>VZRW01009720.1:4601-28898 GCA_013398125.1 Aegotheles bennettii | reverse complement strand
CAGGACACCAGCCATGGACAAAGAGAGCTTGACCCTTGTGATCCCTCAGATTTATTCCAAATATGATGCTTATGGGATGGAATACTCTGTTTGGTCAATTTTGGGTCACCAGTCCGGTCTGCTCCTGCCTGTAAGAGGGTTGCAGGTGTGACCCCTTTGCTCCCCCTTCGTTTCTGGAACAAGGTGTTTAGCAGAACCAAGCAGTGGCCTTGATTCTGCATACCACTGTCCAGCAGTAATTATAAACATCGAGCATTATCAGCCCTAGAGGCAGACAATGACTGAAAAACATACAGTTAATTTCAGCAAGTGCAGTTACTTAGAAGAGACTTAACAGAAAAACAAAATTATTAAAAGAAAATTGGCTCTATCCTGGCTTAAACCAGGACACAACTTTTTTTTTTTTTTTTTCTTCATAGAAGGGATTCATTAAATGCAGCATTAAAAGATAAAATGATGTATTATAATATTCTATATCTCAAGAGAGGGTGAAAGAAACAGCTTATGTGTGCTTTGTTCATCTCGTCCTCTTCCATCACAACCAAAGACTATTCAAAATGTCTTTTCAGCCATGTGCAGCCCAAACATCATATAGCACTCCTGCTAAGATTAAAGAAAAATCACAAACCAGACAGATAATTTTATTTCCAATTAAAGAGGAGTAAGCCCCTAGAATTTTTATCAACAGAATTATAAAAATCAAAAAGTAGAAAAGAATATACCAAAGATAAAATTCATGATTCTGTGTTCTCCTCCTTGGGAAGAATTTAGCAATAGCAGAACTTCTATTAATTTTTAGGAGAGAAGAATTAGAAGTTTTCAATTAAATTATGGAAAACATTGAAAAATTAAACTGGAAGTGTAACAATGCCAATAAAATATAAATATGAAGATAACTTTCATTCTCCACCCATAAATAAGATCTGTTGTTTCAAGATTTTTCTTCCCTTTTCAACTATTTTTTTTCAACTTTGCAGCTCCTAATTTATAGCTTTTGAAGTTTCAAATCCAGCAGAATTGTTGAAAGTAACAAAATAATAATAAAAAACCCACAAAACAGTATGCCCTTTTTTTTGTATTTAAAAGATAAGATAGCAGATAAAAATGAAGCATAAAATATTTTTTTTTACAAAAAGCAACTCCCCTAGTGTTTTTTAATAATAGAAACAAACCTTTATGAAAAACTTTTGAGAAAACATGTTTTCTTTTCTGTAAATATCAAATTATTCCAAGTTGCCTACATTGCTTCCCATGGTTTAAGAAACTTCTGGCTTCAGGTTTTTGAAAGACCCCAGATCAACATACAATCATGAACAAAGGCTGCCAAGCACATTTTAAGACCGTTGCCTACAGCTAATGCATCTTCTTTGCAATAGAATTCCTTCTTATTTTGTTGGGTTTTTTCCTTCTTAAAAAATAATCTATAACTTAGGACGTGTCTGGTAGCATAAAGCTACAGTAAAGATACAGTCAACTATTAACTACTTACCTCACCTTGAGGCATCTTTTATTTCAGAAGACCAGTGTGTTTGTGAACCCACAAACAAGAAGTCCCTTAACACAGAACTGACTTTGACCTTGGGCTCTACTTAGTTATTTTCAGCAGAAGCATACCATCTTGTACTGAGAAAAAAACAACCAGCTTTTTAACCTACAGATATTTTTTTTCACATTAATTGATCTTTCAAATTTAAGGCATATCAAATGCAAACAAAAGGAATAAACAAGAACTCCAAAGAGGACACTTTCTGTTTGTCTGATTTGGAACACTAGTGAATTTTTACTCCTTGCTATTAGTGAAAGTAATCAAGATAGGTATGCAATATGACACAAACTAAGACAATACAGGGTTTATTGTCACTGATCAAGCAACTTTCAAAGTAGAGCGAAGGATACCTTTTCTCCAGTTCTGTTACCAACATTGTTGCTTTCCACAAATTCCACTTTTCTCTCCAGTTGTTTTTTTGTAGATATTTTTGATATAGTGGCTGCTAGCATGTGTTCGTGACTGTTACAGCTTGAGGAGACAAGATATTTTCCCACCAGACGGAGGTGGAGAGAAAGTGCAGAGAAATCCTTAACTTCTTTAACAGAGGAAAAATTAACTTATTCTCCTCCTGGAGGGAAATGTCCAGCAGAAATGATGGTGAGAAGTAAGGTGATGCCCCAGATGGGTAGAACATTAACAGCAATTTCATTTTCACTTTGCTCTTCTATCACTGTCAGTAACACAGCTCCTTGCCCTGCTGGTTTGTTCAGAAAAGCAGACCAAATTGTCTATATAACCAATTACACCTTTATCAGTGATTATGCCTGGAATGCAGATGCTCCCTCTCCAAACTTCTGTTTCCAAGTAAGAGCACAGAAACACAAACTGACATGATTTCAGCAAGCACTCAAACTCCATCCCTTTTTAACTTCACTGGATGGAATTCAGATGTCCTGATTTAACACATGTAGATAAGACTTAGAGGATAATCTTCTCTGTTTTTATCTTCTGTTACTCAGTTTTGTACTAACCGATAACAATCTGCCTTTATATCAAACACAACTGTTAGAATACTTCTGTAGATGAACACTATTTTTTTGATATCACCTGGATAATGAAGTGAAAGGAGAGATGATGATGCTTAAAAGAACACTTGCTCCTTGCTTACTGATCCCTTAAACTTGGATATAAATAATTTGGTTTAATACTGTAATTTTGGATGTGTAGAAAAAAGGAGTGAGGTCATTTCATCCTATTCTACTGTAACATAAAATTGGCAGAAGAAGATATGTGATTACTCAGGGATTGTACTTCCTGTAGCTGTTTGAAACCCACATAAATGCCTTACTGCATATATGAATAAGAATGGTATTTACTTACTTTGAAGCCTTGCCACTGATGTGTTATTTTCAGTTCATAATCCAACACATCCTCATCTAACACTGATCATTCTCATCTATACTCCTAATAATCTTTATGTAAATTTAATTGCTGAAAGTCTAGTAAATAAAACTGATAACCCACTATGGTGTTTGTTTTTGCAATCTGGTGTCCTCATGCTTCTAATAATTATCTAGAAATGCCTTCTATTTTTTCTGCTTTCCAGAAAATAGCTTTTTGAAACTGTTGTTATGGATTGCCTTGCAACAACATCTGAAATTAACATGATAAAAGCAGTTAATGAGCTGCTGTCCACCTAAACATAAGGTCTTTTTTTTTTCCATATTAGAATTCAAAACAGATTAAGAAGTCATATTTCAATGTTCCTGTTTAATAGGCAGCATCATATGTTATGTAAAGGGCTGCCTTCATCAAATATATACACACGTATGTAATTATTTATGCATATGTATGAGCACAAAGAGTTTGCAGTGTTATAGTGAAGTGTTGTAGACACTTCTACACTCTCTAATACTTTTGCGTTTCTTTACTTAAATGCTTTTGAACATAGCCAAATAATAATTTTATTATGGTCAACAACTACTTTCAAAGAAAATACAGCTCAAGATTATTAAAGAAATTGTCCTGATTCAGGAAAACAGCTGAGGAAGAATTCCACTTTGAACTGGTGGTTAAATTCCAGGTACCTAATTGAGAAGGTCATAAAATCTGTGCCAGAGTCACAGTATTCCTATTAATATCTCTAACCAAAATCTATGATTTCACTACCCTTTTCCTTCTTTTACCTATGCCTGCTTATTAATTTAGCTTTCACACAGTGTAGAAATGCTACTTTGCAATATTTAATCTTGTTACATCTGTGATAATAATAACTTACAGAAAGGAACTTAGAATTATCATTGCAATTTAAATTCAAGGACTGTCTCTGAAAACAGGATAACAAAAAAAGGACTAGAAATTAAATAGAAGAGAGAAGAGAGCAAAAATATGGCTCAGCATCTCAGAAATGGATAACAGAAAAGTTGACAATTTTGTTAAGGAGAATGGCAACATGTAGCATATTTAAAGAAATTTAAAAATGAAAATTCTCCAGAATGGCATGACACAAGAAGTCTAACAGGACTTCCTGAGTAAACAAGGAAAGCATGTGATCTAACTACACTTTCCTGAAGCTCGGTTTGCTGATTTTTTTTAACACTCCACTTCTGTTTCTCCTATAAACACAACCTGCCATAGCAGGATATTACATTTTTGTACAACAGTAACACAGAAAGAGAAGACAGAAAGAGAGAAGCATGGATTGAGCTACTGACCTCCATTAAATTTATTCAAGGTATTACTGACAGATGGAATTTTTTAGCAGATAACTGATTTTATAGGATTGAGGTTTCATGCTGTTATGTGATCACAAGAACAGAGAGCCTAAGTGTATTTGTTCAGATGCCTACCGTCACCAAAAACTAGATATAACCTCATGACTACAGCATATCTATGGTAATTCTGGTGTGTATTAGCTTTCATACAATTAAAGCAGTCTATGTGATACTCCATATACAAAATAAATCCTGAAAGTCAAATTGAAGTATAGAGCTTGAACATTCGTGGAAAGATGTGCTTCACTGTACTTCTGTGACTCTTGAGTTTCAGATTGCATTGGCATTTAAAAACTGCATAGTGAAGAACACTATTCAAGGAATTACACTCCTCATTTACTGACCCCACAAGAACACAGACCCCATCCTCAGATCACCATAATCATAACCATGTTTCTGTTGAAGAAATTTCATCCTCAGCTAGTTGATCTCATGAATTACATCTCTCATTACTCTCTAATTCTGGGATTCAAATAATGGAAAGTAGTGATACTGATTTTTGGAGGACATGTTTTTGTTCTTTGGATGATGATAACCCATTTGGTCAAAAGAGATCACTTGACAGGCACTGCTATAGACTTCGTAGGATTTGTATTTGTGCCACTGATAGGTTACATTTAACAATTCTGAAGTCTTTTGAACATGGAATAAGAAGACTACCCAAAGGGTATGAAAGTCTGTATCCATGCCATTTCTCACCAAGGAAAGACTAAGAATGAAAAAAATAGTTGAACGACATAGTTAAAAGAAAAAAAAATTTAACCTCCCAAAACCATCATTCCTCCCAACCCAAATTTATTTTCATTTCAAGAATTATTTAGTTTACAAATAAATGACTGCAAAAAAAATTCATCTGAAGTCTGATCAAATTTAAAAATTGGGAACTTTTGACAGAATAAACTAAAACAACAAAGGTAAACAAACCTTATGAAGAAATCAAAATAGCCAAGCTATATAAAGCGTGAAGATTCAAAAAGTGACAAACCTTAAAGATTGCCATGGCCAGGATACTCTATAAGTTCAGAGACTATTAGAACTCTGCATGGATATGAAAAATAAAAACAAAAGTGATTTATGAAAGAAGTGGAATGTAAGGAGGTATTGCATTTGAGAATAAAATGACTACAACCTATGATTTAGAGTATGAATACCTGAATTTTCATGTATTTTTTTAATTAACATTAATCAAAATAGAATTTTTAAAAATAAATTGTCACTTCCTTTTGACAAAATAACTTTATATTTAATAATTCTTTCAGTTTGTTCCTCTCCTTTTGTCAAAAAACCCACTTCTTTGGGTAATTTTTTTTCCAGAAGCTGGCAATTTTTTTACATACTTACCCTATACCTTTGTATGCAGACATAATTTTGCATATGAATGCCACCTTTTCTTGTCTTTGTCAGTCTGTTTTTCAGTTTTATGGATTCAGTTATTTAATGAAATAGTAATGGAGACTTGTGATACTCTCTCAATGCACACACAGAGGTATTTCTACAATATTTGACTATCCCACACATATCCCACTAAGTACTTTTCTAGCCAGTTAACTGGTAAGGAACACTTTATGTCTAGTCATTATTGGTTAGATTTATGTAATTTCCCCTCAGATTATTCCTGATTCCAAAGGTTTCTAAACTATGGATAAACAGAATAATGGATAGTCTGACTTATGATTTATTGGCATGGTGTGTAACATAGTTGAAAAACGATGGCAAATATGCTTAAAAATTGTTGTAATTTTCTTTGATTAGAAAGGATAACTATATACAATCCCCTGTAAAAGAGGGCAAGATGTCTTTTAGACCATCATCTGAGGATTAGTAATACTGAAGCCACAGACTTCTGGATGTTCAGATCTAGTAAATCATATGTGATATGACACCTCAAGACATAAATTACCAAATCACTTAACAATAATCTTTTAGTATGAGATGGTGCTGTATGACATATGACTTGCTGCCAAGCAGTGCTCTTTGCCAGGGGAAATAACACCTGTTACACACAGTAAGCATTTTGTCTTTTTGATCTCAGGCTACAAGAGCTAGTGGGTGGTCACCGCGGGTTACCACACCAGCAGGAGACATCTCTAAAAGATCCCACGTGTTTCATCCTTGTGAGAGCTCCTTGTACCCATGGTGCGTTGTGTTTGGTTTGACAGACAACACACAGGGTAGGCAGCACATATGGAAACAGTTCAGGACAGACTTGTCACCTGCCTCATCACATGCTGTTACTCAAAATCTTTGTTCACAAGAAAAATGAGAATTTATAGCATAAGATTATTCTATGCCTTTCAGGAAGATTACCATGAATGGAGAGCTTCGACATGGGAAAGGAAATTTTCTGAGGAATCTGTGTAGAGCTCATCTCAACATCATTTCACATGTTAGATGATCATCATGAAAGCAAACAAGTATTAAGCATCTGCCAATTACGACTCTGTCATTCACCTTTCCACTTCAGCTGCATCTGGGATTAAAAAGTTGACTGTCTTCTGTAAGATTTAAGAAATATCTAGTATGCATAAAATTCTCGGCTCATGGTATGTTAGGTGGTTGGTACACCACTGGTAGTTAAGGATAAAACTATAAACATTTCCCCCAACCCCCCCAGGCTTACCTTCACTCTTGACTTTTCTACCTCCTCCCTGCCCCAAGCAGCACAGGGATGATAGGAAATGGGGCTTTCAGTCAGTTTACAATGCTTTGTCTTGGCTGGTCCTTTCCAACACTCTCTTGCTGTAGTGTGGGGTCCCTCCCATGTGCTGCAGTTCTTCAAGAACTGCTCCAGCATAGGTCTTTCCCACTGGGTACAGCCATTCAGGAACAGACTTCTACAGTGTGCGTACCCCACAGACATCAACTCCTGCCAGAAAACCTGCTCTCCATGGGCTGTAGCTTCCTTCAGGGCACAGCCACCTGTGGCATGGAGTCTTCCATGGGCTACGTAAGAACAACCTGCTTCATGATAGTTTTCTCCATGGGCTGCAAGGGAATCTCTGCTCTGGCATCTAGAGCACCTCAACCCCCTCCTTCTTCTCTGCCTGGTGTCTGCAAGGCTGCTTCTCTCACACCTTTCTCACTATTCCCTCTCACAGCTGCTGGGCAGCTTTTTTAACCCTTTACCAAGTAAATTCTCTCAGAGGCCTGGCTGAAGGGCTCAGCTGTGCCCTGTAGTGGGTGCATTGGATCTGGCTGGAAGTACCAATATGGAGTAGTCCTTGGCCTCTCCTCACAGGCCCATCCCTGAGGCCCCCTCCTCTGCTACCAACACCTTGCACATAAATCAAATACATTTTCAAATCCATGGTGTATGACACCAGCTTTTACTGTGTAAGCTAATGTCTTATAAGCTGACCAGCTAATATTTTGCACCTTGAACAATAGGACCAATGAAATCATTAGGATCACAATTCACAAATTGCACCCATGCACCTTCTACCTTTTATGAAACATAATTTTTATTTTTTTCCCAGATCTTCAGTTATTGAATTAGCAGCATAACTTTGGCATATATCTCTGAAAAACTGAAGGGTGGAGGTCCCTCATCTCAGGCTAGAGGCCTACTGATATTTCCTTACCAAATTACTGTTTGCCTGCTGCATCCTCTGCAATGTTTACAGGAGCATATGGGAGTAGGATGGCAGTGTGACTCTCAAACCATACCTGTGACAGCAGCATCAGCTGGAGTTAGCTTAGAAGCCTGCAAGAGCTGAGAGTGCCAAATCACGAGAGGTGCTCTGGCAGTGTACTTTACACAAACTTTTGCTATCAGATTCTTTAACTTGCTGCAGTCTGAAAATGGAAAGCAAGAATAAATCACATAATTTTACTACACTTAGCTTTTTCTGTGCTTGCCCATTATAAGGCCTTGATCAAGTGCACGGTAGCTGTTAGGAGGTTTCCCTGCTGCTGGTGTAAGTCCAGAATTTATGCCTATGTGTTTTCTATGATGGTGTATTAAGCTAGTAGAATATCTATTGCACAAAAGATACTGGGACAGATATCTCTGCACAAAGGTTTACTCAGATGGGTCATTGTTGATGACACAAAACAAAAAAAAAAAAAGGAAAATGAAAGGGGTAAGTTTCCCAATGACAAGTCAGGAAAAGCGCTGATGTAATCTCTATGCTGTGCATCCCCTCCTGCGTAGCACATGGTGAAGATGAAGGTGATGAGAATGTTGACTGTTGACACTTTTTCCTAGTACTGTACGATTTTCATTGGGACCAACTCAAATGGGTTGTTCCTGGTTTTGATAATATTGGTGTGGATTACAGTATGCTTTATCAGTCATGAGCATTATGTGCTGACTGACTGCTAAGCTCTCTTGCATACATATTATTAGATACTGCTTACTGCATATTTAAATGACTCTTATGTTGTAATTCACTAAGTTTTGAGTTTCTCTAATATTAGTTAAACCTCACAAAATAGAATATAGGAAAAGAGAAGCAGCAAAGGGGTGATCTCACGTTACTGATTTTACTTTGCATGAGAACCTAACAGTGGGAGAACTGGTGTTTGCAAGTACAGGAAAAACAGCACAAGAACAACACAGGAGAAAAATTGCACGAGAGCTCTGGAATACACTGTTATAGATGCTTGGGTAAAAAAGTTACAAAGCTGCAGAGGAAAAGCAGGCTGAAGTTTTGAAAGAGGAAAGGCCTTCACTGATACATAGATTAAAATATTTAAGGCTCTGTGCAGTGTTGGGAAAGTACACACTGGCCCAGATGTGGATGTGAAGAGTTTGAGAGGTTTGAGAGAAGGTTTGAGAGAAAAGCCCTTTGCAAAGCATGAAGTTCAAGGCAAAAGTCTATGGATGGGACATGCTAACTGGCAGGTACTGAAAAGTGAATAGCAGTAATAGCAGTAGTACAGAGCTTCTATACTTAAAGGTGAAAAATGACAGACCGGGCAGTGAACTAAGTGAATAATAGGTACAAAAGGATCAAAATGGTACAGGAAAATGCCCTGATATCTTAATGATGGGAGGCCTAAAAAAGGCCAACAAGTGATAGGACAATCAGTATATAGTCTGCTCAGACTGCTTTCATAAAGACGAAGATGATGTTACCGCAGACAATCCTTTTCCTTCCAGAAAACTACTTCACACATATGCACCAATAGTGCATCAAACTACGTAATATTTCCTCGATTCCTTTAAGTTCTCCTTACTGTCAGAACAGATTTTTCTTATGATTTTTTTACATATTAAATTACTCTTGTAGTCTTTCTGGACCATTTTCTGAATCTTTACATGATGCTTTACTCTTTCTAAACTGTACAAACTAAAGTGCACTGTTAACCATTACTACATATTTAAATTAGGACATTATGTTTAGGACATATCCTGTAGTCTATATGTATAAAAGAACAAATATGTGTAAAAGTGTCACAAATGAATATCATGGTGGCAGCCAATAGTCTATTGAATGACAATTTAAGACACTTCAAAGTTTTTTCAACACACAGCCACCATTAAAACACAGCATTGTTATAGGAGATGCATTACAGAAGCAAGCTTTGCTGAGGTAAAATATTTTTTATTTCATCAGGAAGCATACCTTTATAAATTCCTTTCCTGTGAGGATTTTCAATCTGCAGATCCAGCAAAGTAGTACCTGAAAATGTGCTGCTCTGCCTGCCTGAAACCCTACTGTCTCTACTGAGACTCTGTGTGTACACATCTTTTTGCATGTGCCTTTTTTTGAAAGTCAAAAGTGAAACAAGACACAAATAATACAGACAAGCACTGAGGTGATTTTTATGGCATAGCATGGCAGGAAAGACATTGGGCAGTGCAGTAAAAGATTAAGTTGGCTTGTGGTGTTGACTCATTTCTCCTGAGAGGAAAGATATTTTTATTGTTCTTGACAATTACTTTCTTCAAATTCACCTTCACTGCACTGAAGCAAGTATGTGTGTAAGCACACAGAAACTATAGCAGATGCAAGACTTCTCCCAACATATAGTGAAACTGGGAAGCTGCTATTTGTATTTCACTGTTCACATACAAGCTAGAGTTTTAGAGATGAAAACAAGAAAGGGAAAAACTGATCACCCATGATGGTTGTTGGCTTCATTCCTGAAATCACACCATATTTCTGTAGGGTAAGAAAACCAGTCAAAGGAGATTAATTCCTTAGAGTTGACTTGGAAGCTTCTTCTGAGCATCCATAGAGGAGCTGAGTTGAGACCAGACTGCCCTTGTCAGAATAGAGAAGGAGAAAGAAGACATGAAGTCACATTTTGGCACTGTATTTCTGCTGCCATGGAGCCTAAAGTATCTTACTAATATTTGAAACATATCATTAATTCCTCTCATTCCTGAATGCTGCAAAATCTTTTGTCCTTTGTCTCATTGATCTTGCCTTTACATTTAGCTTGAAATGTTTCATATTTAACTTGAATAACTAAATTGACCTCAGCTATTTTTAACATCTTTTAAGTTCACACAAATTATATTTGGGTTAATTTCAAATATTAAATATCTTCAACTAACTTGATAACTTCAAATATTTCTTTAGAAAATATTTCAAATTTAAACTTGATTATATCTGCAAGTGATCAAACAATAAAGGAAAAAATGTTGTGACAGGAAAATAAAAAAACAATAACATTTTTTCAAAGTCTCCTAACACAGTTTGGATAGCAGGCCACATGCCATAGCATAAGAAATAAAAGATATGCATTTTTCTAATCAAGAACTATAGAAAGGTGTCTTGGTTTAGTGATCAGGGTGAGCCACAACCCAAAGAACAGAATTGCTCCCTCTTACTCCCCTCCACCCTTCTGGGAGAAGGTAAAAAGGAAATAAGGAAGAGAAGCTTTAAGTTTGGAAGTTAAAACTAGAAGAGGTTAAATAGAGGGGGAAAAGATAGTAACACATGGGAGAGGAAGCAAAATATACAAGTATATACAAACCCCAATCTTGATGATTTTGTGAAGTCCCCGAAAGTCCCTTGTGACAGAGCCGAGATGGAGAAAGGGTCCAAGGCTCTTTCCAGCACCCAGTAGAGTTGAGTCCTGTGGAGCACATGGAGACCTGATGACAAAGGGCAGGAATTCATTCTCCAGGATATCGCAGTGCAGCAAGACAGCAAGGAAGGAAACAGGAGGAAGGGAGTGGACTTCCCATCCTCCTGGCTTTTATAGAGTGTGGCAGAAAATGGAAGAAAATATGGACCACTCTCTGTGCTGCCCACCCTGGACCCCTCAGGGCCCTAAACTCCACCCTCTCTCTAGGTCCTCACACTAATACCAGAAAGTCTTACCTCTGTCCCCTCAAACCATAACAAGAGGAAAGAAAATAAAAAAATTCTTATTGCAATACTAATGTAGAAAATAAATAGGCAATATTACTCCAAAATCTGGAAAAATAATATATTCAGATCACAGAGTTCAGTCAATATAAATATGAACTTACAAATTTAGACAAAAAAAAGGGCATGAACTGCAAGAAAACATGATCTGAGCTTATGAGGAAGCATACTCACATTATCCACTAACAGTATCATATTTGTAAGGTTCCATCTTGTTCTGTTCAAAATTAATGCAAAAAGATTAAGAATATCTTTCCATATATCCATAGACCCACAGGATCCTTCCAGACAGGGTCAGTAATTTAGTTTATAATATAACAGTAATTTAGTAATAGTAATTTAGTTTATAATATAACATTACTTGTCGGAACACTAATTGTGAGAACAATCATTTGCTGAAAAAGGAGTATTTTATATTCTCTGGCCAGATTTTCCTCTAAAATACAAATATGCAAGAAGATTTTGCTCATCAAGCAAAGGAAATATCAAACTCAGCATACATTTGGGCCATAAGAGCTGATCAATGAGCATCAGCACATGGATGCTCACAGGATGGGAAACCTGAAGAAAGATTATTTCTATTGTAAAGAAATCTTGGAGGTGTTGATCAGATTCAATTGTGTGTTCTGAGATCTGCTTATGGGTGAAAAGTGTTTGGTAAATTGAATAATGCAATTCAGAGTCTTCCATCACTACTGGGTCAATGGCTCTGATCTTGTCTTGGCTGACAATGACCGAAAATGTTTTAATAAGGGTGCTGCACAGCAACTTACATGAAAAAAGGATGATGCTTACATGAAAAAAGTCCTGCTCCTTGAAGACAGAAATCTGTGTTAAAGCAAAGCCACCTTCACAATTCCTCTTAGTTGTCATCCTTGCTAAGAGTGTTAGTAGTGAAACAGAGGCCTGCGTGGACATAGGGACTGAAGTATCTCAGAATTAGTATCTTTGGATCCTAGTTGGTGAACACTGATGAGGGAGATCCATGGTGGTAACTTCAAGATTAATCCATCTCATTGACAAAACAATAGCTAGTGAAAAACACTAGTGCTTTTTTATGAATGGGAAGAAGGGAAAATATGGCTAATTTACAAGTGTATGTTCATGTATAATTTTTTCATTCACTTAACTATTAAAGCTATATATGACCATGACACCTGGAAAGAGATTTGAGGAAACTTTAAGACTTTTCATCACAGAAGCCATCATTAAGCAACTGCACTTAGTACAAAGGAGGTTATAAATACACCTATGCCAGATTATGAGTTTCTAAAGACAATTTGAGGTGCTGGAATTAATATTAAATAACATTTGAAGTACATAAGAATCTTGGTTACTAGTCCCTGAGGGTTGAAAACAGGTATGTATTGATAATTTTCAACAGCAACAGCATTTAGTAAACTATCAGAATGACCTTAACACTAGCACTGTTACTTATGTTCAAGATAGTGATGATGCTTGTGCCTTGACCTTCTGCTTTAGGGAATCATTCTGTCTTAGAGTTACTGTTTCATGTTTACGAGACCTTCAGGGTGGAAACAATGGCTGTAGCCTTCTTTTTAACACAGAAAATCCTGCTTCACAGCCTTATGACTTTATCTGATTTGTCAGTTGAGAACCAGGACATCATTAAATATTGTCTTCCTTTGGTGTCTTCTCACTCTAGATTTGCAAAAATTATTTCCTTCAAACTTCTGGAAAGCACTGTAGTCTAAAGTGTTAAAACCTCAATATCACATATTAAATTGTTGCATATAGTTGTGTCACCTCAAGTCAGTAACTCACTGAATTTCATGCACTATGTAGACTAGCACTGTGCTAGGACTTTAAATATGAAGCTTCTAGCCAAAAATCTAAGAGCATTGTTGTGACATTCCTCTTAGTCAGAAGTGGACTGAGGTTTTACAGGGCATTATGGTAGCAAACAGGCTGTCTTTTTGAACAGATATAAAACTATTTGCTTATTCATGACAAGGAGGAATCCCTTGAAGCTTTTCACCAAAAAGATAATATCAATCATGTTGTCCCAAACAAATATAGAATGGAATTTCCTTTCTGCTTTCTGGAGCTATGACTGAACTATCTAGCAAAGTAGTTTCTACTTTGTACTGCGTAGTACTCTGCTCTGAACACAAACTCTTTTGTTTCATCTCGAGATATCTAGTAATAAATTCCTGCTTTTATAGATAACTAAAAAGACATAATGACCTGTGTCCCCTTTTCTTAGTGTAAAAAAATTAAATCATTATTTGCCAAATAGATTTTAGGTATTTAGAAATATGACACAAAATAAACTATTAAAGTGGATTATAATGTTACAGAAAAAACCTTGCTCGTTGGAGTTGTCACTCATACAAAGACAGGCTTTTCAACAGGAAGAGAATTGAGAAGCAAGGCAATGGTGAGAAAAACATAAGTATTACTAATATTGTGATAATTTCAACACAAGAGGTGTTCAAGAAGTTGCTTGATGTCAGTCCTTTAGTCAGAAATTTCACTTCCTTTTTGCACATAGTTAGTCTCTGTTTCAGAAAGCAGTGAAGATGGGGATGGTGTCATCCCTTTTAGCCCTTTCCAGTCCATTGTAAATATATAGAAAATCAGATTGTTTTGTGTAATTTTCAAAGGAGACCTTGTACTGCATTTCTAGCTGTCATAGACATTACTTGATCTCTCTTAAATGACCTCACCTGTTAGATGAAACAGCTTCTAAGCAGGTCACATGCATTATCAGTTTTCCTGTTTTTCCAAAGATTACAATTTTTTCTGTTTTAATATAGTAACCTGAAACAATTCAATCTCTTAGAAGCAGTTCTCTATCAAATCAAAGGGCTTCAATACATGGACTATTGGTCAGATGAAAAAATACAGATCCTTATATTCATTCTCAGGTTGGTAGTGGAGCCATCTGAGACTGGAGAGAGGGCTTGCTTGTGTGTCACTTACAAAAGCCTCACAAAACATTTTAAGAAAAAAAAAACCAAAACAGAACAGAAATATAAACAAAGTCTCTTTTCACATTTTCTTCTCCTGTCTTGTGCCTATGTTTTTTTCTGATTTATTTTACAAAATAATCTCCTTTTATCGAGAAGAGAAAGCTCAAATCTTGAACCAGAAGTCTTCCTAACTGTTACTTTTACTTCAGGGAGAACATGAAACTACTATTGTTTCCCATTTTATAAATGTCAGGCATTTTAAGATTCATTTAACTCACTGAAGACTGCAAAGCCATTTTCTTCTGGTACTTTTTTGCCCATTAAGTGATTCACTTAGCAATGTAATCTGGTTCTCTAGGCAAAAGGAATGCAACATGATTTTACATTAGGTATAAAATCATCTAGTTTCCTTATTTATCAAATATATATAGAACAACAACCAGCATTCACACCAGTGAATAGCATTTTTTTTACCCGTAAAAATGAACACTAACAAACGGGTGCAAAGATCTAAACAATTAATTTTGCATCTCTTTTTGCAGAAGTGACTCATAGGTGGTGGGATATTCTTCATAGCACATAAAATGAATGCAATAAATGCAGCATAATTGTTCTTAAGTTGTATTTTTTTAGTGCTGCATAGTGAACTAAAGAAAAATGCAAAAGAAAAAGGAAAAAAAGGAAATGCACAATTAACACAGTGTGTCAGTGTATGCATATCCCGTGCATTTTATTGCTACATTTTTTTGTCCTGCTTGTATGTATTTCTTCTGTGTTATTTTTTCATTTAAAACTCTTAATTTGTATAATTTTTATTATACTACAAATGATTAGTGAACAGAATTCTTTTGCAAGTTCTATATTTATATTAACAACCATGTAGCAAACTTAATTGAGGAACAGAAGAGCTGTTATTCTGTTATTAATGTCTTTGCTGCATCATGAAGGCAGCAATTTAACACTAAGCTATAAATAGAAAAATACAGTGGATGGAACTGGCTGGTCTTATGTTTTTAATATTCACTTCAGGGTAAAGTATGACATAACCTAATTATAGTTGTAGAGATTTCACTGCAGGGAAAACTGTTGTTATTCCATTTCACAATCAAGTAATTATCTTCTCTACTGGATGTTTTACTGGATGTTACTAATTAAGTCATCCACAAGAATTTATTTAAAATTTAGGAAATGGTGCTACTCTTACAAAAATTTGTCTTTCAATAATGCCAAAAAAATTTACAAAACCATGTTTTGGGGCAGTTTTTTAACAGTTAGCTGTCAGAGGGCTTACTTAAACAGAAAGCAGGTGTTCTTCCTGACTACATCCCTGCACCTTAATTCAGGGCATGGGCTCAGCCTGCAGCACCTCCACTCTCCTTGGAGCCATAGGGCTTCTGCTGAGTGATGGCAGCAAGTTCTTACAAACTGTAACAAAACTGATGGCAGAGCTATATAAGTAACAGGGCTACTGGGTAGATAAAGGGATTAAAAATTTCATGTAATTGTTCAGATGTTTCTGGAAAGGTTGTAGCATGGTATTTGTCCTTACGAGAGCCTTTCCAAGCAACCCTAATCTGCATCTCTCCTTATAGGAGAATCTACAAGCAGACCTGTCCTAGACCTTGTTGAGGAGCTCAAACTATGTAACTGCATAATTTGTGATCAGCTATTTCTATTTATTTATTTATTTTATTTTCAATTTTCCCTTGTATGCACATAGGATTTATACATTCTTTCCTGATGATATAATCTGTAAGAAAAGTCAACCATCTGATCATATGGAAAGCTCTAATGGGTCAAATCTCTCAGTCTTCCTGAAGTGCAGAACTTCCCACTCTTCATTTTATGACTTTATGAACTTAATTTTATTTACACAGTTAATTATGAGTTAATAATTAAAAACAGTTAATAATTTAAACATAGTTAATAATTTAAACATATTTTAACACACATTTCTTAATTTTATTTTTTCTTAAGAGTATTTTCTTATCTTTAAACTACCTTCTTTGTGATCACATTGAAAATATAAATCATCTAACTCTTCTTTCTATAGAATTAAAGAAAAAATGAAGAATTAAAGAGAAATATTAGAATATTTGAAAATTAATGTGCCTGTAACACTTCTGCATCTATTTTGTCAGTGTCAGAGAGCTAAAGAAAGGAAAAATTATTCCCTGAAAGTAAACACTGCAAAGGGATCTACTAAATCCTTGAGACATGTACGCAGAAATTATACATTATTTCTCCTTTATGTATGCTACATATGCACATGGCATATAGACGTATTTTGTTATACAAATATAAAACACTTTAAGCTGTTTGAAAAAATGTAATCACATATTCATTTTTTAGACATTTCCCATTATTGTAGGAAATTCTACACTACAGCTTGTAGAAAGTTGTCTAATGTTAGGTGAATTTAAAGTTGTATGTAATGATTATTTCTGGTTTTATCAGTGTTCTTCTGTTTAAATCTAGTCAACACAAATTATACTTCAGCTGAGTTTGCAGTATTCTCAGCACTTGAGTGTATCATTCCTTTGATAGTTAGATTACACTTGTCTTGATACTTCAGTGTAAATGTAATTTGAACATCCTGTTGCTTGTTTCTATTAAGTGTTGTGACATGAAGATGAAAATATGCCATGCTGGCTTGTTAGTTCTACTCGAAAAAAACATAGAACTGCCACTGCCAAGAAAGAAGAAAATTTTTCCCTATCCCCATTAAACTCCAAGGGCTTAGCAGATCTGCTGCGTTTACAAAGTTTCAAGTACTTTTTGTTCAGCAACTATGTACATCTTCAAAGCAAGGATAATACTAGATCATATTAAAAAAGATATAGTACAGCATTTGAGAATCTTTGTATCAAATTTCAAAGATTTTTCCCAGACAAAACAGAATCTTTTTTAATCTGTTATTAACAAGAAAAAGATAAATACATCACCTGTAAAATAAGTGGTGGAAATAAATGTGTTATAATTCTATTTCTTCTTCCAACAAACAAACAAGCTTTATATTTCTCAACTTTTTAAAAGTTAGCTTTGAACTTTGTACACAGAAGGGAATCAAGGAAGGTGCTAGAAAGAAGCAAACACTCAAAGGCCTATCAAGTTAAACAAGAGGTGCTCATGCCAAACTGCTGCTGCTACTGAATCTGTAGGTACTGAGTCTATTTGTTTAATATGTGTGTTATGTTCTTTCATAAAAAATAATATAAAAGCAACACAAAAAACTCTGTGTTCATCTGAGATGTATCACCCAATTCACTAATGAAGAGAAGTTTCATAGAGGCTCCTATTAGTATCATCTATTTAAGATCTGTCCTATTTCAATTCAAAACTGTAAATATGACTCTGTGGAGTAGTTTAGTAACTGGTTGAATCTCATTTTTATTTCCCCACTAAGATGTTAGTCGATATAAAAATGACACTAATAAACTTTAGTAGTAGGCTGGAGTACAAATCCTCCACTAGAGCCCTGGAAGATAGAGTCCTCATGGAAGTTAAGAGACCCTGGAAAAAAATTCTAATGTAAAAATCCATTTAAGGTTGTGGGAAAATTAAAGTTGTTTTAACGCTTACATTGATATCTGTAGTACTCTTTGTTCTATAAGAAAGATAAACTAGTACCAAATAATAGCTAGAATGTGCCTATTTGTGTTGGAATGGTGAGAGGTCATTTTAATATAAGTATAAAAAAATTTTGGAAAAGCCAGATCTTCCTTTACTGCCTTAAAGAAGTACTTTTCACATAGAACACATTACAATCATCCAGTGTGGGGACTTGTGTTATGGTTTGAGGGGACAGGCAAAATTTTATGGTGTTGATGCAAGGACCCAAAGAGGAGGGGGTGGAGTTTAGGACCCTTTGTGAAAAGGGGTCTGGGGTGTCGGTATTCCCTCCCACTTCCTGCCAAGCTCTATAAAGCCAGGAGAACAGGAAGTTCCTGCCTCTCTTTTCCTTCTGCTTCCTTCTTATCGTCACGTGGAGACAGCCTGGAGTGAGGAAGGGCCTTGCCTTTGTTACTTTGTTGCCACGTGCTCTTCAGGATCCAAGTCCATCAGGTGCTGGGAAGAGCTTTGGACCCCTTTTTCCTCCATTGGCTTTGCAGTGGAGGACTTTTGGGAACTTGTATCGGCGGTCATCGAAGTCAGGTTATATATATATATGTATATATATTTTCCTTTTTCTCCCACGTGTTACTCCCCCTCCTTGTTTCATTAAATCTATTACAGTTTTAACTTCCAACCGTTAAGCCTTTATTCCTTATTCCCCTTCTATTTTCCCTGAGGAGGTGGAGGGGAGTAACAAAAAGCAAACTCTGTCTCTCTGAGTTCTTTGCTTGCCCTGGCCATCTGAACTGAGACAGACTTGCTATAGCAGTGGTAAAAAATCCAGCTCCCTAATCCATTGTGTCCTAACTCCTGCAAGGTAGCTGTCATTTTAGACACTGCTTGGGATTGAACCTTCAACTCAAAAGCTGAAAGCAAAAGCCTTTCCTGATAAACTGTACAAGGCAGCTGAGAACATAACAAAATTATTTGCTCAGTAATAAATGAAGATTAATGGCTTACAAACTGTGAGTGTAATCACACATCCAGCAGAAGCAAAAATTTGGGGTGCTGATTGGGGAACAGAAGTAGGAGATAATGAGTTGTTCCAACTCTTTCTCTACCATAACATGATGCTGTCAGGCAGTATTATACTACCAATGTTTATATCTTTCATTTATTCTTGAAATTGGTAGACGTTAAGGGTTTTTTTATCTAATCAAATTCTGCTAAAATGAGCTACATCATTTTGATGTCATACGTATTTAAATAATCTAACAAAATAATCCAGAATTCAGTGGAATGCTCTATGTATCTATTTATCTCTTAGTATGTAAAATGAACAGCATCAGATTTAGTGACAACTGTGTTCAGGCAAACATTTTTAAAGGGAGGTTTAATATTAATTACTTCTACTTCTAACACATTCATTTATTATTTCTGTAACATTTTTGTAGTAATAACTATTATAATAAATTTGTATGACAAAGCACTTTCTATTAAATATGAAATGTTTATTACACGTCAAAGGTATCCTAACACTGTTCTGCCTTATTTGGCAGCAATAAGGAGGTTTTTGATAACAAGAGATTAAGTGTTTCCCACTGCTTCAGTTGCATAAATTCATGTGGTCAATATTATCCTTTCTTAGTAGTCTGCAATTTACACACATTTTCTGTGGTTTCCCAAGATTATTCTCTAGTTGTGTAGCATGGGTAAACTGTAGTGTCCAAACCATTTAATTTCAGCTACTGAATTGCTTTAGAATATAACACAAAAGGCTCTGCCTAGTTATTTCTGACACACCTATTTCCACAATTAGAAAAATTAAGTTAAAAATGTTGTTTTAGTTATCCCTCCATTCTTCATGGTCATCACATGGTCATAAATATCTACTGAGGTCATCAGAATAAATCCAATAGTAGATGGTAGATAAATATATAAGATGTTATTTGCAAATTCAGTTGTGGTTTGTTTCTTTTTTAGAAATTATGGTTTTAAGGATATACTTCTAAAGATGTTATTAAAACATGAGAAATAGAATTTGGTAAAAATTCAGAGGGAATTTTTTCTCCCCTCTCAGGGTTTTCAAACTTTTCCCTCTAACATTAGCTAGCAACTCTGGCAGGCAATTCCTAATTAGATTTTAGGTACTCAGCATTTCTGCATGCTTCATAACAAGTCTCTCATGAAACTAGAGGCAAAATCCTCGAAAAATCTAGGCAAGCAACCAATGTATTATATAGGTGGACTGTTTTGCCTATTCTTGTTGCTGCTTTTTTTGTGATATCATAATTCTTCTGTAGGGACTGCTAAAAATTAATGATATAGGATCTGTTCAATGATCTGATATGAAAAGAAAAATGTATAAAATACATATTTTATATGTACTTTGAAACATAAAGAATATTGCAAAAAAAAATCTAAGCAAACAGATCTTAGATAAAATGAGTTATAATTACACTATACTTTGTTTTAGGAAAAGATGATCACAAGTCATTCATTGGCACTGCCTAGGAGCAACTTCAGAACAAACAAGAAACTTTGCTTTTCCACAAATACTGAAAATAAACAGAGGAATACACTAACAAATGATTGCGTGGAAGCTAAAAGTACTTTGACCAAAAAACTGAAAAATATAGTCACACTCACCCTGTTGAGATATATAAGCACTGCTGTCATCAGGAAACCTCCAGCTTACAAAGTCCTCGAACTGTTCATTACTATAAAGTATACGATGTAAAGATTAGCTCTTTCCTTCAATACTTGCTTTCTGATTGCCATCAGTGATAACGTACTCTGCTGAAAAGCAGTTCCGCAGGGAAGGAGGGCAACACAAGTGCCCAGCTTCTCATGAGCAGTGCAATTGACCTCCAACTCATTCCATTGAGCCCTTTAACATATTCCACTGAGCCCCTTAACTCACCTGTTTAAGTTTTAGAGGAGTAAAAAAGAACTCAGTTGTGTTTACACCTCCTCTAAAAATAGAGACAATCTTTTTCCTTTTTTTTTTCCCTACCTAAAGCAGCTATTAAACAAGTCATGTTTTGCCAGTGAGTGACTTTTCATAAATTTATGCTTATAAAGGGGGTGTGAAAACAGACAGTCAAGTTAATAATTATTTTACAGATCTGAAGGAATTGCCTATCTTTTTCATCAAGCAGGTGGCCTTTCTTTTCCATAAAGTTATCATTACAGCTGAAGACGTTTGAGTTCAGTATTCTTGACTGCAGTATTCTTTACAGTGCATAATAAAACTAACACTCAAAACAAATAAATTAATATTTAAGTAGAGAACAACTGTCAAATATCACAATAAAAAAAGAAAAGGAAAAGAGTTGATAACATATTATTACATTCATGAATATAAAGAGAGAAGGACTTCTTGAGCCCATTGGAAAAGTTAGAAGAGCTTAAACAATATTTATTAAGAGTTTGCATTTTAGGACACACCAGCCTTTCTGGACTAAACAGATTTTTTATATAAAATACATAGAAATAATAAACAACTATTCTTAATTTTTCCTCATTTTCATGTGTTTATGCATCAGGAAAGACCATAAGTTTTATATAAGAATACAATAAGCAGTGATTGAAAGAATGGAATTTAAAAACTCCAAGCCTCCCATGTCTTACATTTTATCTATGCTCTGTGTTCATCTTTACCTGAACTACTGCAAGTCAAACCATTATCAATAAATAGATATTCATTTAAAACATTCATACTTTATTCCACCAAAGGTGTAATTTAATTCTTTTTTATGAAATCTAACTTATAGTATAAATTATTCACACAATATTGACTTCATAGACCTAAGAAATTTGGAACATGAGATTTGTACATCACAACCCTGTATTCAAAAAGCTGTTCTACTGAGCTAGAAATATCTCACAAGCAACCTTCATAAAGATGTGTTGGAGAAACTAAGTAGAACTGTCTTTTCCAGGAAAATCTTGTTTCTGAGTAAGGACTTCCAATACAGGTGCAATGTGACTCCCTTTACTTTTTAAACATTTTTTTACTCTATAAACTCTTTTTACCTGTTTTACAACCTCTGCTTTAATGACCTATTATACATATGATGCATACTGTAGTGCAAGAAATGACATTCAGGCTAAAATGATAGTAACCAATAACTTTCACTTAGAAAATAAATATTTTAAATTCATTACGTTAATTTCTTGTAAGAAATACTAGTGCTACAAATACCTTCATTCTCATTTTACTCATACCAGTTTAACACTGAATTTACAAATCTTTTTTCTGAGAAAAAATGACAAAACCTGGCTTTTCCTCACACTGAAATGCATTTGATTTTTAAATGTACACCCTGCACCAGCTAGGTTATGCCAGACACTGCCTGTAATGTTATTTTATATCTTGAGTATCACTATCTGTTCAACTTGTATGTTATATGGTTGGCAACATGGTAGAGAAAAAAAATGTTTATATCTTTCTTGTGATTACTGGAGTAATCACCTCACAAATGTAGACCTCGTTTCAGTGTTGGTAGATGTCACAAGGAACCACCAGAATGCTTTCTGTATTGCTTCAATGTTACATATAATCATTACAAAGTGATTCTAGGGATCCTCTAGATCCTAAATGTCAAGACTCAGAGTTAAATCAGATGCCCACAGTAAGTTCAGAAGAATAATTTGCAAATAGCAGAATAAACTAATGGAAGTGAAGGGTTGGATTAGATGACCGTTAAAAGTGCCTTCCAACACAGACCATTCTAGGAATCTGTGAATCTATGAATCTATGTTTCTGTGATAAAAGAGTAAGATAAGCTACCTGGTGAAAATTATGCGAGGCTGCAATCTAGAAATATTTTCCTGCCACAATTAGAGAATACACTTATTTTAGGGGTTAACTGAACAAAACCACAATGGTTAAATGTTAGTTTTGTGTAAGGATAAGTAAGTTAATGAGAAGCCAAATCTGAAAGTGTTCTTCATGCAGGAATCCTCTTTCAGTAATATTTTTGTTCTTAGTGTGTTTCTCAAAATTCCCAGGAAGGCATGTCTTGCACCTTTTTCTGCTTGTTTTTAAAGAGAACAAAGTAAACTAATCTAATAGCAAACTGCCTTAGAGTTGGGCTAGTGATTAGCCTTCTTCGATGTTATTTCCACAGGGTGTGGCCAAACTACCTTTATACTGTTATCGGTGGCTGTTGGAAAAACTTAGATGAGACAGTCTTCCTCTCTGTCTTCTTCAAATAGTTGTCTTGCATATATAGTACAACCAAATCTCCAACCTAATGTTTGAGAAGCTATTTCTATATATGAATTGAAAGGCATTGATGTAGGAATAAATTACATACCATTTCAAAATTCAACCCCATTCTTCTTCAGTGATTCAATATGTTACTCCCTGTGACTGCCATTTTCTTATAGTATTTCAATATTTCAACATGACAGAGTATTTCACTTCCAAGTCCTTAAAATTGTTTTAATTTTTGCTTCAGTATTAAGAAAAAGAAGCTGCTTCTTTACAAAAAAAAACCCAATCAAGTACCCTCTGTTGGGTTGGAAACTGGTTGGTTGACCCTGGGTAGTTGCCAGGTGCTCACCAAACCTGGTCCATCACTCCTCTCTGCAGCTGGACAGGAGAGAGAAAATATAATTAAAGACTTTTGGGTTGAGATAAGGACAGAGAGATCACTCACCGTTTACCTTCATGGGCAAAACAGAATCAACATGGTGAAATAAGTTCAATTTATTGCCAATCACGTCAAAGCAGGATAATGAGAAATAAAACCTAAATCTTAAAAACAACTCCCTTCCTCCTGGGCTCATCTTCACTCTTGATTTCTCTACCTCCTCCCTGTCAGTGGCCCAGGGGGATGGAGAGTGGGGGTTGCGATCAGTTCATCACACATTGTCTCTGCCACTCCTTCCTCCTTAGGGGGACTCCTCATACTCTCCCTGCTTCAGTGTGGGTTACATCCCACAGGAGACAGTGCTCCACAAACTTCTCCAATATGTGTCCTTCCCACAGGATACAGGTCTTAACAAACTACTCCAGTGTGGGTTCCTTCTGTGGGGTGCAGTCACATAATCATAGAATCATAGAGTAAATCATAGAATCATAGAATCTTAGAATCATAGAATCGAATCATGAAATGGTTTGGGCTTTAGGGAACCTTAAAGATCATCCAGTTCCAAACCCCCTGCCATAGGCAGGAACATCTCCCACTAGACCAGGTTGCTCA
>VZRW01009714.1:0-155059 GCA_013398125.1 Aegotheles bennettii | reverse complement strand
TTCTGTGATTCTGTGATAAAGTAAATACCCACATATGAACTATCAGAAAGTAAATTAGACAAGACAAGCTAGTTGCATGCTTTGGACATCTCTAATAAAGGAATTCTAGGTAATTTACTTCTCCTACAGCATAATTGTCCTCATTAGTGTACTGTCACCAACATCATNTCCAACCCCTAGAATTCTGTGATTCTGTGATTCTGTGATAAAGTAAATACCCACATATGAACTATCAGAAAGTAAATTAGACAAGACAAGCTAGTTGCATGCTTTGGACATCTCTAATAAAGGAATTCTAGGTAATTTACTCCTCCTACAGCATAATTGTCCTCATTAGTGTACTGTCACCAACATCATCATCTCCATCCTACCTAACACCAAAGCCTGAGGGATTTGACATGACACCATTGGGCATCCCATTTCCTTGATTCTTAGATTGCTTTGAGACACTGTGAATCTCAGTGTCTATTCCCCAAGAAGCCTATTTAAAAAGCAGAGCACAGGAGTGGTACTCTGTTATTGGCAGCTCTTGTGGCTTACACAGATGGTCTGCTGTGTTCAGCGCCTACTGTATCTTTTAAAAGTTGGTTTCATTCCTACATGCAGAAGATTAAAGTAAGAAAATGTCAATCACAGATGTGCGGATTGCCAAGTCTGATGGGAATTTGAGTTCCTGAGTAGCAACCATTCGGGTATACAAAATCAAAGAAAAACTAGTTGACAAAGGATGCACCTACACCATGACCATACACACCCCAGGAAAAGATTTCTCAGTGAAGATGAATGAATAGCAGAGAAACCCTCGTTTTGTAAACAACATGCCAGCCAGCCTGGGCCCACAAGCAGTGATCCTGTGCTCAAGTTAATAATCATCTCAGAGGAGTTTTTTCCCTGAGATGTGACAGTTTGAAAACACATCTTGACTGTGTAAACTTACTGGTTCTTCTGAATATTGCCTTAGCGGTGCAGCATCTTGTGCACTGTGCTGCATGTCCAGTGCTGACCTGTTGCAAGGTTCATTTATGCATTCCAGCCACCCAGTGCTCCTGGTGTTCAGAGAGTTACTTATGTTTATTGTTACCGATACAGAAAAGCAAATACAAATATGTATAAATGGCAAAACTGCTAGTTTACACATTTTAAAATCATCAGTTATAAGGAATTATTCCAATTTTAACTGCAAAAAGTTAAGACCATATCACCAGTATTTGAAATACAACCCTCACTCTGGATTAGGAGTAGCTACTCAGCTAGTAGTGCTTTTGTTTCCAGTGAATTAGTTTTTAACAACTTGAAGCAAGTCCTCTACTGGAACAATTTTACATTGGGAAAAGGTTCAAAAATTCAATAAAATCAACACCTCTGCATCAATTTCATTGCCCTTTTCCCAGAAAATAATTAAAATATTTTGTTTTGAGGTGGTCAGAGCAGTTATATTGGTTTATTATATGACACTTTACTGTGAATTTTTTCAAATGTCAGCTACAGTATAACAGAAAATGAAAACGAGAAATTGAAGAGAATGTTGGAGACTTACTGAAGCAGCATTTGTTTGAAGTGAACATATTTCAAAGTATTTATAGGGAGAGGAATTCGCCTTCTTTTTTTTTAATCCCAATCTGGGGAGATAACTAGACCAAATTGTTTATGAGAAATTCTCTTTGACCTGCTCTGCTACTCAAGGAGTAAATGACTGCTCTAAGGGAATGATGACTGTGGAGCCAGTTCTTTCCCTCCTGTCTTTGTAATTTGTATTTAGCTATGTGGAACCCCGCACATTATGGGCAATGTGTGATGTCAGCAAAAGCAGCTGCCTGATTAAGTGCTACCCACTGCAGAAACTGGGCCCTGGGCTATGATTTGTGGGATGGTAGTTATCATAGTTAGATAACTACAGTGTTTACTGTAACTTGGAGGGCATACACAACATTTTTAAAGGCAAGGAGAGGAGGAATACTTGCCTCATTAATATCTACTTGGTAAACTCTCAGAATATATATCCATATATATATATATATGATGTATCTCATCCTGTTATCTTCAAAATGTTCTTAGTTTGGATATATCTTCAACTTCGCTCTGACTTAATAGGATAAAGCTATATTTCAAACCTACAGTGTCATCAGAGAGTTGTTTATTTCACTTGAACTGATATAAAAACTCTCCAGTGTCATCTGAGATATAACAAATGGTTGGAGTGCCGTGTTTTTAAAAAAAATAGAACACAGAAACACCGTTTAACTTGGAAACTGGAATTTTAGATGCTGCTGTTTTAAATATGTGATTAATTTCTGGTTTTGCTCAGAAGCAATGGTGATTTTCTGAGCATTAAGGCACACATTAAAGTTTGCACGTGGGAACTGAATAACTTCTATCTTACTGTTTCAGCCTTACTCCCTGGCTCACAATTACAGGCCCTGTTTCTCATGCGGTATTTTAACTACCCAGGTGTTTGCTGGAAGGCCCACTTGGCCAGCCATTCACAGTCCAGAAGGTTCCTCCTATGCATTGATGATAACTTTCTGATGCAAATGGTGCATAAGCCAACTAGGAGAGAAGTGCTGCTGGATCTTATACTCACTAACAAGGAGGGTCTGGTTTAAGCAGTGACAGTCGAGGGCAGCCTTGGCTGCAGTGACCACGAGATGGTGGAGGTCAGGACCTTGTGCAGTAGGAACAGAATATCTTCCAGAATCTCAACCCTGGACTTCAGCAGGGCCAACTTTGGCCTCCTCAAGCACTTGCTAGCAGAGATTCCATGGGACAGGGTACTAGATTGTAAAGGGCCCCAAGATAGTTGGTCAACATTCAAGGACTGCTTCTTCCAAGCTCAGGATCTAAGCATTCCAGTGGTTAGGAAATCAAGAAAGGGAGCCAGGAGACCTGCATGGTTAAGTAAGGAACTGCTGGGCAAACTCCGGAGGAAGAAGAGAGTATACAAATCATGGAAGGAGGGGCTAGTCACTTGGGAGGAATGCAAGACTGTTGTCAGAAGATGTAGGGTGGCAACTAGGAAAGATAGGGCCTCCTTGGAAGTAAACCTTGCAAGTGAGGTCAAGGACAACAAAAATGGCTTCTTCAAGTACATTGCAGACAAAACTACCACCAGAGGCAATGTAGGTCCACTGCTAACTGAGGTGGGTGCCCTGGTGACAGAGGATACAAAGAAGGTGGAGCTACTGAATGCCTTCTTTGTCTCTGTCTGCACTGCTGCAGACCGTCCTCAGGAGCCCCAGACCCCTGAAGCCCTAGGGGAAGACAGAATAAAGGAGGAGTTTGCTTTGGTTGATGGGTTAGGGATCAATTAAGCAATCTGGACATCCACAAATCCATGGGTCCTGATGGAATGCACCCCTGGGTGCTGAGGGAGCTGGCAGAAGTCATTGCTAGGCCACTCTTCATCATCCTCGATAAGTCATGGGCAACAGGAGAAGTGCCTGAGGACTGGAGGAAAGCAAATGCCACTCCAGTCTACAAAAAGGGCAAGAAGGAGGACCCGGGTAACTACAGAGTGCTCAGCCTCACCTCCATCCCTGGAAAGGTGATGGAACAACTTGTCCTTAGCACCATCTCCAGGCATATCAAGGATAAGAGGCTCATTAGGAGCAGTCAGCATGGTTTTACCAAATGGAAGTCGTGTTTGACCAACCTAATAGCCTTCTATGAGGATGTAACTAGGTGGATGGATGATGGCAGAGCAGTAGATGTGGTTTATCTTGATTTCAGTAAGGCATTTGACATTGTGTCCCACAGCATCCTTGCAGCTAAACTGAGGAAGTGTGGTCCGAAGGATCAGATAGTGAGGTGGATTGTGAACTGGATGAAAGGAAGAAGTCAGAGAGTTGTGGTCAATGGGATGGAATCTAGTTGGAGAGCCGTGACTAGTGGAGTCCCTCAGGGGTCGGTACTGGGACCTGTACTATTCAATATTTTCATCAACAACCTGGATGAGGGAACAAAGCATGTGAAACTAGATATCACAACTCATTCTTATAGTGTCATCAAAACTTTATATGTTTCAGTGACTTCATATGGCCTACAGGGTGAAAGGAATATATTTCTTTTTCACGTGCTACCTCAGTATTTCTAACCACTCATGTGCATTTAGTGTTGTTGATTTTTCTTCAGTCTGTTCAATTTTGGAGACTTTAAACTCATGTCTGGATACTTCATACCTATGACTAATCTTCCTGAAGTCTGATTTCTGGGTCCAGAAGATCACATCATGATCTTTTATTGAAAAAACCCACAGGTCTTTTTGAAATAATTGTTTGAATAGCTTCCAGAGCTGTGGCACTCAGAATGATTGGCATCGTGATGCAGAAGGACAAGCGCCTTGGTCCTGTGGTTCTGCTTGTGTCCTTGCTGAGTGCGGCTCACACGAGCCAGAAGGATCTGACAGGTGCCCATAGGAATTCCTGGTTATAGCCTTCCTGAGAAGTAACGTGTGTGTATTAGGGTACTTTTACCAGTAATCTTTGTTTTCGTACAAAGTAGAGGAGAAAAAGAAGTACTTTCTATTTTGAAAAAAATGATGAGAGAAACAACACAGCTTCTTGTTGCTCTATGAGGTCTACAAGAAAACTCTCTTTGATTTCAGCTGGGAATTTCGTTTGCATATGTTTTGCACTAGCCATGAAAAAAATTACAAAGTCAGAGACATTTAATCTCAGCTAGTTTGAGTATTGTTCATAATGTAAATACTGGCCTTCAGCCTCACAATTTTTCCCACTTAACTCTGAAGGTTTCATATTTGCCATTTTTAGAAACATACTTTTTAAAAGAGCTCTAAGAATTCATCTGCCGTTTGTGTATTGATTCAGCCTTCTGTCTGTAAAAGTCTGCTTGCCTTAAGAAAAGATGTGTAATGGTTTTATATGGGATATGAAATTTCTCTCATAAATGTGGTAAGATCTAATAATTAATGAATGCCAGAAGACAAGCTAGAAAGCTTAAAGTCTAGAAACATTTGTCTAATTCATTCTATCTTCTCACTTTCCATCATCTCAAACTTTCAAATAGGTCTAAGGTTTATAAGTAGGTGGATATTAAAAGTCAAAATCTCTTTATATTGAAGCCCTATTTCTCCCTCTACATGTCTCAGCCCATCTAATGTAGCATCAAAATGAGGTGAATCTAATGTAATTTATTTCCATTTTAATGTTCCTTAACAGTGCAAGAATGGCATACAGTGGTAGAAGTATTACTCCAAAATCTTACTACATATAAAATAAAGTTAGGCTAATAATAATAGTAGTATTTATATATTAATTTACATATGCCATTATATATTTTTTTTGCTGTCATGTCTGGAAGAAGTGAATTGTAGGTACTATCAAGTGTGCAACACTTTTTCTGGACGATAAAAATGGGAAGGATAATTTTAAGTTGAATAATTTATATTTTTTTGACAGAAATAGGATGCTTTCTTTTGATTGTTTTTAAT
This sequence comes from Aegotheles bennettii, assembly GCA_013398125.1. Lineage (NCBI taxonomy): Eukaryota > Metazoa > Chordata > Aves > Caprimulgiformes > Aegothelidae > Aegotheles > Aegotheles bennettii. Next base: position 149,613 of record VZRW01009714.1, on the reverse strand, counting down.
TAATATTTTTAATTAGGCTGATAAAAATTATTTATGTAAAAATGTTAAAATTCAGATTTAAAATATACTGAGTGGCTGGAAACCAGTCAGCAGAATTTTATAGAATGTAGAGCTGGCACAGAGTCCAAATAATTTCACAATTTTCCATGACTTCCTGAAGATAACATTTTCAGAAGTTTTTTAAGATATTAGACAGGATTTTCAAAGTGTTTAAATTCACAAAAGGGAGCCAGATGCTTGACAAGATTTTTATGTGCTTAATGGGGCTACCACACCTACTAGAAACTGTATAGAGGGTTGCGAATATTAGCAGAACATGAGGTATCTTTTGTGCTTGTTATACTTGACAGACATCTTTTTTCATTTTACTAGGATTAATTTTTCTGCCCTATATGTATCAGCTTCTTCTTTTCTCTAAATATTTTAATTCTATTCTCTTTCTTGGAACTTCTATGTATTTTGTTTGTTTTCCCTTTTCTTTCCTATCCCTTGTTTATCTCCTCTTTCTTATGTGGAAAGAAAACATCATGCTACATCGGCTGAGCAGACAACATATAGTAAAATTATTCACTCAGTTAAAGGTCAACAAAATTGCCAATAATAATGTCTCCAGTCAAAAAAATAAACCAGAAATATTCAGGCATATTTGCAATTGGCCACATATCTTTGTCTTTTCACGACCATATATAATGCAGCAGTGAATTGCTCACTCATTACTTGTATAAGAACAGGGCAGTGGAAGATATAAAATGATTGAAAGAATACACAAAAAAGCTAAAGAAATAATTTCTGAATGCAGTAAACAAATGCAAGTAATTACTAATAAAACAAGAAAAAAAATTAAACTGATTTTGCAGCCTGATTTCACTAAGGTGATGCCGTTGATGCAGTTCTGTTTACTAAATTTAAACATTTTTCTCCTGAAAAGCTTCATACTTCCAAATATATACTTACATTGTTATTATCATTGGAAAATACAGTCCAAATCTTCCTCTTTGTGTAAATTCAAAGCCAAATAGAATGCTTTTTATATAATTTTAAGATAAAATAGTCACTGCAATTTTTTAATGAAAATAACTATATATATAGGTGTTACAGTTTTAGTAACAGTGGGTTATCAAATATATGGACATACTTAGCAAATAATTGGTTTAACAGACAAATTTCTTAGTGTTCTTCTTTCAGATCTCAAAAAGAAACATTCCAGACCTATTTGGTTGTCTTCCTTCTGAATCATAAATCAGTACTGGAACTGGGAAGAAAGCTGTAGTTCTTGCAATGAAAGCCACTGTTTAGATAAATTGAGAATCGTTGGTTTAATTTTTAAAATACCGTCTAAAGTTCGGTGTGGACAAATTTAGTTCAAATAAAGTGAACATAAATCCAAGATCAAAAAAAATGTAAAATGATGTATACAAACTATATTTAGAATAATCCTAATGTAATTCTCGGTTGCTGAATTGATTTGATCTCCTTATCATGGGGAGAAATTGGACTCTGAGATATTATCAACAGCTTCTAACTCCAATCTGATTATTGCTATAATCCTGACAGTGATTGATTCTGAGTAATTATCTCAGGAGCAGAATTAGATTATAAAACAATATTCCAGATTATAGAAGACTCCAGTCCATTCTTGTAATTAGTTCTGTCTTATAATGTATGATGGTATCACATTTGAATAATTTAGAGTGAATTATTCACAATCAGCCTGTTTGGCTATACTTTAATAAGAAAACAGATAAACAAGAAGCCGTAATATTTTAAGAAACATTACACTGTAAATTAGCAGCCTCATTGCAGTAAAGTTTACTTTCTCAATGTTTTCGGTTTGCCATATAGCTCCTAAAATATTACTCGGTACTAAGCAAAAGCCCAGTGCTACAATAATCAGTGATCATGCACTCATAATGATGATTTATGATTACTGATGGTATCATTATTATCATAATTATAAGCTATTAATTCATTTTTCACAATTGGCATCTGAATAATTTTCAACTGTAAACTTTATCTTTGTGAGGAGAATTACTTACAGATAATGGCCTTAAAGAATGGACTTGTGAGGATGAATCCAAACAAAAAACCATATTTGAAATTCTTGAACAACGTTCAATTATTATTTTTATTAATTCTGTTTATAGCAGTGATGGTCTAAAATGAAAAGGGACCTTCCTTGTGGTAAGCACTTTAAAGAATACATAGAATGAATGGTCTGTATCCAAAATAATAGTAACAGAATCTTAACAGAAAATAGAAAAAGAAGTATATGTGTCTCATGTACTGTAATTTACTGAAACTGATGTCAAGTTTTTTACTCCTTTCTTTTCTTCCTTTCTCTCATTATGATTAATTGAAGGAGCGGACTCAAAGTATTCCTTAGTCAAGACTAATTCTGAAGATCATGATTCCTGTGGCTTCCTTGGGAGCAAAGGTGATGTGTTCTGGGCCACCTCTTCATTAGGTATTGGAATTGGAGAATGGGTATTTTGTTCTCCAGGCCCATGCTGTTGTGCTTGTGTGATAGAGTTTAGACAAAGACAAAACAAGAAAAGGTGTTTCAGGGTTGTTTCCAGCCAGATCCAGAATTGTGTTGAGTCAGAAAGTTAAAAAGGAGTTTAATTCAATGGTGAAAGAAATAATCAGTCACTGCATCCTATATGGAAAAATCTTATGATTCCTAATATCTCTGGCTTTGATCCTGGGCAGACTTTAGTCTCTCATCCTTTTGACCTCGTGTAAAGCTCAAATAAATGTTGTAAAGGAGGGTGATATAGGAGGGGAATTAGTTGTGGAGAAAAGTGCTGATCAAGTTTGAAGGAAAAGAAGTTGGATAAAGATAAAGGAATTGAGAAAAGGGATAACACCTCTCCTGTGAAGACAGGCTGAGAGTTGGGCTTGTTCAAGCCTGGAAAAGAAGAGAAGGCTCCAGGGAGACTTTAGAGCAGCCTTCCAGTACCTGAAGGGGACCAACAGGAAAGCTGGAGAGGGACTTCTTACAAGGGCATATAGTAATAGAACAAGGAGTAATGGTTTCAGACTGAAAGAGGGCAGATTTAGATTGGATATTAGGAAGAAATTGTGAATGCCCTGGCAGTGTTCAAGGCCAGGTTGGATGGGGCTTTGAGCAACCTGGTCTAGTGGGAGATGTCCCTGCCTATGGCAGGGTGGGTTGGAACTGGGTGATTGAGGTCCCTTCCCACCCAAACCATTCTATCATTCTATGATTTTTCTAATGAGATGTAAACACTGTGTTCACTGTGTTCTCTGTCACTGGTAAACAAACAATGCAATGTCAACACATAACAGACAATGAAAACAGTAATCTGTTATAAAATATAGGTTGGAATAGGAACTTTTCTTCTGCCTCTGATTTTCTCACAGGGATTAGTTATACTTTGGCCTTTAGAAGAGATGCTGATCTGTTCTTGTTTCTTGAAAATTCTTTGAAATAAAAATACACTGATGTATTTAGGGTAGGCACATGAAAGCAGTAGATAAGGTTACTGGAATAACTTTGTCATGAAACTCCAGATTTAAATCTCCAGAACATGAGCAGTTGTGCATTTGAGCCTTCCCTCCTATTTTTGTTATGCACTAAAAAAGTTTTCTTTCTAAATATAGTAAGATATTTTCTTTTTCTACAGCCCTTCAAAATGAATAAGTAGAGTTCTTTATACTAAATACATTGACTCAGCACTAATAGTATCCTGAATACAAAAAAAATTGCTGTGAGTCACAGATGGAACTAGTGTAACTTCTCTTAGCTTTGACAGTGTTGAATGACAAAATCTAGGAGCTGAAAGTTTGCATTTTTTTAGTTACTTCTATCCTGATGACATCTAAAATGTATAAAGTTATATTACTCCCTTCACAGTCACATTAGTTTTGTCACTCTGTTTTAATCAACAGTATTAAACATATCAGTCATTTTGAGTATGATTATACCAAGAACAATTTTTATATTAATAATATTATTTAGATACAAGATTAGAAGTAGAGAATACTAGCCCTTAGAATGGCTGAACTTTAAGACTTTAGCCTAAAATGTTATTTCTAGGTGAAATTTTACACCTAATTCATTTATGTGGCTCTTAACACTGGTTTTGACAGTTATTTATGTCAGGCTCCACTTAAACACTGCCTGTGGATGAACAGAATTTGCTGCAGATGACATTTTTATATGAAGCTAAATTTTACTGAAGCTTTTACCAGTGAAAAAGGTCTAGGTGGAGGTGTTTCTGCCCATAGTAGGGGAGTTGGAACTAGATGACCTTTAAGGTCCTTTCCAATCCAAACCATTCTATGATTCTATAAGAATACTGCAGAAACTTACAACCAGTAACTGAGGACGCAGGTGAGCATTGACCCATGGGTAAGTGCAGCTTCATAGCTATTAATTGATTGCATGGATCAACCATGTCTGCTATTGTATTTGAGGTGTTCTGCTGATGATTGTGGACTTCCAATCTAATTAAGCTGCTTTCTTTATTTTAGAAAAACACCAGATTTAAAGAGTAAAGGAAAGGAAGACGTGGGGCTGTGCCCTAGAAACCAACATTATAATTGTCTAGAGTGCATTGTATTTACAATTACAAAAGACAATCTGTAACTACTAGAGCATGATTCAGAACTTACTTTTGGACTATAGGAGAGTTGTTTAAATGAGATGCACATAGATAAAGGCTAGATAGGTGGCCTTCCATTCTGATATCAACAAGTGTGTTTTGGTTTTATATTTCCGATGGATTTTGATCCAGTTCTGATCTCACTTATAGATGTGAGCTTCAATGGTTTTGAATGAACTAACTAGCAATGACAAAGTCCATTGAGTATGTTTATCATGTAGCAGTGCAGAGGCTGGGACACATGGCTCAAATGCACAATGCTTGAGCGTTCAAGCTATATGCTGAACTAGAATGTAAAAGAGTTTTATTCTCCATAATAGTTTATCAATGACATCCAAAAATTTTGAATTATTTGCAAACGTTTAAAATCTTTTATCTGCTAACAGACACCAATGTGAGGGAAGTCTTGTGACAAAACATCCTTACCACACTTTGATCTGAACTTTTACCTGTTCACAGCCTATATTAAAACTGTATCTATTAAGATATTTTCTTCCTCAGTTTTGGAGGTCACTAAAAAAAAATAATCACTTAAGTAAAAATCACACCTATCAGTTCTCTGTGAACTAGATTGCTCCTATGAATTCTTTGAAAGTTACCTTGAATGCCACACAAACATTTGAGTGACATTCTCATGCACTGAGTTTCATACTTTTGTCCTGTGCATTTGGCCTTAGTACAGACTATTTGAACCTTTGGCCTAGGTTCAGCAGCGAGTAGATGTACAATCTTATTGCTGAGTGGGTGATGAAAGCCTGAGAATATATTAAAAAAACTTTCTTTCACCCTCTGCACATGTCAGCATGAGCAGCTTAACTGACATCTATGCTGTAGCCCACTTACTGCTAACGCTGGTCACCAATAAAGTACAACTAATTCCCTGGAGGAAAGGGATTGACAGGGAATGACTTATGGCACAGAGATGTGTTTGTGCCACAATGGTGCCCAGTGTTTCTCCTGAGGTGATGCTTTTATTGTAATTTTCTTAGCTGCGTGCACCATCACTAGCTCAAGGCTGTTCCTGGAGGTACAGATCAACCCCTGTTCAGTCTTTTCTCATGTGCAGGGCTCAGCTGCAGCAGGTATCTTTATCAAAGGAAGAATCCTGTTTCATTCTCTCCAGAAGTGAATGACAGACTAGCAGTTTGACTGCATATTTCCGGGAGATAAATACTTTTCAGATTCTAAGCTGCTTTAAAAAATCCTATTCTTCTAGTATTTGAATATAACAATTTATATCACTATTATTTCCTGTTATTTAAGAGTACAGCAATCTATATAACTCTTATTTCCTATATTTACTCTTTTCATGGTTTCTTTCTAACAGGAAGGTTTGTTTACATCATTAGAGAAAATACACAAATTCTCTCACTGATAAGCCCCCTTCTACTGCCCTGAAACCCTTCGAAATGTTTAGTTTCTCACTCCTTTTCAAATTTGCTGTTCCCAGATAAAAATGCAAGCCTGTTCAGGATGTTTATTTTTAGTGACTATCAAACTAAACACCTGTAACAGTGCCGAATTGTCTATTCTTTTATGTTGTTGAGTGCAAAGAAACAACACTGAGAAAACTTATTCAATATTAAAACAGCATATTTTGCTTTCTCCAAAGGAAAAAAGACATAGTTTTCTTATATGGATTCCTTTTTCCCATCTCTTACTCATAACAACACATACCCTTTGACCATCAATGTCACTAATAGCACTGGCTAAATCGCTTTGTAAGTAAATCTCTATCCCTTTATAACACAGTTTTCATATCTTTGTTAGCTCATCTTCATTATAACTAAACCTAATTCACTCTCTTCTACAGGATTTATTTTCTGCAAGTATTAAGGAAATGCCATTTGAAATATTTTCTTTGGAAAACAAAGAAGCTATAAAATGTAAGTATTTGAATCTGGGTGACAGTTTTTTAAATAGTGTCATTTTAGCAATTTTAGAATGCAGACACACAGCACTTTCCTCCATTTTCAAAGCCAGTCATAGAAAAGAACAAAAAAGAGTCCTTTACATGCATCACAATTCTTTTCTTGCTGCAGCCATTTCTGATACACTTAGGTGATACACCCATTCTCATTAACTATTGTTCTTCTTTATGGCCAGACTATTGAGCAATCAACTATACCTAGACCATACATGGGCTAAAAAATAACCTAACTATGTTCCTCTAGACCCTTCTACATGGTTTTTTGTCCCTTCTTCCAATTAGAACCATCTTTTTCGAAACATTAGAGATTCCATATTTAATTTCCTGATGTTCATATATGCCAGAATATGTTAAATTACATTTTGTTTGCATAAAATAGTTGTTACCCTACATGTACAGAAACCACAATATGTTTTTGTCTACTTAATCTAGCTGCCCAACCAAATATTGTTTATACAATTAATTCCATATAATGTAAGTATTCTATAATAAAAAGATAAATATTATCATTGCAATCTCACCTTGACAGAATATACATCTTTCTATAGTGGATATCAATTATTTGTAAATAAAGCTTTCTAAAATGTGTCCTCATGTNAAAATTCTTTTCTGTAATACTATATATATGTGAAATTTAGCAGCAAAATTCAGGAACCAAGGTTAAGAAGCTTCAAAATTCAGTGAACTCCTGATAATCAACTACAATGAATAACAAAGACAAAACTGAATTGTAGCTCCTGAGTCTATTGAAGAAAAACACTTTCCAGGAAATCACTCAAGTTCATGTGTACATATAGAAACTGATAGCATTACACATGCTCAGGTATTTTGCCTTAATTAAATATTAATTTTTAATGTATTTAAGGTAATTTATTTGCAGTATCATTGCCTTTATCATAATTCATTATACTTCTATGCCTGGATATTTGACATGGCTAAATAGAACAATCAGCAAACAAGCAAATAAATCAACATCTGAATAAGACAAATTTCAAGAAAGAGTGTACTACACTTTGGTGTGTATATTTGGAATTATTATTTATTTCCAAAGCCTGAGCTGCTTGCCATGTATTTCAGTTCTTTTTCTGCCATATGTAATTTTCCTAAAATTAAGCTTAATTCTCCTACACGTTTTCTTATTTTGTATTACTTCGATATTTTGAGGAAGTATCTTCTGCTTTTTGTGTTTTGGGCATTGGAGTAGAAAATGGCTTTCAGTTTTAATCTCTGCTCTGTCACATCAATTGTAGAATCAGTCTTCCATAGGTTTCTGGTGCATTTTGTGTCATTCCTGGTTTCTGTTTTTAATCTGTGGTAACAGACTTCATATTTTGCTAGGGCAAAATATCTACATACGTAACAAACATTGTATAGATAATTTGTTTTCATATTTCTCTTCACTCTCACAGTCCAGGCTTACATATGAATTTTAAACAAGATGAGGCTTTACCTACAGTCTTTTCTTTGACTTGCTTTAATGTCTAATTAGAATTCACATCAGGAAAGATGTATGAGTTGTCCTTTTTTAGTATGCTTATTTAGCATAAGTACAAGACTATCTTAAGTGACTGTGTACGTCCATTTTTATTTAGCAAAGTGTTTTTGCATATTGCTACTTGTATGCTGCTCCTGAAGAATACAGTACAGAGATACCTCTACTGAGCTGTTTTTAAGTTAATTAACGTGGCACTGAGAGCTGTCTAGGCATGGTAGCAGGGAGCAACACAGAGGCTAAATTACCTGTCTTCTCAGGCAGTCTTTCAGTAGATTAGGCTTCACTTCAATTGAACTCTGTGCTGTTGCTCCTGAACATCTGAGTAAGCCTGTGAAAATCTAGTTCAGATTTCTGTAGTTTGTAATGTAGAGATGTTGAAAATGCCACTGACTATCTCTTGGTCAGTGACAGGACATGTTGCTTGTAACCCCACAAAAGTTTTATTCTGAAAATTTAGATAAAGTAATGAACAAAACCAAATATCACCATTAAGTTAACGTTAAACATCTTATAACTTGCAACTGCCCTGGTGAAAACACATGTTGATTAACTTCAAGCATCTGTAGACCAGATGATACTCCTGTACATGATGCTTCTGTACAGGAACATTCCCTTTTGATGTAAAGCTCCCACAAGACAGTGTCCTGCTCTACTCTCTGTCTTCACCCAAACCATGCCACAGATGTGAAAGAGGAAAGAGCGTGGTAAAGCATATGTAAGCCAATGAATTTGTGAAGTCCTGTGTTTCTTGTACTACTAACACAGTAGAATCTAACTCCTTGGTTACATTATCTCCCTAACAGCTATTCCCAAGCCCTTCCTTGAAGAATACATGGAAGTCAGTGAAATCTGAGCTTGACTTGCTAATAGTAAGAATGATGTGATGCATGTCAGCAGGAGTGCCTCCCTGAGGAAGTCATGTTCTCCTGTTTCTAGTCATATCAAATACTTAGATTTTCATATGAAATGAAATTACATAAACTAAAGTTATTTTATGTGATCTGTTACAACAAATTTGCCTAGGGCTTAGGCATGAGAAAATTCCTACTGTATTGCTGCTCTTCTATAAGTAATTGTGTTGGCCATGTTCCAGCCTTTAATGTTTTCTCTTGGGTTTAATAAACTCATAAAAATATTGACTAAATTACTCTTAATTTGTTTTGTAACTCTTTTTAGTGATATTAGACTTGAATGTATATAGTCTGATCTTTGAGTGTTAGCATTGTGCAAGTTTCACACCTTTTAATAATCATTAACACTGTTATCAAGATACTTTCTAATTTCTTCTCTTTTGTCCCAGTAAATCTAATTTGTGATGGAAGTAAATGTTCATTGATTTCATTTGTACAGGCTGTGCTTAAGTAATTGTTTAACATCCTTTTTATTTTCTTATCCCATGTCTCTCTAATTCTGGGCTAATCACTTTTAGGAAGGTGACTTTTTCCTCTTTACCAATTCTTAAAAGTGGACAGGATATTCTTAGTCCTTTATGTGAGAAAGCCTTCACAGAACCAACCCTTTGACTGGATTTCTCTTCATTTTTATGTGTAACTTTCTGTTCCCAAGCAATTGCCTGAAATTGTCCCACTGAAAAATTCAGATATAAATACTAATCATGTGTTTTTCAAGGCAAGAGAAGCTTTAATTCAAGTCATGGTGAGAAATGTTTCAGAAATGTTTCACAAGCCATCCTGGGAATAGAGTATGAAGAAAACCTTATGGCCTTCTACATGACCCCTGGATTCTGTGTTAATTTTTGCCAGCACCTTAACATTTGTTGATAACTTCTTTTAGCTTCACACTGGATGTCTCTGCAGAATTAAATATGAAAATATACAATAGAATAGCCCTGTTGCATGTATTTTATAGCAATCAATTAACTTGACCCTGTGACTACATTTTCTGGTTTCCACATTTTAGAGATTTTTGTACCAGTGCTAGATATTAGCCTAGTAACAGTGAAGGCCAGAGCTGACTCCAGGTTCCAAAACCCGTCTATTATCATGCAGCAACAATTAGGGTATTTGACAACAAAGAGAAGTGGTATAGAATATATATTTATGAGATAATAACATTACCAGTGAGATTAGTGTGAAGCATTTAACAACGGAGCAATTAACAGACCTGGTATTTATACCATCACCTCCAGGTTTCAGTGTTAACTCCTTCCTGAGCTGAATGGGACATTTCATATTACTCAACCTTGTTTTCTATTCTACTTGGTAAATTTTTACTCTCTGTTCTTGTTTGAAAAGATGAAAAAATAAAAATATTTTAATTTTTCCTTTATAAGTAGTTTTGACCTGTTTTATTGGTGGATGTTTGCTTTTATCACAGAAATTGCTATTGTAATGAACTCAAATGCATCTTTGTTACATTCTCACTAGAAACTCTAAAAAAACTACTGAGGTTTTTCTTAGACATGTCTCTGTGAAACAAGATAAAACAGCAGCCAGCAGGGCTTGTGTTGTCCTTTCCTGGGCCTCTGTGTTTTACATCTTAGTAAACTCAATATCCAGAAAACCACTTTCCGAAATACCAGTTTTCCATTCTATTATATATGTCTGCCTGACACAATTACTTGTGTTGTTTCTTAAGGATGTTTTTGATATGGGAGCTCTTCAGTGGGTGGCAAGACTTCACATAATAACATGCAAGCAGAAGTAGGATCACAGGGTGGTGGATCACTGGTGGGTGGTGGATCAAAATCAGAGCACTGGAGATAGCCGGCTAAAAAATAAACTCAAGTAAAAAATATAAATCAAAGATATTTAGGAGCTCAGAGTCTGTCCCTTGATTGCAGAAATTCTGGAAATACTATTTCCTTTTTAATATTTTAAGAATAATAATATAATAATGTAAGAAGGGTAGAATAAATACAGAACTCTTATTTTACTCAGAGGTGTTTCTTAGATGAGGAGGAGGCTGCCTGCAGAAGATATTGAGACCTAAGTATTCAACACCGTAAGAGCAATGAATGCTGCTAGATTTGAACTTTGTTTAAAAATGGTCTTATTTGGGATTTCTTGTTTACAAATTGAATCAAGATAGATTTCTGATGAATGCATTCCTTTGCCATTAGTGATATGCCATGCTTACTGGATTTTTTTCTAATGAAACATTAAAAAGGTCTATTCTGGCCTGAGAAGGTGTACTTCTCAGAAAGTTTGTTGAACTTTATGGAAATCTTTTCATGAAATCTCAGAGCCACAGGCAAATCTTTGCAGTATCCTCTATGTTTATTTTGTTGATTTTTCTGGTCCCTATAGCATCCAGCATGGAGAGCTGGAGTGGTCTTACTCTGTGGACTGCCTTTGGTGTCTGAGTGCCTACAGAACCAGAACCTGAGACCTGCTGAAAGAAGGACTGGGAAGTTTGGGCAGTCAGATGTAGGGATGGTTGGGGCTTCTAGGCTCCCTGCCTTCTGTTTTGTAGTCACTGAGTTCCAGAGAGCTATGGTTTGAGCTGCTGCCCAGCAGAATTGGAATCTCTTTTAAAATGAAATATATGAGTGGATTAACAGAACCTTTACAGTTCAGACTCACAGCACGTGCAATGCAGACTCTTCTGAATGTGCACGTAACTTTAAGCCTCTGCTCATACAAAGTACTCTTCTATGTTGCTTTCTTCCTAGACCTATTTGGGAAGCTGAAAATATTCCAGAACTGTTAAAATGATCCTAATACTACCAATGTATCTTGCTACAAATAGTATTACATAATGCTAGCACAAATACAATAGATGGCACAAAAACTGTCAATGGAAGAGTTAAAAACATAGAGCAGGCAACTTTCAGAAGGTGTGAGGTACTAGAGTTTTATATTCAGGATACTCATACAAAATGAGAAAGGTTCTGGTTTGCTTTGTTTTCTGGTAGTGAAATGTTTGATTCTTGCTATTGAGTTTTCGGTGGGTAGTGAAGCTATTTCCCAAGCAGGAATTACTTGCAGTTTATTGTTCCCATTTCAATTAAACCTTAGTTGAATTCAGTTGTCAGTAAAATTGGCTGTTACTTTTTTTTAATTCACCTCTGGACTGTTAAATGTTATTGCTTCAAACACAATACACTCTGGTTACCGTTGGGTGCTTATAGCTGAGATACATAAACAGAATGGACCAAGGTCGTCCCTGGAGTAATTTACTTGAATTCAGCACTGTCACACCAGGAGTGAATTTGGCTCAATATTTTGGCATTAGCAGTAAAGGTCATTCCTGCAGTTTGCCCTCGCTATAGAAAGTGTGATCAAAAAGTTTTCCATTTTATTTCTCTTTTGATGGTCACATTAAATCTTATTACACTGTTGGTACTTACCTCACTGGAGTGTCTGTGGGCTTTCTTTATAGGCAAAGCTTTCATCCCTGAACATCCATAAATAACTCTATTTGCCACACTTTCCCCTGCAGCATTTGAGTTATGTTTCAGAGCTACGACAAGTGTTAGTTTGCATGTTCTGCAGATGAATTTCTGCTTTGTTTTTTGTCCACTTGAGAGAGGTTGCCTATTAAGAAGGGCTTTCTACCCTTGGACCCTCCATTCCAATCAGCTCCATCTGCATATTTTCTCCCGCATCATGACTTTGATAGGGTTCTTATCCAACTTTCCTGATTAAAGTGGATTCACTACTGTAGATACAGGGCTCTTGAAAGCAGAGGCTGCTGCTGGAAATTCTCTTTTAAAATTTGTTTCTGAAATAGATGCCACAATAAAAAGAGAAGAAGTGCTAACTGCATATTTTTTCAATAAAAGGGTTAGTATTTATGTACTTGGGGAAGTTATGACTCAGTCGTATATTATTCAGGGCTTCATTTGTGTAACTTACTTTCTGATTAGTTATTGATTATAATCAGAACCCTTGGAGCTAAATGTGCAATATAGCTAATAAGAAGGTCTTCTGCAGATGAAGAGGATCCTTAAATACAATTTTGATGCACTTTACACTTTCTATTTATTGAACTTTGTCACAAATGGCAAATTGCAGCAGGCCATTGAAACTATAGCAGTAGAAGATTTGCAGTATTTCTGTAAGCAGGGAAACAACAGTGTCTTAAAAAAAGGTCTTGTTTTTCAGTCTCTGAAGTCAAAGCCATAAAAAGCATTTCAAAATATCCCTAGGTATCTAACTCAGTCTGATGCAGGCTGGTTAAATCTCATGCACTGACTATAAGATTCTTACACTGGGTAACTACCTCATCAGCTCCCACTGACCGGTGTGAATTGCAGGATCAGACAGGGGAAGAAAGCTCATAAGGGTGCAACAACAGCTGTGTCACCTAGGAGGGACCCTGATGAAAGCATATTTCCCAGCTTCATGCTAATGTTGTCATTCCTTCCCCATCAAACCACCTGAGGTTCAGGTAAGAGCCTACCAGAAGACTAGGAGCACCAAGCATTTTTACAGTGCTTACCTTTTGCAGTCCTGGGAGATAAGTGACTTGAGAGCTTTGCTCTGGACTCTTTAAAAGATTTCTACTAGATGCCTAAGGCACAAAAAAGGAAGAGAAGTAGTACAAGGCACAAAGAATTGATGTTGCCTAACCCCAATAGCCTGTGGGAAAACAGAAGTGTGCTGTGGAACTGGTTGCAGAGTGAAATGTGCTCCTTTGATCCAGGCACTATATCTGGGTGTTTTTTAGATGTCTTTTCAGACTTAGTACATATTCACTGGGAGTAGACATGGAGGTCAAAAATATGCTAAAGGACTCCCTGAAGTTAATGGGAGTCTTTCAGTGGGTTTTGGCTTAAGACAGTTTGTATTAGTGAGTTAGAAATCTGTTTTCTACCATGAGTTTTGGTAAGTAAAATTATGCTAGGCTATGAGAAATATATAAATATTTATAATGTAATCTTTCTCATGAGATAACATTTCATTAATATTCACTATAAATTGGAATCTTACTGACAAGATTAGATAAAATTCTGGCAAAAGCAAATCTGTTGTCAGAAGAAGCCAATGGAAATCAAATCCAAGGCAAAATTTTTACCATTAATAGAAGATCCAGAATGTTTCAGTTTAATCAAAATTTATCAAAATCTTCTTTTTGGAAGTATATAATCTTTTTGCTGCTTTTAGTTTGCATTTTGAAACAATTGAAGCACAGAAAGTGAAACAGTCAAAATTGCAGCATAGTACATAACACAAATAGTGAATCCATAAATGAACATGAATTTGTTTCAGGGAGAAACTGAGTCTCCTTGAAAATGACATTATTTCAAGAACTTAATCCGAACTTTTTAGCTTGTAATGAAAATACAGATTCAGTGGTTAAATATAGCTCAAATTTTGAAATTAAGTGTGTATACTTGCTTTATTAATAAAAAAAGCTCTTATACTGTGACAGAAGCATATGCAGCTCTAACACAAACTACACCAAGATTGGGTGATTTTCAGCTGAAGATTTTCAGCTGATATTTTTTACCACTTGATTCATCTCTGTTATTTGATTCAAAATTCATGGCATGTCTTCCTTGCATCTTAGTTGTGAAATTGTTTGATGACAATCATAAAACTCTGACTACTAGATACAGTATCTGTAAAAGCTTTTTGAAATTAACTCTTGAACACACAGAAGAGAATAAATTTCTAAGGTATATGGAGAAATTAATGTATTTACTAAAAATCCTAGAACATCAAAACTATATAGGCTTTAGCTACACTGGCCAACAGAAAAAGGGGGCCATGGTATAATGTAACAACAGGGTAAAAGTATGTAAAAAATTACAAAAAGACTGATAAGTTAGGTTGATATGTCACAGTGCCAAACTATGGAAGAATTGTTGTCTGTCTAGTCTGTGGATCTGGCTTTCTGTATCCATCCCCCTCTTCAGAACTCATAAGATGCTAACGAGTCATCCCAGACAATGAGCCCCAGACTAGATGATCATTCAACATTCTCATTCTGGAAAGTGCTTGCCTCAGACTGCCCATGCAATTAAAATAAATGAGAGCTTTGGGGTTTTAACAGTTATTACACTTTGGACTCTTCTATTTTGTATGAGGAGGAGAAATCTTGAGTGCAAAGAAAAAAGTTTTCTAAATGCTTCAATTTAATTTCAATCTGTACTTTATATGAGCCCATTTATTGGATTTGGAAGGGGTTTCATTAACTGATTTGAAGCTGAGTTAGAGCTTTAGAGTTTCTCTTCACTTTCTGAAAGCTTGATATCTCATTTCATCATGTCACACTTTTTAATTCTAGCAGAGGTAAACCTAGACAACATTCATAAGTATATAATAACTGTTTGGGTGTATAAAATAAAATACATATCCTTCATATCCATGGATTTACTGGTTAGGATTCTTACCTGTGTCTTCTATGATAAAGCAAAGAGACTTTTCAATGAATGCAGTAATTTAAATTGCCAAATGTTCTTGAGTTGACTCCACTTACACATTCAGTTTAATGACCTTTCCCTATTATCCCTGGGCTGGTTCTTAGTTTCAGGATGAATGATTTGTAGGCTGATTATCTGTATCTCTACCAGAACATGTTATCTATTTTCTGTACTTTCTTTTAAATTGAAGCGTTTTCAGTACTCACACTTGAGCTGGCAAATTCTGACTGAATGGTTATGTGGTATTTGGGACTGATATCAGACTGTCAGATCCTTCTCAAAGCCATTGGTACAAGGGATGTGGTTATCATCCTACATATATGTATATTACAAACTACAGTGAATGGAGACTTGCCTGTATATATCTACAATTTTATAAGACTTCAGAGCTATAAAACCTTAGTCCTAGAAAATAATACTTTTACAATAAATTTATGTTTTTGAATTAATTTCTTTAACCTCTACTTGAAAATGATTGAAATAGACATAAGTCTGGACATCTGGAGATATAACAATGTATGTATGACTATGTGAGGTGAAACAGAGGACTACCCAAAATTCTCACTAAATGTTACTAGCTTGCTAATCTGTACTAAATGCCCAATGTCATAAACAAAACAATCAAAACCCAAACTAAAACCAACCCAAAAACCCCCAAACTCACATACATCTGAAGGTTTTACAGGTGACATAGCTGTAGATTTGTGCTCAAACTCCATTTTATGGTGTCAAGGATGGTAGGTATAACAGTATAACAGAGTGTGAGCTTAAGAGAGCTATCGGTGTTTCTGACTGTTTACCATTTGGGATTGCTAAATATTTACCTATATGGTAAGTATAAAGAAATAAGAACTAGGTTCATATTATCTATGAGTAATATACATGACTACATTTGTTGTAACGCTTACATTATTCTACTAACAGGCACCCATGAATAGCAGAGATACTGGATCCGTCATCCTGCTTTTAAACTGAGCACACAAATCTTCTTTAGATGGTGTGAATATAGCCAGTTTTCTCACTGAGCAGCAGACGGTTTTATTGAAGGAAAAATATTTTGAAGGGGACCAGAGTGTGGAATGTGTGGGGAAATGCATGATGCCATGGTAAACGTCTATGATAAGAAGTTCTTTAGGCCTAGCTGTGAAAGATAGACTAAAATCTTTTGATGGCTATGCTTAGTATTTATGTATTTATTTATTTATATTTAGTATTTATGCTCTACATATTCTGAAAATTTTCTTTATTAAACTCAAGGAAGGAATTTTCCTCACCGAGCATATATTCTTCATTCAGCACATACAATATTTAAAGTCCCTTCCAACCCAAACCATCCTATGATTCCATGAAATACATCCTGGGTTTTTTTTAATTGAAAACATATCATATACTGTACATACATCTTTCTTTCAAGCATACATGCCTGTAACTGTAGAGCACAGTCAGGCAAATTCACCCTGCAGGTTACATATTTTAAAAAACCCAGAAACTTTGATAAATTAGAACAATTTTCAGCAGACTAGTAAAAGTCAAAGCTGTATCTCCATGACAAATTTGGTGTGTCTATCTTTTCTTTAGTAAGAAAGGTGTATGTTTTTCCTCATCCACTCTTAGAAGTGGCATCCAATTGCCTGAAAGACAGTGGTCAACCATACTTAGTTTTTAGTTGGAAAAGAGTAACATTGTTATAAGCAGTTAAAGTTAATCTGTTAGGAATAGTACCATAAATTTACAAAAATGTAAGTAAAGTATAATGTTCTGCAATGAATTTTTTGGTGCTATGCTCAAATGCTCTGAATTACAGTTGCTAATGTTGTGAGAAAGTTTCTTGCCAAATCATATACAGTGCTAACTTTTCAAAACTCTTCACGGAGACAATAGGACAAGTCTTTGAAGTGATTTTTATACAGTTTCAGTTCCTTTATCCTGAAATTTAGAAGACTTCGTGACAACATGTCACACAATTTAGAAAAAAAAACAGCTAAAAGAATGAAACTAAAATGAGGAGCGTGAATTTTGTCTAAGATCATGGTACATATTCTCTTTCAGCCAAGAATGTATCTGTGTGTATGCATATCTATCTACCTATCTATCTATCTATCTATCTATCTATCTATCTATCTATCTATGTATCTATGTCAGGTCCAAACCCATGAGCGATTATAGAAAAGTGCAGGTGATTATAAGATGTAAAACAGAAGTTGTGGTTAGTAAAAATCAAATTAAATAGAAAAGAGATGTAAACAATAATGAGTCAATGCAAAAAGATTTTGAAAACCAGCTTCCTTAAATCTTCTTCAAACATAAGGGGGGGAGAAATAAATCTGACAGCCTGACAGGGAATCTGTAGAATTGTATACAGATCAAGATCTAAAATGAGTTCTCAAGGTGGATGAGGATGCCACAGAAAACCAGAATGAATTATTTGACTCAGTGCTTGCTTTAGAGGAGCTTGTGACAGTCTAAACCTATTTTCCAAGGGGGATAGGACAGATGAACTATCTTGGTTTGTGGTGCTGTCATTTAAAGTTTTAGAAAGAACTGATAAAATTAGTATTAATAGCTCCATGACTAGATATTTTTTGCCCAAAATTTCCAAAGGAATCATTGTATGAAACTGCCAAAATATGAGTTTTGATTTGTAATTTATCTACTGAATCAGTCTTTGCATTAGAAAAGAAGCAAGGTTGTAAACATTGTAACACACTAAAAGGTTTCAGGGGGAAATTTAGAGAACTGCAGGCTAGTAAGCCTGAAGCTTGTAGTCATCACATTGGTTGAAAATACAGTAAGTAATAGGTTCAGTAGACACCTCATATAGCGGTAAAGAATCAGATGGCTTTTCTAGAGGGAAACCACATTTACTAAATCTACTACACTTCTTTTAGGAATTAAAAAGCACATAGCAGACTATTTGGTCTTACTAATACTCAAGAATCTTTCAACATGTTTCTTAGCAAGGAATCTACGATCCATGAAGTAAAAGGAGTTCTCCAAAAGATTAAACAAGATATAGGAAAGGGAATTTTTGTGTGCTTTGGAGAAAGGATGAAATTAGAGAAATCTCAAAGACACATGTTCTGGATCAAGTTATATTAACTATATTTGAAAAAGGTAACGAAAATTTGCTGATAATGCAGTTATGTCAGGTGTACAATACCAACATTTAAAAGCCAAAGATCTCATGAATGTCTGAGTGGCATTATGGGAGATGAAATTTATTTTTAATAAATGAAGAACTCATTTCCTCATCCTGAGGAAACAGAGTCCTGAACATGCATGAATGATGGCTGACTGTATCTTCTTTGTTAATGAAGAAATCTTAGAGTGTGTCTGGATTGTTATTCCAATTATATGTTAGACAATTATGTATTAGAGTTTATAAATAAATTTACAGAAAACAGAACAGAAATCCTTATACTGAAGCAAATTACTGATAAACTACTATAGTGAATGTTATGCAACATTTCAGTCAATACCCTCTCAAAACCAATATAATTGGATTTGATAAGTTACAGGGAAGTGTAACCTGAATATTTAGAGTTACTGAATGATTTTGGTATAAGGAGTGATGAAGTAGATTAGAAATCATCTTGAAAAAGAGACATGACAGGGAGGCGTATTTGATAGAATACTTGTAATGAAATACTTCATGAAGTTTTGAGTGTTTTACCAAAGGATATTTGGATGTCAAAAGAATAAATTTATTAAACGGAAATAAGGACCAATCATGGACTATTACATGTGTTGACAAAGATACTCTTACTTACAAAGTCTAGAAAGTGGGTATGTATATCAAGAGAATTATACTGAGGTTCTTACCCTTTCTTAACACAATTCTCTATACTATCTCCATTTCAAGTGTTACTTTGGGCTAAAAGAATGACTGTTTTGATTTGCAATGGCTCTTTGCCTTTTTTGAGTGTGAAAAGTAGAAATATTTGTATTGTCATTGAGCTGATTATCAATTTTTGTGAAAATATAATAGAAATTATTCTCTTCTTGAGATGCAGATATGTATTTGTACAGATATGATGGCAGAAACTAGTTGGGGCTTTGTGTTTGCATGGTATGGCATATTTCTGATTTAGAGATCATTCTTCATGTATCGCTGTGGTGCATAGGATGCTAGACATCACAGGATGAGCAATAGAACACAGGTGATAAAAATCAGCCACAGGCACAACATAGTCCCAGTTCCTCAATCATCTTTGATGTAGGATAAGATACAAGTCATTCAAACTGATAGCTCAGTCTATATTGAATTTTATTCCTAGAAATGACAGTGTGTAAAGAAGTTCAACCACCTGGTCAGATGTCAGGAAATCCTTTTAGTCTTTTTGCCCTGTAGAGAATGAGATCAAGAGACTTCTCATACTCTTTTTACCCACTTACTAAGAAAATGATAATGAAAACATGCTAAAATGTCTCTAAGTGTCAGTGAATACCAGTGTTCATAAATGACTTGCCTCCCTGGGCTATTTCAGCTAGACAGTGTAAAA
The DNA here is from genome assembly GCA_013398125.1 of Aegotheles bennettii. NCBI lineage: Eukaryota > Metazoa > Chordata > Aves > Caprimulgiformes > Aegothelidae > Aegotheles > Aegotheles bennettii. The sequence goes on along the minus strand of VZRW01009714.1, from coordinate 129,725 downwards.
TGCTTAGCAAACATGGGTAAAATTTCTCTAAACAAGGTACAGCTTACTGTGACTTCAACAGAATATGGTAAAATATGTTTTCTAAAATTTTCAGCTTGTCTCATCACATGACAACACATTCATAGGGTTAATGCAGAGTTACGTAATACAGTCATATAAAGTGTGAACATTGAGTTTGTTGATGACATCATTACAGGGTTTTTTAGCTTTTTTCATACTGAAAATGCAAGATGACTATTAAAGTGTAATGGCACAGAACATCTTGTTTTAAAAAATTAAAAAGTCTTTTACAGTATTCTTGTTTATATATGGTATTTATTGCTTTTTTATTCTTATGGTGTGCTTCTAAGTCAATTGAAATGCAAGTGCTAATGAAATCTCTACCATAACACGTTCATTCTTTCTTACACCAAATGAGCCTGCTGCGAGATGTAAATGACTTACATATATCTGCTGCTTGGGTTTTACTGTTTTAGGTTAATTTATTCACTGTAATATTCTTAATGAAAGTAATGACTCTTCCAGTAGTTTGTATACTCATATATTGTGATTTTATTAAATCATGCTGTGAAAGTTCACACTGGCTGCTCTAAACATTCCTGAAGTTTCACTTAATCTATAAATGTAACCTTCTGGCAGATTATCAGCATAGTATGTTTTGTTATCCTTTGCTCTTAGTAATTTCTTCACACAAGGGTATATATAATGTACAGGCAGGGCTGTAACATTCTTATGCATTTTATTAGCACAAACCACTGCAAACACAGATCAAAAATTTATAAAACAGAACCAGCTCAGCACATATATTTTTTTTTAATATACTTTATTGTTATGGAGACAGTGTAAATTTACTGTTCCAGGAAAAAAAATTGTTATTTCTCAGCTACAGTGTTGACTTTTACTTTAAGTACTCAGATTCAATCTTTTCAGGGACAATTAAGAAATAAAAAATCTGGTGACGAGAATCCCTCCATCTGCCTCACAAAACTGTAAAACACAGGTTACCAATCACACATAATCTGAACTATTGGATAAGACAGCTTTACATGATCAAAATTTCCTAGAACTCTTTTGTTACAGAAACAGCTTGCATTTCCTTTTCTATTATTATTAAACTTGTTGCTCCATTAATACTGACAGCTCTTACTTCTTAAAATATTGTTCAAACACTAGTTATGAAACATCAGACTTCTCCTCAGAAGGAAGAATTACTATGATCAGTGCACAGAATAAAAGCCTGAAGAGCAAAAAGGTTAAGTGGGTTGTCAAAGGACACAGTAAGCAATAACAAAAAGAGCATCTGGTAACAGTAAACTCTTTTCTGGCCACTGAACTCCATTTAAGCCTAGCACAATCTATTTTAACAGAAAACGAAGAATATTGATATATGAGCTTCCTGCCTGTACTGCAGTTCTAGGAGAATATTACCTAATTATCTGAATATTTAGTATGTGATTTGTCATGCATCATATATAGATTAACACAAAATAATGCTCCTTCTCTAAGACAGAATTAATCTCAGGATTATTCTCTATCCTTTTCCAACATGAAGTTCCTCAGGTTTTGTTCACTTAAAAGAAAGGTAACAAACTGGTTTAAACCCCCAGATTTTAAAAATTAAAATAATGACGCCCTTAATAACATGTGAAGAATCACTGAATGTGAACCCTCTCTTAGTAAACAGTGTGTTAGTTTTCACTTTGCATCCTTCTGCTGCTCACTCTACATGTAAAAGAGGAACTGTTCCATGGAAGTTATAAAGACTAAAGGTATTTATTAGTAACTGTCTGTCATGGGGCAGCTGGCAATTTCATTCCTACTTGACAACATTACTCACAGGTAAGAGTCCATTGTGTTACTGTTGTGCCAAGGCACTGCAAACAGACTTCGTCTTCCATTCTGTCCTACACCAGTGTGAAATTGGAGGATAATGATGTTGACAATCACTTGGATTCTGCAGATTGTATTTTAAAATACTAAACTGCTGAAATAAAGCATGTATTTCTGACTGTATTGATCAAAAGATGCCCTGCCATGAATGTTAAATTTTGTTATATTTCTCCTTTGTAAGATTCTTAACATGGGACATATCAGCTTCATATAATGACAAATATAAGTGTCCATACAGTTTCAAGAAAATTTTCATAGATGGTTTAGATTTAGACAGAAACCATTTTGTTTTTATTGCTCTTGACTCTTTTTCTGCTTTTCACACTGCTATTCTGAGTCTTCTTTACAGGTTTCAGACTAATAGCCAAGAAGAGATGTCGTAAAAGTTTGGTGCTACCTAAGTTTTTGGTGCTAGTCTCCAAAGTGAAATCCAAGTCCCATGTGAATCTCTCTGCAGTGGTCGGAGAAGTTAGCATAACCTTTATTATCTTCACATGCAATTAAAATGTGTTTCAAATGTCAAGCTAAATTTGTCTCTTGCTGTGGAGATGCATGGGTGTATCACTGCAAATCTGAAATGATGTATTTCTAAATTATGACCTTCTCCTAACTAATCAAACACAGAGACATTGCTTTTCCATTTTAACACAATGGGTGATACTTATATTACAATGTTTTGTTGAATCACAACATATTTTCCAGTTATAGAGGTGTAGTGTGCATGAATAATCATGAAAGACAACAAAAAATATGTGCACAAACATCCAAATGTAAATCCTTTTGATATTCATGGGTATGCCTCTGCTATCTTCAGGGCACTTTGGATTCAGCTGCCACAGCTGGGTGCAAGGTATGGTTTTATATATTTTGGAATGGTCATAAATATATTTTGAACACAATGATGTTGGAACTCATGGATTGTCTGGTAAGTGCGCTTTTCTCTGAGATACAACTTTGAAACATGTAACTGCCCAGTTTTTAGAAACAACACCTGCAATATAATTTGAAGACATCTCTATGCAAAATCAAATTTCTAAAGAGCTTACCAGTTTCAGATTTTCAGTCTACTAACTGCTACAAACAGTTTGTCTATTTTTGTTCAAAAAAGAACAAACAAACACCCACATCATTCTCTCTAAATGTAGAAAACACCTGGGCAACATTTCAGTGTAGGAAGTTCTTTCAAAAGAATTATTTAGCACATCACACCTTTGTTCAGAATGCATGCCTCTATTTTCCACATTATTTTAATTCAGAGTATTAGTAGTAGTATGACGTAAATTTCTCTCAAAAACTTCATTTAAGAAATGGGGTATAGGCACTCCATTTAAACTTGGGGCTTCACTCTGAATTTCTTCCTCAAAAAAGCATGATTTGGTTCTTCACACTGGAGTCATTGTTTCCTTTCTTTGCTTCCTCACAATCACTGGCTACATCTGTGTGTCAAAGCCAGAGACAGTCTGATGCCCACTAATGCCTCTAAACCTAAGCTTGAATTCCTAAAGAAGTTTAGGAATCCAAATCCCACTAAAATCCTGTCACAACAGTACCATCAGGAATCTGTGCTCTAATTAAGATATATGGAGGACTACTGGAGTGGGAAAAACTTTGTTTTGCTTTGCAAAGATCTGGAATACATATGAAACTAGAGTATTTCTGAGATGGCATGAAAAGTATTTTGATGTGATTCATATTCCATTCAGAAGAGATATGTATATTTTCTAAATACTTATAGCACCTTTCATCTTCATAATTGCTTTACTGACATTAATTAATCCTCACAATGAGGTGAGTGATAAATTAAGGTGGATGAAGAATTCACAACAATTAATTTATCTAGGAAATACAGTTATTTTCCTGAGTGTGAAGTGTTCAGGAAGAGACAGGGAATTTTACTGAATAATTTGTACTTCACAACAATTGTGTTAACATTTTATGCAAATGTAATTCAATCAATGGATTTCTTGTAAAATGCTCAGGGTAGCAGGGTTTGATGTAGAAGCTTCAAGAAATTAGCTGTCCAATCTACATTGCTGTTGAACCAGCAACACTTCCAGGCCCCTCAGGCATAACGGGTACATGTCCTATCCTAATTACTGGATAGAGACTTGACTATGTACCAGCGTCACTTTCAAGGTTGGTTCTGGGGAGCAAATCTGGAATTGTCAGCGGGACTGGAGCAGTGACAAACTTTCCATTGGTCTTGGATGTGCCAAACTGAGAAACTTGAACCCAGAACATGCCATGGTGCACAGTCCACTTTCAGTCAAAATACCATGAGCAGCATGCAATTTAACAGCTCTCAGATCTAACATTCATAGAAAAGGCCTGGCTGCTCTAGCTGTTATTTAGCATTTGTAGCCTCGTCATTAAGATGAGCTGACCATGCCACATCAGCCTGCAATTCTTGCTACTGCTGCTGGTAATATGATGAGAACTGCTGTTACTGAGTTACGCACTGTACGAGATCCCCATCTGATAGTGACTGACATAATTTATAGCTGCTTGCTCTACTCTGAACCAATTTACTCCAGCTTGTTTGGAACTATTATTTTAAATGTTAATATCAGAAAAAAAAACAAAACAGAGATAACTCATTGCTGATAGAATAAAAATATTCTTATTAGAGCACTTTAAACAGCAGCTATACAAGGGGTAACATAGGAAGGGAACACGCCAGCTTATAAATTTGGCATGAGAAATTCTGTGACACTTGCCATAAAATTAAATTGTGGGAAATGGGAATAATGTGGTGGAATCTGCAGTATTATTGTAATGTTGTGTGATTTTGTTACAGAAATTACTTAAGGAAGAGTTATCCACTCTGTGATGGAGAAAAGTATACTCTCCTTTTAAAAGCGTGTCTTCTGTAATAGCCAAATATCATAAAATTTCCATGCTGAGAAAAAAGCATTTTTGTGTAGACAGTTAAATGTTGTGGTTTCTCCACAGTATTGAAGTGAATTAGTTGCAAAAGAAGAATAGATAAATAAAGATACTAGCAAACCTTGGCCATCTCTCTGAGGTGCCCAAGTTAAAAGTCCACCAATGGAAAAAAACAGGCACCTTTAAGAGAAATTTTGCATATTGCCAATAGACAGTTCATGTAACTTATTTCTTTTTGTTTACCCTAAAAATATCTCAGGTTGATCAGATTTCTCAGTTAGGTGCTTCTCTTGGGTAAGAGGCGAGAGGGTAGAAAGCCTCCCTGCAAACCAGTCCTGATTTGCCCAGAGGTGAAAGAAAGCTGATGATGCAGGACTTTGTCCAAAACTGCTGCACCACAACAGCATGCTGTTAGACAAGGGGGCTCTTCCGTGTCCTCTTCTCTTCATAGTGCTCACAGTTAAATGCAAAAAACCCAAACCCTGTTATAACAACCATTAGTCACTTCATCTTTTTTTCCTATCATTTGCCGAAATACTTTAAAAGTTGCACTGAAATCTTTGAAATTCAGAATAGATACTTTGAAATCTTGTCTTTAAATGGTATTCAAAGCTTCTAATTAGTTTTTGATTTCTCTGTTATGTACCTTAAAGTGACCAGTGACGTATACTTGGTCATCTTCAATATATACCTTTCCAGTGTTAGAACCAAAGTAAGATTTCCAGGCTGAAGTCATATTGACCCCAGCTTTATTCTGTGGTTGGAAGAAGGGTTTAAACCTAGTCCAGTGCCAGCCGTGGAAAATGGAAAACAATTAAATGTTGCCTAATTGCATTATCTCCTAGTTTTGAAGTTAATAAAAGCATAATCTATTTGTACCTGCCATTTGCCTTAGGAGACAGCAGAAGATAATGAAAATATTTTACTATCTATTTTCAAATTATAAGCTGTTGTTTCCAAAGAAAGTCAAAACCCATGTATATTATCACATTATTGTTCTCCAGGGACTGTAGTCACTATAGTGATTGTAATTACATGGCTTCATTAACTTTCTACATTTTACCTGTTATGGGGGTTTCACATTAAGAAAATTTGCATATACAGGAAATGAATGCGGTTTGCAAGGAGCTAATGTCATTAAACATTTAAGCAGCCTCTCTCAAGTAAACAAGAAATTTTCACTAGAAGTTCAGCGTGCATTTAAAAACAATGCAGTCATGATTGTCGCTTTAAAGAAAAACATATAAAAAACAGAGTAAACAATAGCCATCTTAACAAAACAGCTTTAATATTGGAAATAATTAAATTACTCTCACAATCATTACAATGCATAATCAGGTGTAATATTCTTCTGTCAGATTAATACTAGCTCATGTTAAGACAGTGTATGTGTGCTTATGGCATATTGTAACCAGTAACCAGTATTTAAATAGCACATGCAATGAGAACTTTAATTTTCTAATCTGTAATTGCTTAATTTTTGCAATAAATGCATTATACATAAAAATAACTTTCCATTTTTACTTATGAGTTACAAAAAACCAAATAGAGAATCCAGAAAAGCAGTCATTTATTACTGTGTTGTAGTAGTAGCGACACAAATGCTTTGTAATGTGTTGCATTTTCATTTCATGGGCTTGGTGCAAACCCACCAATGCCAAAAGGAGCAGGGCTTTTTTCTTTCCTTGAGTTCGTTTTGACTGAGATTACCTAACTACTGACTTCAATAGACACAAGATTTTAGAAAATGTTTGTGGTTTGAAGCCCTTTACCTTGTCCAAAATTCAGTGTAGCATTATGCTTTAATATAATGCTCCATGTATGCCTCTTTCTTTTGAAGGATCTGATCCAATTCTGATTTAATCCCATTCTGTGTTGTGAGTGTATCTAACACTCCTCTCATAGTTGTCTCCTTTGTCTTGACTTCTGAGTCTTTTTATTATATACCAGCTCAGTGGGTAGCATAGATGTACAGGCAGTAGGAAATTAGGATTAGGAAACCCCAGGGTCTATTCTTTCTTTAGCCCATGGATATACGTGTATGATTGTCCTACAACAGCCAGGTTACAGGCAAGGCATGGTCAGCCATCCTTTTGAATAATGTGCTTACTGTCTCCTCTAGGAAGCTTACTGCTCAATGTGCAGGTTTTAGGAATCATTCTTTTGACCCAAGTAATTTTCTTATACAATGTAAGGGAGAATAAAACATAACTGTCCTTTGTAAATTCTACTTTAAGGAATTCAATGGTTCAAAAGTGAAGAATGGGCATTCTAGTACCTAACTTAAAGAAGCTTAAGGTTTTTTATTGGTTCTTATCCTTCATACTTTCTCCTTAGTATCTCTCTGAATTAGACTTTAAACTTCTTTCCTTTTCTAACTTTGGACCAGACAGAAATACCACAAAACCATTTTTTCCATGGAGTATTATAGGGTTTATATTTGTTCAGTACTTTGAGTTCTTCTGATGAAATAAGCTATAGAAACATAATACACAATGATCTGCACTTCATCCTGCCAACATGAGGATATAAAAGAAACATGAGAATATCCACCATGTTCCCTTTTGTACCAATGCTGAGTGCAATATCCGTCTTCTGCTTACTCTGAATGCAAGGATTATATTAAATTGGCAGCCATTCAAAAGCAAGATGAAGGGAACAAATGAAGAAATAGACCAAAATATTAAGAACAAAGTCTTTGGTTCATCTATGAATCTAGTGCGAATGGTTAGAGAAGTAACTGCTCTTTAGTTTGTGTTGCTGTGAGTACTACCCACACAGCTAACCAAGGCCATGGATTTTGTGAAAATGTCCTGACCAACTTCAGTAGAAAATTTGGCTCATAAAGTCTCCAGTGGTTATTCCAGATACACTGGTTTATTTTGCAGGGAAACAAATGAGAAGCAGTCATACAAGTTTCAGCATTGCTGAGAGTGGTAAAGTTTTTGGATGGTACAAGTGTTCTGTGATATAATTCTTTCCTGCCTGGCTACACAGTACCTGGCCCTGTGCTGGCTCTCCCCCTTTCTCAGGATGTCTTTCCATTGCATGTGAGAGATGGGCATGGGGGAGGGAAGACCTCTTCTTCTCTCACCTGCAGCTAGGTCCCAAGGCCCTTGGAAGAAGACTGAGAGAGACATGTGCTAAGGGAGGTGTTCATGACTCAGGATCTACAGTATGAAAAGGGTTATGGGTGAGAGGTGGAGTCCCCACTATTGAAGCCCTTCTAGACTACGTCAGACTACCTATATACCTTTCTGGATTTAGATTTTCTTACCTCCGTCACATGTTTTTTTCACCTTAGGATTGTCAGTTATTTCTCATCTACCAACCCATTTTCTTGGTGTGTCTTAAATAATTCCATTTTTTTTTCCCAGTTAATGCAACCAAAGTATTTGCACTGATTGATAAAGTCTCTTAGAAGTCAGAGATTAATTTCTTGTTTGCAACAGTTCATATTAATGGTTTCTCTTACACTTATAAACTGTCCTTTCCTTTTGCAATATATTCTTCAGCGTACATTATGTTGTATAGAACTAACTTTCCAGTTGGATATTACAAGTACTCAAACACTGAAATATATTGGTTTCTTGGACTGCACTATTGATCTGATCTTTGTCACTGGAAGCTTATGGTGCAAAACTTTCCTTCTCTGTCTCCATTAACTTGTTTTTTTCTCTGTATCTTGCCTTGCTTTGCTGTACTTACTTCCTTATTTACTCATTTATTTTTCTTCTCAGCAGTTATATTTCCTCTCCTTTCTTTCAAAAGCTGCTCTTAAGGAATTTCAGTGCTGTATAGTTATTTCTAAGCTAGACTGTTCTACTCTCTTGGTACCTGCTGTCTTTACTTGAAGCCTCTAAACCAGTAATTGGTAACAAGTTTCTCTCAGTGGGTTTTACACACAGCTGCAAGGTAGAAAATAAACAGTTCTTTCAAGTCTACACTCTTAGGGCTACAGCTGTATACTAATGACTTCCCCAGCTTGCTAACACAAATTTAAAGATGTATTATCCATTTCTATCACCAGATTTTTAAAAGCTTTTCCACAGTTTAGGCAGGACCTTGTAATGACTGTTGTGAAAACATGACATCAAAGCAATATCCTTTCTAATTATAGTATCTTTCTTAATTAAATTAGTCACTGGTGTGTAAGTTCATAACTTTTCGTCAAATAATAATTCACTTTCTCAATATTTTCTAATTATTATAATTTTTAAAAAAATTATGGTAAGAATGCCTTCCAATTATTTCAATTCCTAAATAACAAAATAAATAGCAGATTATATTTTTCATAGTATGAATTAAGTTTGTTCAGAGTTCTTCATATTTTTGAGGAGAAATTTTCAAGTATAAATAACATTTAGGTGGAATACTTTTGTTTTTACTAAAAAAAATATGAACATATGGTCAGTAACAACAAAAATAAAAAAATAAAAAAGCAGTCTTCAGCTAAAATGTTCTGCTTTTTTCCTCTTAGATCTTTGAAAAAAAAAATCCAATGCTTCTCGGAAAGCGAGGGAAGGGAAAAACAAATGTTTATTTGGCTATTCCAGCCTTAATGAGCTAGATCATGACTTGATGTACAAAAGGATATGTGTTTTGATGAAAATACAACTTACACATAAACTCTGTGAGTGTGTGTGTACATAGAGAAGAAAAATAGAGTTAAATTGAATTAATATGTGTTTTGCAATTAAACTTGTTTCTACTGAGATTTTTTTTTTCACCTTCTAAAGAAACCTTTTCAAAGGTTTCAGAGATTTTTCTCTCAAGCTATTCCAGTATTGGGGTCTAGTTTTCTTTTTTTTTTACAGAATGAAACAGCAGCAACTAGCTCTTTTTGTTTAAGCTTTTCATGTGACTGTTTCATCGCCTAATATACTTCAAAAGCTTATTTAACAGGTTCAAAAAATATCTGCAATATTGTTTGCACAGGTATGCAAATCAGACTACCAAAGGCTTAGGATGCTGAGGAAATAATATGGTTATCCCCACCATTAATACAGGAGCAAGAAAACATGATTCACTCCTATTGATTTTGAATGACAGATATTGTAACTGTACAGTAGAACAGGGCTAACCTCCTGATTTAGGAGAGAGTAGCACAGTTGTTGCTCTTCTCGTATTTGTCTACCTCTACCACTGCAGTGAAATGACAAGGTGCTCAGGGTTGCATGGAATTGCGTTTGGGCTTTAGTTGTGTCACGCTTATTCACGCCATGTCTATAAAACTCTGTCTATATAAAGCTCTGCCTTGCTTAATAGAGCAATACTCTGTGTTCCAGGGCATTTTGTCAGTACTTTTGAAAGAAGAACAAACCCTTCGCTTGACTATGTCAAGAATAGGAAGGGGAAACCACCTGGCAGCAGCAAGGAGGATTTGTTACCAACTGCAATGCCTGAGCTGCTGGAGTGCAGCTCTCCATCTCAGGCTGATGGATGGGAAGGCAAGGCCAAGGTGTAAGAAACCAAGAGCTCTAGACCTCTTTTCACCGCAAGCAGCTTTGTGTTAGCCTAAACCTGAATTTGTTTTCTAAGCAAGGCATGCAAAGTGGGGAGAAATACTATATTAATATAACTTTTGTAAAAGGCCTGTGAGCAGGTAGCTGACTATATTAAAGTATACCGTACCAGAACTGCCCCTTTTAACTTCTGTTTATCAAAGGCAGGGAAGTGAGGTTTAAAATAGAAATAAAGAATCACTACAGATATGGAGAGCTCAGAATGTCTTTAAAAACCTTCTGACATTTGCATAATTTCCAGGTTCTGTACTTTTGTGTCCAAAATGCCACAGGTAATCTGGAAATGACAGCTTACAGTTTTTTCTTTCCCTTGAAAAGTTGTTTCCATGACGTAAGATGATATGTGAAATCTCTAACTTCCTGCATTCTTCAGGGGACAACAGGTTTTTACTTGAGTCATTATGTTGAAGTTTTAATATGCATGGACCATTTGAGGTAGTAGAAGCGAGATTTCCTAGAGTGTGAGAAGAAAAGCATGTTCTTTACAGATTGCAATTCAGTAAGGGGTTGTGAAGGGGCATTACTTTGTACTTTTCTATTAGTTCCAAGGTAGCAGGTACAGGTTTCTTTTATTTTAAATAAAGCATTAGTCTTGTAACTACTAACTTGATGAACTGACTGTCAACAAATAATTGTGTAAGCCCTCTACTTTCTAAATGCAAATTCTAATGACAGTGTTCACAGGATAGCACAGTCTGTTTTTTTAAAAATTGCAAACATCTCAATGGTGACAAATAGAAACCTGGACAGAACTTCTATAGCTGTCAGGGTACCTTTGGTTCCTGAACAGTGCATTGTCCCTTTTAATATTAATTACAAGGTGAAAAGCATCCGACAGTTTACAAAATCAGAACACAATCAGCTTGACCACATTATACGCTATTGTACATAAGAATTCTTAATGTTGTTTAACAAATTACTTTTTTCCCCCACTTTTCATTAGAGCCCCTTGTTGCCATCCAATCTTGATTTTAGAAATTAAAGCTAACAACCAGATTGAAAGAATCCGGAGAATGACAGCATGGGGCACAGTCTCAAAGCCACAACTAACAGCATGAAGCAAAGTGAACCTCAAGCTATTCCAGCTCTTAGACAAGGAAGGGGGAGAAAAAAGCATTTGCAGGAAAACTCAATTATAACAACCCACAGCTATAGTAAAGCACTTGTGAATGTTGACACTAAAGCTTTTTCTACTTAATGTTTTAATTAAATACCTAGAAGCCAACTATTCTCCTCAGTCAGCGTCAGAGCAGTACTTCTCTATGGATAAATGTTTACAGCAAAAGCTCTGCTGAGGGTTTCAGCAAACAAGTCTTGGAAAACTGAGAAGGCTTTCAGCTGAGGCACTTGAGATTAAAAAAGCACCAGTGATTAGAAACTAGCAGTACAAGAACGGGACGGTTTAATCCACCCAAATGTCAGTCGTCGGTTTACAAGTTGGCAATCCCATCTTCATCTGCAGACAAAAGGGCACTGGTTAGTCATCTGTTTAATTCTCTTGCTGCAGCATGTCATTTGGATGTTGAAGGAAAATCCCTTGATTCAGTCTGCCATTTCTGACAGTCTCCCTCTAGACCACATTAATAGCTTTTTAGAGAAGTGAATGCAGAATAATCAGCAAGCAGCCTGCACTCAAAATGGAGACAGAACAGACAGTAGAAATGCCTTCTTCCCTTTGTAGTTACGGTGCCTAGGTGACCCTTCTCTCATAGAGCAGCAAATGATTTAGACCAAGATTGCCTTTGAAAGCCACAACATAATTAACCACTTTATGCGTGTGATGTCTGCCTAGTTTCAAAACCTGATGCTTTGCAATGGAAAAGATTCAGCTGCATTTGAGTTAGATTTATGAAACATGCTAACAATAGAGCAGACAGAGAGAAAGGCTGCCTGGCATCCTGGAATACCTGGGGAATTTCACTCAGAAAACAAACATGTTACTCTTTAATGTAGGCTCACATCTCATTATAAAATCACAAGTGGAATGAGACACACATCGCCTTTGTAACTGTGTTACCAGGAGGCAGGTAAGTGTTGTGCTACAGACAGTCCTGATAAGATCTGCATGATTTTAATATATTTTGAAAGCAAATAATTTGTTAGATAATGGTGGTCTTGCTGTGGATATTTCCTGTTTTTCTCTATTAACAAATTCTCTATTGCCAGCCTTAAATTGAAATTGTCAATAGCTTTGTTTAACCTACTGTGCACTGGCTGTTTCAAGGTGCAGCTGAAAAACAAGCTATTTCAGGGTATCCTTAATTTATCTGGGAAGGACATGCAGGCAAGGCACTGCTTAACACTGAAATTCAGAAAACAGAAACTTTGGAGCCCTGAAAACCCTTTTCATTTCACTTGGAGAGGAAGAAAGTAAGCACCATTGAAAATCAAGCTTCAGATATGCACATACAGACAAGAAAAGTGAAAGGAGGTTAAAAGGAGAAGGAAAGAAATGTAATTCTGTGTGATGTCATGAGATGTAAGTAAGGCTTGAGGAGGATTTTGTCAAGCAGAAAATTGACAAAACCTGCTATTAATTATTGTGCTGATGCTATCGGTGGCATTACCATAATCAAAAAGTGAGGCATGAGCATAATTCACAGGACACTAGGTAGTTTGGGGTTAACTCACTTATTCTCAGAGGAGATTTTAGGAAAAAACATAATTAACAGTAAGAGAGCACAAGAATTCTTTCGTGTAGCCCATGCAGTCAGTAATATATCAGGAAGATTTTCAGACATAGTGGCCTGTTTGTGCGTGGAAGGAAAGGGGGAGGATGGAAGGAGACCTTATTTGTCAGCTGCAGCTACCAGGAAAGAAGACTGGATCACACTTAACCAACATTTTGTTATAGAGAAGATGGAAACCCTTTAAAAACAAGTCATCAAAGACTGAAACAAGTAGGTGCCACTGTTTTAGGACAGATTTATTCTCAACAATATCATCTTCAAGAGTAAAAGTAGAAAGGAAATTAAAATGAAGATCATCAGGTTAACCATGCAACTTGACTCATTGCCTTGCAAATTTAAACTATTAAAGAAGCTGAGACAGGTTCAATATTTACAGTAGTTTTATGTTAACAAGTCAACATTTACCAACTGTTATAGGAAAAGTTGTATAAATAATGCTGGAAGTGTTTGCAAATGTTACCTTGAAGAAAAACATCACATTCACTTTGATTCACAACATATATTATTCACACACTACAAACATTCATGAAAGCAAATCTGTATTTATGGTGGTATTGTAATCACTCAGGATAATAACTATCTGCATTACTATTCACTCTTGAGATAGTCATATGGCAGTGTTAAAAGCTGGTGGTTATTTTAAAATTCAAACAAAGAGAAATCAGCAGCAATAATCATGTGACTAGTGATATAAGATAAGGAACAGATTGCGTAGGGTAATTAGGTGAGTGCCACAATTAGAAGATATAAAGAGTTTGTTTGTTTAGTGCTCATGTTTTTGTTGTCAGAATGAAAACTGAACTATATACACACTGGATTCTTAGTCCCTTTGCTGCTTAAGAAAGCTCATGAATATGCTTCTCTCAGGAAAGATCTAGAAACAGTGGCTGACGAAGGCAATGAGTATTGCCCTCATTTGTAAGCAGAAAGTACTTAATACTCTATTACAAGGCTCTTTTAGCTCTGAGTAATCTTGCCAGATTGAACTGTAAATAAAGTTCTCCATTTACCAGGAAATTTCATAGAAGGATTATAATATTGCTAGTGAAAAACAGTATTGGAAGACTAGAGGGTGAAACCTTTTGTGATTTTGTGTGGGAGTGTCTGTAGATTTTCAAGATCTACAATACATTGTAATGAGTGAATAAATTAATACAAAATTGTTTTAAATCCCATAATATTCTGATCCATTTAACAGCATTACTTGGTAAATTAAATGTTGAAAATGAAAAACTAACATTAAAGGAAGACCACAGAATAATATAGGAGAGTTATATGTAACAAAGCTAAACATGTGAATTTGGAGTGTATTAGAAAGAGCATTGCCAAGAGGTCAAGGGATGTGATTCTGCCCCTCTACTCAGCCCTGGTGAAGCCACATTTGGAGTACTGTGTGTAGTTCTAGTTTCCACAGTACAAGAGAGATGTGGAGCTCCTGAAGCAGGTCCAACAGAAATCCACTAAGTTGGTCAAAGGTCTGGAGAATCTCTCTTACGAATTGCAGCAGGGGAGATTCAGATTGGACATTAGAAAAAGTTTTTCATGGTAAGGGTGATTATATTGGAATAGGTTGTCCAGGGAGGTGGTAGAGTCATGGTCCCTGGAGGTGTTCAAGACGCATGATATGGTTTATTAGTGATGTAGGTAGGCGGCTGGACTGAATGATCTTGAAGGTCTCTTCCAACCTTAATGATTCTATGATTCTATTCTATGATTCTATGAAAGGCTAAGGGAGCTGGGCCTGTTCAGCCTCAAGAAAAGGCGACTGAGATGGGACCTTATTAATGTGCATAAGTACCGAAAGGCTGGGTATCAAGAGGATGGAGCCAGGCTATTTTCGGTGTTGCAAACCAATAGAACAAGAGGCAAAGGGCAGAAACTGATGCACAGAAAGTTCCACCTGAACATGAGGAAGAATTTCTTTACTGTGCCAGTTCCCACACACTGGAACAGGTTGCTTAGAGAGGTTGTGGTCTCCCTCACAAGATACTCAAGAACTGTCTGGATGCAGTCCTGTGCCATGTGCTCTAGGATGACCCTGCTTGGGTAGGGAGGTTGGACCAGATGACCCACTGTGGTCCCTTCCAACCTTACAGATTCTGTGATACTGAACAGTGAAGAAATAAGTTATTTATGCTTCTAATATACTGAAAGGGTTTGTAGGAATGATTGGTTTTGTATCAAATCAAACTTGGCAGATGTGGCCTACCTTTCAAATTAAAAATAGTTTATGCTTCTTGAAATTCAGCTATGATCTCCTGAACGTTTATAAATCACTTCTGTTATCTATTTTAAAACTAATGCCAGTAAAGTAGCTCTGATTTTTCAGTATCTAAAATCTCTTGGAAATTATGTACTTGTCCTTCAGTAATACCAAGATTCTTGTTCGTCTGTGCAAAAAAGCACCATTTCTAGGCCCATTTCTGAGACTGGAAGGAACTAGCTGGATTTTGCTGATTTGGACCCAAAATGTCCAACAGCACAAGTGGCTGTGCGGTGTTCTGTGATGTTGCATCTTAGTGTATACAGAAGCAAATGCCAAACAGGTCGTGCAACATAATTAATCACATTGGTGACAAAAATCAAAGAAGATACCTTTGATTTGTATAAGAGGTGAAATCTAGCAAAGCTATGAAAAGAAAGACTGCTAGACAAAAAAGCCTTGCAGAGAATCTTAGTCAGGTAGAGACACTTAAACAAACATGTCCTCTATTTGTTGCAGTGAAATGCTGCTTTTAGAATATCAGTAGGGGATAGTTAGGAGTGGTTTAGGACAGTCATTGAGGGAGAAGTATCTAGGTATTTGAGGCCAAACCAGGCAAAAACCACACCATTCTTCACAGGCTACTACTGAATTATTTTGAGATGAACATTGCACTTCAAGCTCAAGGTTCCCTGGGCTGTTACTAAAATTACAGAGGTCACTGGAGCAGGTTTCTCTCCATAATTACAATATGGCTGTATGTTCACTTCTCCTTAGTCAGTTGATTACAGCAGTTTGGAATGATAGAAACCACTGAGACAATTGTAAAATCAAATTTGCTTTAGAGACACATACCTCTATTTAAATGTTTTTTTTCCCCACTTACCAATAATGTAAAAGCCAGTACTTAAAGCCTGGAATATTGTATGACTCAAAAGCTGTTTTTTACTTCAGGAGACTAAACTAGCAAAGCATAAAAATTTAGTCTCTTTTCTTTGTTTCTGCTTTCTTTGTTGCATCCAAGTTTAAATAAGACACCATAAATACTGTTCCTGAAATAAAACCCTCACACAAAAAAAGCCTCTAAGTCTTTGTTAAGTCTAATATCTGCATGCAGTCACATGACTATTCAAAATTACTTACTGAAGCAGCTGTGACTGCATACAAAATTAAAAACTTCTGTCTTATTTTTGATGAATATAAAATGTGCCTCTCTACTTGCTAAATACTTAGAGCTTTAATTCTCTACTTTTTCTCGTTATTGTAATTAAAAATGTTCAAGTTACTATTGACAGAAAGCTTTTGATAAAACATGAGGTTATTGGCATACCTTCATTAGGATAAAGCTCATGTGGAGAAGTGAATCTTTTAGACAGGATGGTTAGCTGCTGTCCTGACTGTGTCAATCACCATCTTCAGTGTGACAATGACTCCAGTTTGATTCACTGAGACTCCCTGAAGCATTTTTGCCGAATTCGTACACCCAGCTGGCCCATCGTCCTATGTGATTGCTCCAGCACACTCACAATCTGTTGCTATAGATTATCCCAAAATATGTACAAAATGCCTCTTAACTATCTTAGCTGTGTGCAAAGTACTGTCCTATGTGATAAATTCATCTGCAGGAGAAGTTTCTACTGTGTTATCCACGTACAATTTAGTTAATTCTATGACTGGAATTGTCTGGAGGAGTTTCTGGAAAGATCAGGGTCTCCACCCAGAACACTAATCATTATATTTAAATATGAAAATAGTGCACAGCAGTTGGACTATGGACTACAGAAGCTGCCTGTGGGAAGCTCTGTGTCTGTCTGAAATTCTCAGCTGAAGTATTGTAAAAATCAGTCAAATGCTTTGTTGTGAAGTTGACTAGGAATTCAGTCAAACACTTCAACTCACTTTAGCCTGTTGTTTCAAATCAGTCCACTGTTTCATCTATTCAGAAGGCAGCTGTGGAACTCCTGGATCACACAGGGAATTAATGAGTAAGTGCACTGTTTAGCCCTGCAAGCATAATCTTGATACTGAGCTATACCAAAATTGTAACTATAATGTCCTCCACAATTGTAACATTAATTCCAGAGCTCTTGCCACATCAGCTCCCTACCAGCTGTTCATTGAATCCAAAGTGGTCATTGCCAGTTAAAGGGTACTCTATGCTATGAGCATAAGAGCTTGGTGAAGCCCCTAGCATCTGAACTCAGTGTCTCAACATGCTATTTCCTTTTTGCATAATGATATGTTTTCCAGTGGAAATTATAGTTCAGGAACCTTGACACTACAACCATTCCTAGACTGGTGCTGCTGCTCACCTTTTCAATAACAACTTACTCATTGGAGCATTCATCCAGAAATAGACATTCTGGCTTCAGTATTGAAGTCTAAGGGTTTGATCTACCTCAGAATTCAAAATTCTAACCCTGAATCCAGATTATGAAGAACCATAAATCTGGAATGATCACATTTAATTTTGGCTTGATAACTAATAATAGAGGACATAGTGAGGAAAAGCCAGATTAACACAGCTGCCATAATGTCAGCCATTGGAATTTCATTAGCAAAATAAGTCATTTGTTATTTGGAGTAATTTACTACCCTTACTATCATATTACATCAATTTTAGATGCAGTTCCTACAATTTGCAAGTCTACTTGTCCTAGACTGACCTATCACTCAAGTGAGAAACTACTCACCTGAGCAAAACAAATTGGATCTTGTCTGTGGTTCCTGGAGCATGACAGGGAGGGGAGTCCTCTTGTGTTCACATTTTTTTTTAATGATGAGACTTTATGAGCCTTATTTCAAACTCTTCTATCTGCAACTGAATCAAATCAATGTTACTTGTTCAAATTGGCTGTTGCTTAAGACACATTACAGGCTGGGCCCATACAGAGGATGTCTCCCTTGTTATTGATGCTATTAACTTAATTTTGTATAAATCAATGCCAGGGCAGTTTGTTCTGACGGTATATATATTAAAGGAATTTAGTTAGTTTTGTAATTGCATTGCTGTTTTGTTTTGTTTTGTTTTTTCTCTAGGTAACTCGGATATAACTAACACACAACATAATTATTAATTAGTATTATTTAGTTTTATTGGAAACTTTTCCAAATATAGAAGAATAAGCAATGAAATTACCTTAATTCAAATACAGACTAATAAAAAATAAATTAATGTTATTACAAATTATATACATAGTCTTAGGAAGAGCAAAGATTACTCTTTTGGGAAGACTGTCTTATACATCTAGAGATGTTCCTTGCATTTTCTCACAAATTCCTTGTTTGGTATAAAAGGCATGCTTTAAAAATGCAAAGTGTGGCAAGGACCTTTTAGCAATTTTCTCTTGCACTTGGATGTCTCCAGCTACTTTAACCCCACCTCATAAATGCAAGAAGGATGCTGAGGAACTGACAGTGATTTCCCCAAAATCCAAATTGAGAAGAAAATGACTATGATTAATGTTACCTACTCTCCCTTTCCCATCACACTTCTGCAACCTGTATTTTCTAGTGATTTATATATTAAAGTGGCTCCTTGATACTTACATTTTAAATGAGGTCCTGTAGTACTGAGAATAAAACACCAAGGTACTAGAATTTCTGTAGGAAATACACAACTCTGCAAAAAGCAGTCTCTTGTCCAGAAACAGACAAATCCCGACACTGAGGCACATTGGTGCTTATTGGATTCAAAACTTAACGTGGTCCTTATGTACCAAGGTGAAGTCAAAATGAAACTTTCCTCTTCAGAAGTTCACACAGCTGTCCTCAAACTCCCATTCAGTTCCAAAGTTGACATAAGAACGAGGTTCAACAGTATACAACTAAGTTATATACTTTCCAAGCATAGAACTGTGAAACAAATAATTCAATAAATATGTGAAAGACGTATATACACAATTACAGTATTAATACTACTATTTTTCTAGACAGCTCAATATTTAAAAAGTCTTCACATTACATTCTAGAAGCACACACTTCTAATGAGCACAATAACAAAGAAGATAACTTTTGTAGAAAGTGAATGCTTCCATTTGAACAAATGTGGTATTTAGAAACACAGACAAAACTTTTAGGCACAGCAACCATCCTTCAGATGTGAAAAACTAGATTCAAAATAGTAATAAAATAATAAGCAAGAACTTTTTTACTTTGAAATAAATAAACAAGTCTGCACTTTTCAAGTGGAAACAAATGCAGGCTGATAAGAAACTTTGCTTTCATAGCTTATAGAAATGGTTGCAATAGATCTCAGTATTAGAAGAAAGGTGCCCAAAGGTGTAATGGTCTTGATTCAGCAAAAATGAATGCATATGAGCACCTCTGAACTGCTTGATCTTTGAATAAGGTGAACTACTAACCCAGAGACTGTTCCAAAGTAGGTACTTAGGTGTTCACATGTTTACAAGATTCAAAAGTCAGAGTAGATATTCAGAGTCAATATGGAATCCAGAAAAAAAAGGAAGGAGCAAAGGCTGATGTAGTGGTGCTGTGAAGTTACAGCTTGTGAAATGCTTAAGATGACTATTAATATTACACTTTACTGTTACTATTTTTTTCTCAAAAGTTTTTTTTATAGCATCGGCTGTAGAAATTAAATACCTCGAGTAGAACCCAAGTCTCTTTGACGCTGTGCATCTTCCATATCAGTAATAAAACAAAATAAAGAAGGTATAACTCTGTATCAGGAAGGAAATTCTGCTTATCATTGTAACTAAAGGCTATGTTCTCACAGTGTATATTATAAGGTCATAAAAAGCTGTTGATGAGACTCATGTTTTCTTTCCTTGAAAATAGTCATGAAAGCAATATGCACACAGATTTTTAATATAATACCTTTTCCATTTTATAGCTAACACAATATGGAATGAGTAGCCATTTACTTGATGGCTGAAGATGGAAATGAATAAGAACAGACCTGTCTTTTATTTAGCTTATCTATAGTATAGTATGAGGCAGCCAAAGAGACGTTTAAGCAGACTACTATTAATACAGGAGTACCTATGCTTAATTTCCTTAACTACAGTGTACTAGACCAAGCTTTATTCCAGTGTGCATACAGATAGAAATAACTAAGTCATCTAATTCAAGCAGATGCACAGAACTGCACAGAGACTTTTTCATTATCTGAAATGAAAAGATACAGACATTCTAACCCAGCAAATGTTAGTATCAGAAGGTGTTATAAATAGCACAGATTTTTTTAATTGCTCAGATCCTAGCCAAAGACCTAAATTGAGCTTGACTGATCTATTCTGTTCTTCTCTAGGCATATTTATGAGAATACAGACAATTAAATGATCAAAGGAGAAAAACTGATGAAGAGATCTTTTCTAGTCAGGTATCAAATTTCTAGAATGACCTTTACTTTCAAAACATTGAAGTTTCATAATATTAGAAAGATGTCATACCAGCCTAAGAGAATGTGTCCATTTTCAAACAGGAGAGAAATCAAGATTACTTTTTCAATCAAATCATCTTTATTTAGAGAAGAGAGCTGTGCATTTTCTTTGAAAGTACATAAAAATATTAAATAAATACAGTATGGACTATAACCTAGACTACCAAACTACCAATATCTATTCCTCCAAACAAATAGCCAGTGTTGTTAAAGGGGATTTTTGTTTTATGTGGAAGATCAGGAACAAATTTTTTTTACCTAGATATGATGTTTACATTCAGGTTTTCTAGGTTAATCTCCATCTCATCAGGAATTACTATCACTGGTAGCTAGCAGGGGTGTTTTAGGTACTGAAGGAAAGTTTCCCAGTCACACAGAAGAGAAGAAAACCTAGTCTTCCTTCATGACTTCGGTAATCCCTCAGGGTACCAGCAGGTTTTCATTGTAGCAGTACATCTATTCAGTTGAAAGAAAGTTCATCTATTCAGCTGAAAAAGAAAGTTTTTTGTACTGAAAGAAATTTTTATTGAATCAAATGTTCTTGGTGAAGAAGATAGTTGTTTCAGTAAGGAATACCAATAAAAGTTCAACTTCATTAAATCTAAGGTGAAGTTTTGGATTTTGATTTTTTGTTCATTTTAGTTCTGAAGCTGAAGAATACTGGTTATCCTTACAACCTTGTTGTTATCAGCTGAAACAAAACATGTGAATTAACAAAAAGAAGAGCAGCATTTTACTTAGACCATTCTTTGTAGAACCTGTAGATGGAAAAAACCAACTCACCACCCCTTTCAACTTCTGTTGCTCAAGAACGCCAAGTTGCAAACACATCAAGCTAACATATTTCCAATTCTCACTTCCTTAAAGGAGTCAGGTTTTGATCTGTGGCACCATATGGTCATCTAGACATCTCCTAAACCGAGGGTGAAAGGAAACATTAAGTTGTACTGTAACTTTAGAATATCTGGACTATAGTAGGAAAAAAGTCTTTCTGATCAAATGCATGTGGACAGGTTAACTAACACAATAACTGATATAACTTTTTCATTTTACTTTTTTTTTTTTTGATCTAGAGATCAAACCGTGCAAACCAAGTCCAACAAAAATCTATAATAGAGTATTAAAATGCAGAACATATGCACCTAAATCCCCTAAACTGTGTCATAGTAAATGCTCAATTCTTTGAAACAGTCATTTAATACAAGCACTTTTGAAAAGCCAAACAGTAGTTCTACAAATAACTTCACCAATAAGAAGCCCTTTCTGAAAACTTACAACTATATTTATATCTATAAATACTTACATGTTTAACATGATTACTTGAAAAATAAGGTACCAGGAAACTGACAGAAGGGTAGGATCTGGCCAATGTCAATACGAAAAATGTGGCAGCCACTTTGTTTCAAGAAATATGTATCTTGAGGCAGTACCAAAAGGAATAATGTCAAAATCATATCAGCTTAATGGAAGTCAAAATACTGTACTTGTCCCCTGGGTCATTGCCAATGTCTTTGCAAAACTTTTCTGACCATATCAGGGAAAAGAAAACCCCCACAGTGTTGTTGAGATTTTCTCCTTAACAGAAGTAGAACAATTTTTAAAATAATTTCCCTTGTGCCCTTCTGAATTTTTATAAGTATGTGGTAAAGAGCCTAGAGAGTCAGAAAGTACAGGGCATGCAGGATAAGAGGGATGAACATCATCTTAGTCAGGTGTCTGGGAAGCTGTGGGGGGAGAAAATGCTTACTAAAGCCTTCTGAAATACTGTGCAGTTTGCTAATTCAAAGAACTGCTTTAGAAATTTGTTTGGTATTTTAATTTTATGCTTATAAGTTCTGAGCATAGACTGTCAGATAGAAGATGAAATCCATTATCAAGAAAAATGCAATACTCAAGTGTTATGAAAGGTTATACATCACACACTTTCTGGTATATAAAAACATTTGAGTAAAAACACTAAAAGTTATGAAAAAGCAAGCCATATCAAAATACGTGGAACTCTTAAAAAGCACGATGAGTGTAAAAAAAAGGACAGGATGTGGATGGTAAGGGCTTTACTCTTAGCAATTAGTTGGACAGTCATATGTAGGGAATGGGTTAGATCTGCCCTTTCATTGTTAATCATAAAATAGGAGACAAGTATTACTGATTATTTTGTCGCATGTTCTGTACTTGACATATATTTGGATCAATATTATATACTGGCTGAGATCCTCCCTATAGGGACTTCCCTGTAGGCTGCCTAGAGAACCTGGCAAGGAGCTGGTGTGGCTTAAGGGTGCGAAGACTGTGGAGACCTGAGCAATTCAGTACTTCACCTCCTGTGATTGTAGGCTAAAGCAGAAAAGAAAATGCAAGGTATGTGTAGATGAAGGTCACTTTGCACCAGACAGACAACAAGCAATTCTACTTCCTAGTTTGTCTCAAGACTTCTTTCTTCAGGATTGCCTCTAAAGCAGACCCTATCATTTTGTAGGAGGCAAGGAGATGAGAGCAAGATTTTTCAAAGTACCCGTGTTACATAATAAACAACTCTGATTACCTCTGATCTTACTATGTTGGAAAACACTAATTTGCTTTTTAATTTCACTTTTAATATACAAATTATCTTTGATGAGTTCAGTAAGAAACTAATTCTTCATTTCAGGAGTAAAGAGAAGGGTCTTCCCTTTTACTTGAAGGAATTCTATGTTGTCAGAGCAAAGATATGCTACTTCAACAGCTATTGTCAACAGTGTAGCGATGTATTGTCAACATGTAGGGAAATTAAATTGTCCAGGAAGATTCTATACTATAAAAAATCAGTCTTTTTTATTTTTTTTTTAATCCATCCAGCAGCAACTGTAAGTCAAACCCCTAAATCTCTCTATCCTCTATTTGCCCCATGCTTATTATCAAGTTACTGATTCCTCCTC
The DNA here is from genome assembly GCA_013398125.1 of Aegotheles bennettii. NCBI lineage: Eukaryota > Metazoa > Chordata > Aves > Caprimulgiformes > Aegothelidae > Aegotheles > Aegotheles bennettii. The sequence continues at coordinate 106,212 of VZRW01009714.1, read as the reverse complement.
CTTATTCTTTAAGTAGAGTTGTCCTGGGGAACCTACCATCTGCCTGATGTAAACTGCCCCGTTAATTCTCACCTGGCTACAGCTGCAAAACAGATGAGAACAAGGGCAGGTAGTGAATGAATAAGTCCTGGTAAAGACCTCAGCAGGGTGCTTCTTTTAATTCAGACCACGTTGGTAGTTAATAGGAAAACAAGCTGTTACCACCTGATGATTTCAGTTCCTTAACTATAGAGTCCCATGTTCTCAGTATGCCTTAGACTGGACAACTTAAACTATGTATGTGTTTCATAATCCCTGTTGTATGTTGCAAAATTCCATGTAGAATTTTCACTGAATAAGGCTTCAACATGGAAACAACTAGTTGTAATGGAAAAGCCAGTTAGTGAGCTGTCAATAAATTAAAAAGTAAAAAACCAACAACAACCAAAAAAATAAAAATGTGAAAACCTTTTGAATTTAAATACCCAGGAATTTCTTGAAAGTAATAGGAAAGCCTCTTGAAAGTGAAAGGAAAAAAAAAGGAAAAGTTATTTGCATCAACTGAATATATTGCAGAAATTCTAATTTTTATTTTACATATTTTCTTCCTGCTAAGAATAATATAAAATCTGAGATAATGACACAGATGAAAGTTGTTACACAAGGAAACTCTCAAAAGAATTTGTTCAAACAAATGCACATCATTAACAAGAATTAGACCAGCTAATAAAGAGTCACAATACAGAAAATCCATGAAGCATGGAGTGTCAAGTACGAAGAAATTGAAGTACTTCTGAAATTTAAGACTAGAAACTCAGCTCTTTCAGACAAAGGTTCTTAAAATGATCCTTCTGGAAAGATTAAGCATCTAAGTTAAAACTTTAAAAGCTATTCACCTGAGTTTGGACTGGTGTCTATTTTAGAAATGACTGAGGGCTTAGATTTTGAGGGCAAGATTTTGAAGGAGGAAAAGTGGCATTCACATGCTAGACAAATAATCTGTACCCTTATGCATATTCATACTATCAGTGCCAGTGAACCTTGCAGTAGTCCTACATAAAGGAAGTGCACAAACACATTTCCCTCCAGTCAGTTAAACTGCGATGACTTGTTAGATCTAAGGCATTAGGCACTGGATTACTATCAAGTTAGTTCGTGCTAGCCAGTTTGGATACAGCAGTGACTTCCCTTTGTATCACTCAACTCAGAAGGGTGTGGTGAGGGTGGGGAGGAGGAAGGACAAGACCACATTCTCTTGTGAATGGTTTTAAGCTGGCACAGGATGGACCATTATTGTGGACCCAACTGTTCAACACCAGACAAGAAGAAGCAGTAAGAAGCTTATGAGCTGAAAGGGATCTGTACCCTTGAAAGTCCTAGATGGTCTGAAGAGTCACTTGTCAAAAACATCAAAGAATTACATAGTTACTAAGGGTTAAACTGTCCTGGTGAAGAGACCTGAAGGGTTTAAGGGAAATTGTCTGTGAAAGCAGATGGTCAAAGAAGACTGTAAACTGCCTGACCGCTGGTAGCCATTTAAGAAGAACAGGAAAAGAGTGCATGGTGATACTCACCCTTGAATCTATCCCTCTCAGAGGTCACATGCCAAATTTTACTGGGAGGACTTTATGATAAATTTGAATATTTTGGGGACCTCTTTCATATGCTATGACTAAGAGACTTGGAAACCGTCCTTACAGACTCCTCATCTAGAAGGCAGTCTACTGTGGCCACTACGACAAATCCATTCAAGAAGCAACATTACAAACAATAAAGATGTAGAACCCCTGAAATGAATAATATGGGAAACTACAGTCATTTTTATCTTAAAAGAAACAGGAGAACGATGCTAGAAGTTGTGTGCGTTCTCTTCATACCATAGGCAATAATCTTTGAGCTTTTCTTAGCATACTTTCCTTTGGATTGGAGGTGCTACCCAAAAGATGCCATTCATGCACCCATTTTGTACAGAATTTTGGGGTGCTTCAGCCATTCCCTTTAAGATGACAATATTCTCAATAAGACCTTTGGGAAAACTAAGCCATCTAGGGTTTCTTACTTGAGTGAATAAACCTTCATGAAAATTGGCAATGCTGAATGGGACATTCTAATTTTAAGAAATGCTTTTGCCTCTACCAGAGATACGTCTGTTAATTCAGTAGTACTCTATGGCAACCCACTCTTATCTAGTCTCATGACATTTTGAAAGCAAAATATTTTTATGAAGGTCTGTTGCTTGTTTTCTGACTGGGGAACTTCCTCTCTACTTCACATATGAAGAACATTTCTTAAAATGAATCTTCTTCTTCCTGCTGATTAAACCAAAGAATAAACTCCTAATTAGGAGGTTTTGAAAGCTCTGTTTTTGATGTTAGCTTTGGAAGTTTTTCACTACAGGAGGTGTTAGGGTAGTGAAGGTGTTTCTGAGTCATCCCCAGTGCCCAAGCTGCTGCTATGCAGTACATAAGACATACAGGAGAAGAGAATTAGTCAGATTTGGAACCTACTTTTACATCAGTTACCCCTGAGATGAACTCAATTCATTAAAAAAAGTTACGTCTTGGGAAGTGTCTTAAAAGGCTGTTTGAACTTAAAGTTCAGGCTCTGTTGGTATTCAGATCATACCTGTTCTCTATATTATTCGGGGCCATGCTTTGAAGTTTTCTCTTTCTCCTGGGTATTCCAGCTAATATAGTTCATTGTGAAATGAGAGCACAGAAAAATACAGTATCATCACATTACTTGTCTCAGACTTGAAATGCTACAAGAAACTTAGAAAGAAAGTTTCTCTTATTAGAAGTCAATATACAGTGGAAAATAAAACCTTGAAGACAACAATTAGACAATTGTTTTAACTTAGTATTTTCTTTTGTCTTATGATATAGCATTACAGATCACATTAATGAAAAATCTGTCTTCTGTCTTTTCACTATGTGTCCACTATTCAAGAGCAGCAGAATTTGTCACTGGAATAAGTCAAGACTCTGTAATCAGATTCACCATTTCTCTCTTCCATACCTATTATCTCAAGTTTCATACATGCGCACATACAGAGTTACGTATTTGCCTGTCACTCACTTTACTGCAAAGGAAATTCATTGCTGGTTGGCAGAATATGCATAACTCTCCCCTGACTAATCTCAACAACTTTGGAAGCTGTGTTTGAATGGAAGATTCATTCCTTCAGACTCCCTCCTTCCTTCAGACTGCCCTGAATTCTTTACTTTTCATCCTCTCAACTGTTTCATCTCCTAGCTGTTCCTTACCAGATTTCATAATTTGACATGACACATGAAGTTCATTGCTGGCTGTAGCTAGACAGATTGAACAACTGGTTTTGAAAAAAAGTTTGAAAAAAAAAGTAGATTTTAAATTCATTTTACAAATACAATGATTTCGTAAAGAAACAATTTTTATATAGAGATAGTGGTTTGGTTGGGCTTTCTCCAGAATGCAAGAGAGCTCTATGAGATCAAAAGACCACATGGACAGTAGTTTCTGCTGCTTTCTCCTTTGTCCTGGTAAGATCATCCAGAAGACCACTATTTGCTCCTTTCCTTTACTGAAATCTTGAGTGAAAATATAATGAAGAATACTCCTTTACACATGATGCACAGTTCCTTTTTGCTAATCTTTGGTGCTCAGCAGGGTCCAGTCAGATCTAACTCTTCAGGTCAGTGGACTTAGTGGTAAACTCATTCTTCCTTCTATTTCAGTTTGCCGTAGAGACAGTACCAACTAAAAAGGAAGCAACACAATTCGTCTCAAGCCACATATACTGAGCTACTCATGAAATTCATGCTATCACTTCTCATATTCATGCTGTCATGTGGGAAAAGCTGTTCTGAAAGCACCACTGGAGATAAAGCATGACATAGAAATGCTTGTAGGACAAAATTACTGTAGAAGGGGGTGCAAAGCCAAAGAAAACAAGTGTGAGCTCAGCTCAAAAGGACCTTCTTTCCTGATGACTGAAGAGCTCTGTGGCCAGTGGAAGGCTGTGCCAGGCAGGCAGGTGACAGGGGAAGCAGGAGGAGAATTGTCTGTGTACCAACACCCTGGCAGTGTCTTCAAAGGACAAGTAGTTCTTTATAGCAATTATCTGATCCAAAATGCAGAACTGGATTTGGATAGGATGTAAAGTAATTCAAACACAGTTTACTAAGTCAAAATCTACCTAAATGTCTGTTTTTCTGAGAAATACTTACAAGTGAGAAATATTACCTATGACACAGCATCTCAATCGATTAAGTCACTGCTCATAAGTCATAACTTTTTTTATAATGGATATCATTTTTTTTAAAAAAAAAGCATTGAGACATCTTGTATTTACTGCTAAGCAGTATTTTGGAATAAATCTGATTTGTTAGATTTTCAGTTTCAAAATATTTTTGTAAAGCTCTATTGTATTTCCAGTTCAGAAAAAAAGTGAGTGGGGGCTCTATTTAATCACCTACTAAAATCCCTGTGTCTCATCTTCAAGTGCATGTAGTGTGCTCTGAGAGGGCTATTTTTATTGCTTCTGAAATATATATTACATTTTTAAGGCAATTTATATTTTGTTATGTGCCATAATGACATCTGTTGCAGCAGAGTCAGACAAGATCAGACAGAAATCATTAATATTTCCTGGATTCCAATCTGAAACTCAGAAATAACAACAATGCTCCATTGGTTTGAGTGCTTCTGTCTTACTACATTTTAGCAACTTCATACTGAAAAAAATCTGCACATGTAGACACCTGTAATGAAAAATTTGAAACTAAAATAAAGTGTGTATATATGTGTGTAAATGTGTAAAGTAGTGCCTACTAAACCAGAATTAGAGAAAACAGAATCATATTTTGTGTAATGACTGCAATTAATAACATGTATATGAGGAAAAAATGTGAAGACAAACTGAATATGTGTATGTTCTTGTGTATACAAAAGAGAATGGAGATTGCAAACTAGATAAAAAAAATCCCCTGCCATCAGCATTGAGAAGAATTGCCAAAGATGCCAGCTTCATCATTTACTGCAGCTGTGCACCTGCAAATGCCACCTGGATCGTCTGTCACTGCAGCAGTTTCAGAAAGGTCTGAATATTCAGCCAGTGAATATTCTCATTTTATCTACTAAATGTTCTAATTACCTTTGATACTAATAAATGGCAGAGGAAAAAAAATGCCTGTAGGATCTGGCTCCGTGAGCAATGGGGATTGCAGTGGTTAAGAGTAACTTCATCCACTGCACCAACAGATGCATTAGTAAACTACATCAAGCAATCAAATAAAGATTAAAGAAAAAGTCACATTTGCTTTAATTTTCTTAGTTTGACTGCTTGGCATACAAAGCAGAAAACAATTAATTCAGGCTGTTTATAACAAAAAATAACCTCAGAAAGTTTAGTGTTTATAAGCAGTCCAGCTGAAATACAACCATCAGAAAGAGATGCATCACTGTGTTTTTCAGGGAGTAGCTGTTATTATATATTAATACAATTAGCATTAAAAAAAACCCAAAACAAAACCAAAAACCAACAGATGAAGCACTACTGATGTAGAGTTATATTTAAATCAGGCACAATACTGAAGGCTGCTGAACAGTGGAAAAGAACTAGGGACAGTAGTGACTGATTATCAAATCACACAGGTTGTGACAGCCAGTTACTGGCTTGGTGATTCCAAACTATCTTGATTTAAAATAAATAAAGGAAATTTCAAAAGGGAAGACCTGAAAGATCATAAGACTAAGCCTACATTGATAGAGTCAATTTTCACATTGGTTTGAGCCCTTGCTTTGTAAATCTCCACAGTTCAATCCCTTGGCCATCCATCCTGAAAGCTCTGCTAAATTTCTGAGGATGAGGTGAACCCCGCTTCTTTTTTCTACTGCTTCTATCCACTAGAGTCTTTTTTATCCCCTGCAGTCATTCTTTTTTGTAAGTAATCACAGACCTGGAAGCATAAATAAAGAGCCTACAGCCTGTTTTCTGAGAGTCTCACAGAAATGAACCCAAGACTCAATCTATTTTTAAGGAATTAGATTTACACTCTCAGAATGTAGAGGGATGGTTATCATGATAAGAGCAAAAAGCGTAGGAAAGTTCAGTGTTGTGAAGGACATTGACATCAAGAAGACTGTGTGGTACAGAAAGGAATACAGAACAGAATGATGGAACTCAGTAGAGAATATAAAGTAAGATTATGTCAGCAATTATATTTTTTGTGGTCTCTAAACTATCACCAAGGGTCATAGGGAAACCAGAGGACATGTAGTGCCAGTAACTATATAATGAAAGGAGATTAGGGCACAGGGAAAAATTTGGCCTGTGTTGAGAGAATACGAAACTGGTTTTGCATGTAAATAACTAGGTAATAGTCAAGCACCCAGACAACAAGGGGATTACAGAAAGGAGTCTGGTTTATAAAATAAGGTATTGATACCTAGGTAATTTCCTAGGTTATGTTTCAAGCCTGCTGAAATCTGTTAGAAAGATCCAAATTTTAAAATATAATGGAAGAAGTGGCAGAATGTGTACACTAAACACACTTACTGAGCAAGAAAAGAAGGTAGATGGCCTCAGTGTTATGGGGCCCAGAAACAAATGGAGTATAGATTGTTAAGCTTATCAGAGAGTCTATGAAGAGGCTCGTGAACTCCATTTGTTCACCCGCATTCAACAAGAGGTTTTGAGTAAGATTGAAGAAGGACGTTCTGTGTGAATCTTTCCCTAGAGCTGTTTGCCATAGAGAGAGCGTCACACTTAAGCAGTTCTTGTGGTAGACACTAAACTTCACGTACAAATATTACTAAGCAACCAAAATAATTTCACACATTTGAATGCTTGTCTTTATTGAATAAAGACCATAGGAACGTTACTACTTCACATAGAAGCCTCTGCAGCATTTAAAATAAGGCTTTACAAGAGTATTTTACATTGTGTGTGTCTTGATGTTTCTCTATATCGTCATATAGAGCCATCTGTACAACTAGATGATTTATTTCCAATTTTTGATATATATAAAAATACACTAAGTAATATCTTGTAATTTTGCTCTCCAATGTGCTTCATAGAAGACAATAAAACAGGAGAAAAACAATAAGATGACTGCTAACCTCTGTCCTTGAGGACACAGTATGCCGATTGCATAGCCAGAAGGGGCAGCATAAAGTAGTATTTCCTTCATGATTACCTACTTGAAGAAGATTCTTTTAGAAGATACAACCTCTCTTCCTATGGGTACTTAGTCAGCTCCCTATTCTCCCTTGTTTTTAACAAGAAGTACCTATCTCCACAAGAGCCTTTGCATTCCTCTAAGAAGAAAAATTGCTATTGGTGAAGCTGCTAGGAAGTAATAAAACAACTATGGTTAAAAGATGCCTGCCACAAATTCATGACAGCAATAAGGAGTAAGAAGTGTTGAGCAAGTTATTTACCCTTACTTATAAAATAAGATGACCAGACCTGGACTATTTGACTTCATAAAATGCAAGGTATTAAAAAAATATTCATAGTTTAATCCATGTGTCCTTATTGCTAAAATATGAAAATTCATTAATTATCCTGCATAAATTCCTGAGAGGTATTACAGTATGAAAAAATATGAGAAAAAGGGAATTAATTTTTCTTAACCAAAGAACATGCAAATGGAAGAAAACAGTGTGAAAAAAAATAAAAGGCAATTATTTTTATTCTACCTGCTCTCCCTTCAAACTCTTAATATATACAAAAATATTAATTTTCACAGTTCCTTTGTTTTTCCCCAGACCTGAAGTTAAAAAAGAAATCTGTTTAAGGTGGTAACCCCTCAATATCTGACAATATTTGGGTCTATGTACTCTGATTATAGATAAATAGAAAACACACTTTATATATGTCTTCATTTAGCGCATAGCCAGGGCTTAACTGAAGCAGCTTGCTCTCTAACCTGATCACCCTTCCCCAGCTGGGAAAGGGAATCATGAAGAGGAGAGAAGCCCCATCGGTTGAAATATAAATGGAGATAATGAAATAACAAAACTAATACAAACACCAGCCTAAAGTATATAAGCTTATACTCAGCCTAGTCCTCAGGAGTAGCAAAGGGAGCCCCAGGCCAAAAACGAGCCCTAGGAACCAGAATTCTCTACACTTAGCCTACCTTCCCCTTTTATAACGAGCATGATGTAAGTGGTGTGGGATACACCTGTTAGTCAGTGTCCCTGGTGACTCAGGGCTACTAATGGTCTGCCCTCCATGGCTGGCCTATGATTCTGTTCCAGTGAAACTAGGACAGCCAATAATTTTTATTAGCATAATTGAAATTTCAACAGTCCAATCAAAGAATTACTGTTAGTCCAGACACCTCAGATTAACTACTTGTTACTACTACCTATATAAAAAATAATTACTGTCGCATACAAAGACACGCATAAGTAAACAGTTTAGGCATAGCCACTTGGTCATTAGAAAAATTTACTGTTGTAGCTAAACCAAGTGAAAACAGCAGCAGCAGGCAGGCTAAGTACAGACAGAGCAGGTGTGACAATCCTAGTCTTGAGGCCTTGCAAACTCAGTACAAAGCCTGTGTTCTGTGACTACTAACAGCAATATTGTACCCCTGGGCTCCAAGGGTAACCTCTGTTACCTTTCTGATTGACAGAAATGAGATGTCCTTTTCCCTTGCAAACACATCTTTATTAAGTAACATTGAATCACTACCAGCCCAAGGTTTTATTTATTTTGTTTATAATCTTAAACTGATCCACAGATTTCTATTAGTGAGCCTTCTAAAACATCGGCCCCTAATGTTCAATGTGATATACAAAGGGTTGAAATATCATAGTATAAATACTTGCTTCAGTGATTTCATGGTCACTTTTTGTGACTTTTGGTCTATCATAAAAAAGTCTAATGGCACTTCTTCTCAGGAAAAATTTAGTAATTAGTTTGCTTCTTTGTTTGGTCTCTACATAAAGTTATAATCTTCCTTCCTTAAGAAAAGAGCATATCAATTAAGTCTGTGTAATTGGTAATGTGTGCAATGGGGGCGTAGATAAAAGAATAGCTCTAACCTGTCTCTTCTAACATACACATCCACAAAGAAGTTTTTTCCTCCTTCACTTCATATACTTAGCAATGACAGCATTTTTCTCTGGCTTTAAATACATTTCTATGAGCTGTGAAACATGTTAATTCACTTTTGTCATATTACCTGCTGCAGCTGCTCGACTTGATGTTTTCTCCTATTCTTAGGGAAAGCTAAGAAATTATGAGGCAGCTTAGTCTGAAGGCAAGTATTAGTGAAATAAAATTTTCTACTTATTGTGTTTAAAGAATGCAAATGTTGCAATTGCCACCTAATAAAACACTATAAACTCAGGACTTCTACTGTTAAATGTGAAATAACCACAAATGTGTTAAGCTATGAAAATATTTTTATTATATTTTTTCTAATGTAATATTATTGCCATAATTAGGACAAATCATTTTTTTACATGACATCATACATTGACATTACAATTAAAGAGGTTCTTTGCTTGTTTTTAATCCCAGTGGATATTAAAATAAAATTTTAAATCAAGCTTCTTAATCCTTTTTCAGATGTTTTCCTTACCTGCTTTGTGAAGAGGCAGAATTCAGGGAAGAAATGGGAATTTACTGTTAAAAGAAGCAACTCTATACAGATTGACCCAGACAACTGGCAAAGGCTCACAGAGAAGTGTCAGTCTCTCAAAATGATTTCTGAGATTCAATGCCTACCTCTCACATGTATCCACCAAAAACGAAGTACATGTAAAATACATGAGATATACGCACCAGTACCTGTTTGCAGATGTAATCACTCATTTTGAAGCCCCTCTGACAGATATCTATTTACACTTCTGTCTATACTTATGATAAAATGTAGATGTCTTTATAGTTCTGGTCAGAAAGTTTTAACTTGGTCTTCAGTAAATTTTCATCCCTTGGAGCAGTTATTCAAATGAAATATCCGAAGTTGTTGCTGCTGTTCTAACACTAAAATATGGGAGTAAGTTAGTCTCCAAATCTACGACACAATTTCTATTTGTCAAGCGCACCCTGAGGCTCTGAGCACGTGCATCAGTCACAGCTATAGTGCAAATGGGTGGGTCTGGCTGATCGTGATTGAGTAAAGTGCCAACATAACTGAGTAAGATTGAAGATGACTACACTGATATGCTTGAATTGCCATTAGTATTAATGAACAGGACAGCACATATCTTGACATGAGTAAGTGGTCACAGCCTGAGAGTGTGGAAGTGAATATTAGCTCACGTGACTTGGTATAACGCTGCATGGCTGTACGTGTGACACATGAATGATTACTGGAAGTCAGTACTGGTGGGTGGGAGTTGCAGAGTGTCACTTTATATAAATGAGTACCCCTGACAAGGAGCAATTTAGTTTCTGCCTAAAGATTTCCTGTTGGTAGGGAATAACCTACCATCTACCAGTGACAGAACATCCATTCCCTTTAGGCAGTTACCCACTACTTTCCATTAGGTTGTGGTATTTCTTAACATTTCTGAAACTACAGATACATATCACTCTGATTAAGGTTATTTCAGAGGATTTTGTTGGAAAGAGGTATTGTATTTAATCTCGGATGGAATCTGAGCCTTCATTATTCCCTAATTTGCTCAGTTTTTCTAATAGGCCATATCTGTTTCCTGATTGATGGGATGTGATCTCTCTTTCATGTTCTCTGTAAAAAGACACTTCTGAAATTATTGGGGCATACACCTATTCATATGCATGTGTGTGCATTTATGCACATATGTTTGTAGGTTTAAAGTTCTTTAAAAAAGTAATGAATGCGACTTTAGAAGAATTTCAAGGTATTAGAGATCACTTCACTCAGCACTACACTTAAAACTGGAAACCTGAATGTTTGTGAGAGTGCATTAGACCTTTCAAAACAGCACTGGAAGTAGGTCCAGTGTAACGTAGAGCTCCCAGATTGTGCTGAAGCTGCCAGGGTTAAACAATAAGGTTTGCCTAGCTGTGCCTGAGGGTGCATTGGGCAGCAGCTGCTAGCCATAGGGGGCAAGCAATCTCAAATACTTCTGAATCAACTGCACACTCTCCTGTGCCAGCTCTGGGATCCAAAATGCCTGATATGGACATGGGATAAGTATGCATGGTCATGCAATTCTCTTTCAAGGCATGATAATGTAGTCTCCTTCTGTGAACAACACCCAGTACCTAGAATGAGCTAGGAAGAATGATTAGCAACTGATGATCCTGCTCAGGTTATGGCTCTCTCAGAACCTCCTTATTTTTCCCAGGAGAGGAATGTATCTACCACTCCACTGACTCAGCCTAGGATTAACAGCAATCTGTTAATTCTCTTAATCTGTTAATTTATAATATTCATTCAGTGGTAGCACTGCCCCAAGCATAACAGTTAACAGCCCCTTTTTGGTTAACAACCATAAATATAAAAAAAGACTATATAATAATCAATGAAAGCTTTTCAATAAATATGGGTTATGCACTTAGGAAAGGTAGAAAAGAAAGAAGAAGGAGAAGAAAAGCAAGCAGGTCCAAACCTGACAACAGGGATCCCGACTCCACTTCCCACAAAATGTAAGGAAAGGTATAATTCTCCTCATTTTACACACACACACACACATGCACGCATGCACGCACGCACACTCTCTCTCTCTCTCTCTCTCTTTCTTTCTTTCCCTAATGCTTTCTGAAACTTCTCTCTTTAGTCAAGCATCCTTGCTGTGAGTTTCTTTGAGTTATAATCTTCCAAATTCTGGGCAATTCCTTTGTCAGAGGAATCCCTGGGGATAAGCCTCTGTTTGGTGAAAATGACAGTTGTTAAATTAGCAAAGACTGATTGAAGATACAGTTCTTTTTTTCATAGTATAAATCCTGCTATAACAACAACTATTTTTTAAGGAATTCTCTAACAAAATATCTATGCTTGAACATTCATGTTCCTGTGTTTTATAATCTGCCTAATAAGACTCTGAATTTATTAATATTGCAGTCTCTGTGAGTTTCTCATTGGGAATTTGGATGTTAGCCTGTGCGCTTGCCATTGTCAACCTTAGAGATCCCAAAAGTGTAAGCATAATTGAAATCAATTTTCCCAAATCGGTTTTGTTTTTACACTCTGCATTTTTTCTGGCTTCTCTCCTGTTGTTTCTTACAAAGGTTGCAAATCTGTATCGTAAAGAAGCACTGCAGACTACCCACAACAAGACACTTTGCAACTCCCTTTGTCTTGCCTGGTGTTCAACTAGAGAGTATATACTCGGCAGAAGGAAAGTAATGGACTTCTTTTAACTCCTTTGTAGTAAGTAGAAAGTAATGGACTTTTTTGAACTCAAAAATGTTGAAAATGTGTTCTTTTTACAAAAGCAGAAGTGTTACAAATTGTGTTCATGTGACTCCCAACTTACAGGATGTACCCACTTAATGGTAATTTTCATGAGCCATTTAAATAAGTGACCTTATAAATAAGACCCCATGTAAATCATGAACATCATCGTGCAGGAAGATGACAGATTTTATGGATTGGTCATGGCAAAATGGCAAATTTCACAGTTTGTCATGTATTAATGGAGTTGGTTACAAAAACATGAAGTCATTTATAGTGATAAAAGTGATTCTGAGAGGATTCAAGTTATCTTTTTAACAAATATAAATCATAAAGGTATGTGACAGGCTGTCAATGGAATTTGGACAGATTATTTTATTCTGGGGAAAGACACAAAAAATAAAGCAGTAAATAGTGATCGTGAGGGATTTCTGTCAGAAAGAAAACCAAAAGAACATCTAAGAATGGCACCACTTCAAATCAAATTCAATATCCTTGGAGGAGACGGTTAAATTTGCACAGAAGTACAGAGCATGTTCATTGTTATAAGCTCTGATGCATAATGTAAACATGGAGGAACATTGCAAAGACCTTTGTTAAGCCAGTATAAATGCAAGGTATTATCATAGAACATAATAAAAAATATCCATATGGTAACAAAGTTGATCTCGAATTAAAGCAGAATTCTAAGTGCAAAGTCTAGTCCAGCCACCTGTAACTATGTCACTTAGTCTGTGATATTTACTGGTTTATGTAAACAAGGCTGAATCTTTGGTGTCTACTTAGATGGGAAGTTAAGAGGCCAGACATTTGGAAGTGTCTGCTGGGTTTTGGATTCCCTGGCTTTTGAGTTGTCTTTCTGGGAGACTGTTTAAATGTTTCTGTCATCATAACAATATCATTACTGACTCTAGGCAACTGTCTTCATTTAGCCTTCACAAACCTGGTGTGACAATGTGACAATGTGACAATGCTTAAAAGTCAGAAGTATAGGAAGTTCAATACAGGTTATAGGAAAATCTAGAGGTATAAGTGAGTTGGAAAGTAAACCCAAGCTTTTTGAGGCAACATGGTTATGCTAGTATGCCTTTTGCCAGTTTATTCACTCTGCCCTTAGTCAGAGAACTAGCAGGTACGATACCATGGGAGTCAGCTCTAAGGGAGCTCAGGAAAATAAGCAGGTCTTTAAAGACCTCCAGTTGCAAGAATGGCCCATGCTAGTACCAAGGAAAACAAGTAGATGCAACAGGAGACCAGATTGGCTAAGCAGGGAGTTCACTATGGAGCTGTAATGGAGAAAGGTAGTTTACAAGAAGTGGAAGCAGGAGTGGGTTACATAGGAATAGAAACTGTACTGCTGCTGTAGTAGCAAAAGGCTACATGATGAAAATGTATGGCCCCTTGCTGAATGTTGCAAATGATTTAATCTGAGGTGCTTAACACCTTCTCTGACTCATACCTCACTAACAAAGCCTTAATGGAAGCTTCCAAGGAGAACTGGGTGAGAATTCAATCAGCGATTACTTCAGCAAACATGACCCATGGGAGACCTGATGGGCTGCATGTGAAGGTGCTGAGAGCTTGCCACTGTCACAGTGAAACTACTCTCCACCCTCTTGAACTGTTGACTGTTTACCTTGACTTCTAATCTTGACTTACCTTGAGCAAGGCTTTTGACTTTGTCTCTCATAGTATTCTTGTATAGGTAGAAAACTGGATAGGGTAAAAAATGTTGTCAAGTGGTCACCTTTAGGTGGTAGAAGGTAATGTGCTGTATACTACCTGGATGCCTGTCACAAGTGAAGTTTGCATCTAGCCTGGGACCTGTCCTGGTCAACATTTTCATCAATGACCTGGAGGAGGCAATGATGTACCCACTCCTCAAGTTTGCAAATGACACATATTGGGAGGCTGACTCAATATCCTCAACGGCAGGACTGCCATCCACAGGGACCTACACAGGCTGGAGGAATGGGTATACAGAAACCAACAGGATTCAAATGCAAAGCCCTGTACTGGAGAAGGAATAACTCCCAACAACAATACAGGCTGGGGACTGAAAGGCCGTGAGTCTTCACACACAGTAAGCTGAGCATGAACCAGCAGTGACCCCTGGCAGCAAAGGTGACTAGTAGACTTCTGGGCTGTAAGCCTAGGCAGGAGCACGGCCAGTAGCTTGAGGGGATTGATTATCCTCATCTATTCAACACTCATTAGACAACCTTCTAACAATTCATTCAGTTTTGCCCCTCCCCATGTACAAGAAAGAAATCAATAAACTGGAGTGAACTAAGGGTAGGGCTGTGGAAATGGTCAGGGCCTGGAGAGGCTGAGGGAATTGGCATCTTCATCCTAGAGAAGGGATGGCCTGGGGGCCTAATGGCAGCTTGTCAGGGTCTATAGGGAGGTTACTGACAAAGTGGAGTCAGCTTCTTTACAGCAGTGCATGTGAGAGGAAAAGAGGCAGTGGAATTTGACTGAAACAAGGAAGGTTCTGACTGGATATAAGAAAAAAAGCATTTCTACTCTGAGAACAGGCCAGCAGTAGAGCAAGTTGCCCAGAGAGTTCATGCACTCTGCATGCCTGGATTTTTTTAAGATCTGACTGGATAAAGCTCTGAGCATCCTGGATTGATCTTAACATTGACTCTACTTGGAGCATCTGTCAACATTTTACACCTGAAGTCTGTTCCAGCCTGAACTGTTCTGTGATTCTTCCTTAAACACGGTTGGAACACTACTTATCAGTGCTGAGCTGAAGTATTTCTGAACTCAACAGCCAGCTGGTATGCTGAAATTATAGAGCTCACCGCTGATTTGTGACCTTTCAGCAGAATTTATGTAATTAGAGGAGATTCAGAATTGCAATGTATCTGAAGTTAAAAGCAGTCTCAGCTCACCCAGCAGTGGGACTGCAAGGAAATACCATAATTTCAACAGCACTGAACAACTGGTGATGAAGAGAAATGAGGCCAAGATGAATGGACATCCTTCAAATGGATCCAAAGATGGATTTGTGAAGTAGTTTTTGGATCTGCACTGTGTTGACTGGAGAAAAAGCATAAAGATTGCCTTTTTGTAGTTCTCCTTCCAAAATATGATACATCTTTGAAGTTTATAAAGCTTGTAAATTCTGCATCTGTAACAATTTCCAGAAGGACTTTATCTTAGCTAACGAACTCTACTGTGGCTGAAGGACAAGACTAATGTAGAACCTACTACAGCAAATGTTTTCAGTGGGTGACATAATGGCATATAGTTAGAGAGCTTTTTCAAGAGGCAGTCAAAGTAATTTGAAAATGCAGTGGGCAATCCACTATAACATATTTGCAGGAATATGTTTAAGACAATGAACAATTTGTCTGTAACTAAAAATATAATATTTATTAGCTTTACATGCTTCATAAACATGATGAAATGGTTCTGTTAATGCTTTCAAGCTATAATATAGGACCTACACACAGTGTTCTCCAGTAAACTGGTTTAATTTTTATTGCAGGGTCTCTTAATTCAGTGGTAGTACCACGTAGCAGCCTGAAAATTATGTTACAATTTCATTTGAAGTAGAAAATAAGCCCTGTAATCAGCAAAATGTACTTTATTTTTACAATATTCTTACTTTCCTTTGCTTCTTTTGCCTTTTCAGAATTGTCAAATTGAAAATGGCCAGATTGAAGCTGCCATTTTTGACACTTGGGTTTGGTGGCTTGTTAGCCCTTTTCTTATAAGGGCATCTGAACAATTAGAGACATGAAGATCTGCCTGAAAAGATCTCTTTGCAGGAATCTAGGTAAGCACGTAAGGTTCCTATTCTGCCAAATTGGTCAACATTAGCATAGCTGAACTGAAATGCAAATTCTCACCATTAAGCTTCCTAGATGTTTCACAGACATCAGTACCAGTATGTTCACATGACTGCAAGCAATTAAGTCAACACAATTTAATGAGCTACCACTTCTCTGAGCCACGGTAATGGTATTAGCTCTCCTAGCTTGTTGCAAGTACAATATAAAATTTAATTGTTTGAAATGCAGCAGCATATGCTAATGCATGTTATTTATTGACTCTGTTAACTCTACTTTTGCTATAAAGGGAGAACAAACTCAAAGGACACTTTAAGATTAAGAATCTAGAAGTAACAAACCTAGGAGAAATGAAGAGCACGAATTGCATGTCCAGTCAGCTAAAATGGCTCTACCAGCCAGCAATGTGTTGTTACATTGCATTAGCACAGATTCTTGTCATTGTGCAAAAAATAGATATCTGGTTCACGTTTTGTAGAACTGTGATCTGCACACAGACTCAGGATGACATTATTTCATCAGCTTATCTTCATGTTTTATTTAGTATGTTTTCATAATACTTGTAAGAGCTGTGTGTGGGTGTGCATACATACATATATATATATACACACATACACACATGTAAATATGTAAAAAAATGTTAGCTTAGATTTAGCTTCTTACTCCCACATCAAGAAATAGATTCTGCAGTATATCCCAGAATGGCAGTGTGATATAGATAGCTATAACATTTAAATTGACTTGTGAGGAAAAGGAAGAATAGGTCCCAGACCCAAAGGTAGCTTTGAAGAGTGAAATCATAAAAGTAATGAGCCGACTTTTAGTGAAGAACAAAGACTGCTATCTCTCATTCAAAATGAAATTACTGTCACCAAAATCTATTCATTGTGCCATTTTCAGTTCTCATTACGATAATTCTCAGTAGAATCAGGTACTAAAATTCCAATTCTTCATATGCTTTATAAATCATAGTAGTAGATTTGAGTATTGTGACCTTTTTAATATTCCTTGGTTTGATTGGCTGTGTTGCCTATCTGTTCCATGTTTTCTATTATTTTACTGCCTCTCTAACCTATGGGGAAGCAGATGAAGCGGGTTGTCAATGAAGGTCAAAGTACTAACATTATTGCTAAATATTTCACAGCATACTTTAAGTGTTAAAACTCTGACTGCAGTTCCTTATAACTAATGTTGAGTAAAGAGCAGAAAATAGTGTGAATTTTATTCAGTATTTTAAGATGGCAGAAACCAAAGTAACTACAAAGAAAAACTGTAACACACATTACAAATGTATTACTTAGCACTAGCCCACATTCTCTTGGAATTATGTATTTTAGTCAATACTTGAGTAGGAGAGGAGAGTTATCCTTATGTGTTAGATCCCTTTCCCTGAGCATAGGTATTTCATGAATCTCTGTTCATAGTTCAAAGTTTCTGCAGATATGTAGAAACACTGAGGAATTATTAATCATTTAGGAGATTAGTCAACTAATTGTTTTGTATCTGGCTAGAGTGCTGCCTAATGGGCAGTCTTTAACAGTAATGTTTAAACATAAACTGTGAACAGCCTGCTTACTTGTCTGTTTCTGGGGCTTGAAAGAAACTAGTCAAGTCAGCATAAAATGTGTTTATTTTCATGATGCTTCCACTTATACTGAAAGCAATGTGTACCATTGCTTCTGTATTGAATCTGCTTCTACAAATTACTTAGTTCTGTTTCATGGAACTTGCTCAGATCATTTAAACAGAGCATCTGAAACTTTTGGATGCTAATTTGTAATGATCTAGAAATCAGAGCTTCCAAAGAATAATCAGGTGAACTGCTAATTGCTAATGGCTTGCCTTGAAAATACAAATAAGTAGCCACTGTGGTACATACAAATCTATTAGTAAAAGAAAAACACTATAGGAGTGTTTTCAACATTATATCAAAGATATTTCCTTCCCAATATGACTGGAGTCACTCCAGAAAGCATATTAGTACTGTGGGATGTGCACTGTGCTTTAATAGCTCTTTTCACAACATTGACCTTTGATAACATAAGATTGACTAAAATCTACCTCCACACACATCATCTGAACTACAATAAGATCTTTTGTGTGAATGTAATATACAGGATGATATGCATCTTAAGGCAGATTACAGCATGTCTTATTTCACACACTTTAAAAGAGATACAGTTATTTCAAATGGTTCAGCTGAAATCCTTTGAAATGGTTTTCTACATTTTCAGCAAGAAGGATTACTTGTAAAATTAGAGATCACATAATCACCATTTTCAAGTTCAAACGTCAGCAAAATATTTGTAAGCTCAGTCCTAAAAGTAGGCCTGTTGGTCTGTATCTGAAGTATGTAGGACAACCTACATATCATCAAAGCCACAATTTTGACTATGCTACGTTTCAGTTGAAATTCATCATTCCCAGTGATCAGCCAAAATTTTCATTTTTGTTGGAGATACTGTAAAATATCAGTGCTTTAGACCAATTTTTCATCCATCATTACAATCTTGCCAACTTCAGCACTTAGATATCCAAGGTGAATAGCAGCACATGGCTGGAACTTCTACTGAAATCTTTCTGTAGAGGAATGCTTTGTCCTCCATCAATCTGCTTACAACTCAGAAGAATACTTGAACCTCTGTAGTAGGTTATATGTTGTGAAAGATGAAGACATCATATTATCATGAAAATAATCCATGTGTTTAGAAATCCCTACTCCATTCTGCCTCTTCCCTTTCCCTACACTCTTTTCCCTATCTCATTTCCTCTACCTCATCTCCCAAAATTCAGCAGTGATTTTGTGACAGTTCAGAAATCATAAAATGATGTTTAAGCTGGAGTTTCCCTACATCATTTTATCCTTCTGCCTCTGCCTTTAGTTTTAGGTAACGTAAAGACTGACTTATAAGGACATACCTGAGGTGTTTCTCATGATCTTTGCACATTGATTGAATATAGTTTAACAAAGTTCCATGATTTAGAATACAGGTAAACATCCCTATAAAGTAACAGATGAGGGGACAGTGGCATTTGCTTAACATTAATGTGTGCTGAATTCTTACTAAAGGAGGATGAGGATATATGAATTAACTTGCAGTTGGTTCAATGTTTTAAATGGGTAGGGGTAACAGTTTGGGACTCTCCACAAGCCACTCAACATGTATCAATCTGGATCGTTCAAGGTATAGTCATCAAGGCAAAAGTGAATGAAATGTAGAATGAAGTGTAGTTAAATAAATAACTGGAACAAATTACCTTTTCATAAGAATCCTGTACCTTCTAATAAGGATTCTGTGTAAAGGGGATTTCTCAATGCAGAAACAGAAGTCAGCTTTATATCTGCTGATGCTGTTGAAGTTATCAAATAATGCCTGGAAAGTTCAAAGGGGAACTTTGAAGCAGAGGTCTTTGAAGGAGACCCAAACATCCTTTAAATTACTTGTCTTGGTGTCACTGCTGGATACCCACAGGACTCTAGGGCAGGCAGGGCTACATGATGCTATCCCCCTTCCCATTTACACATTGAAACAATTTTCAGCAGTGAGGACCCAGATGTATGCAGGCTTACCAAGAAGCCCTCATCTAGTGTGCTTAATCCCAGCACTGGGCCAAAGCAAGGGCAAGGCTGTTAGCATCACCGAGGCCAGAGCCAGGGCATCTCCATCTCAACACTTGTTCACCTCTGTCCTATATGCACAAAACTAGAGGCAGAAGGAGTGCTCCCCCATATGTCTGTCTGACAGTGTGTTGTTTGAAATTTGTAAGATCCTGTTATCCACCTACATCTCCCTAGACAGTTAGGGGACAGATTGAAATGTTACTCAAGATGCACCAAGTTCAGGGATCACCAGCTGAAAGCCTGTATTTTTATGTTTTTCTGCTTCAAGATGTAAATGTATTAAAGTGTTTATGTCTACATAGGTAAAAAAAAAATTTTTTTTCTAAGTCTGGACAACATTTCTTAGAATGCAACACCTTTGCTATTTCACTTTCATACTTTTATTAGGTGTTATAAATACAGGCATAATTTTATAATTAAGTAAATTGTCATAACAGACCTCAAATTCCAGGTTGTAGTGCCCATTTAATTACCTGCACGATGTTCCAGCCTCAAAGGCATTAATAGAGATGTTCCATTGTTGGAAAGTAAGGGAAATCAGCATCTAAAACTTTGTAAAGTCCTAGTTAGTAAAAGGCATTTGTTCTGAAGATTGTTCTCCTGCAGAGTAACAGAATTTTCTTTTAGCCTTTACAGTCGATTCTCATGCTGTTGAAATATCATAATCAAAGCTCTTTGCTACCTTGTGTTGAATCTACTGTACTTGAAATCTTTTTATTTAGTGAGAAACAGTGTTTCTACCCTAAATAATATGATGAAAGCACTCAAAATGTCAAATGAACATTCACCAGTTAAAAATATCTTCGCTTTTTACTGTTACAATGGTAGAAGGAACTGCCTGTAGGTGACCAGAATGATTAAAAAGGAATGGAGAATATACAATAGTTGCTCCAAAGGGACTGTGAGAGTCCATCACATTATCAGGTGTCACTATTACTTTTATCCCTAATTTCCTAACCAGGATGGTGCAGCACTTTTTCAGGACAGGTTTGCACTGTCAGGAAAACTACAGTTTTGTTCAGACTCTTTTGCCAGTTGCCTTTAGCTTTCAGTTTTCATCCTCTCCACTCTTTCCTATGTGAATATAGTGTTAGCTTACAAATAGCTAGTCCCCAAAAGAATTGATCTATTGCCTTACCAGTTTGTGCATGTCAGTTCATGGTTCAAACAGAAATTTTAGAAAAATTATGCATTTGAAAATTAATCATCTTGAAGTTAAGTGAATCATTTTGTACATATCTCCAGTTTTTCTGGCATCACAAAGAACAGCATTGGTTGCTGGAACTATCTAATGAAAAATAATGAGTATTTTTATAGCGACTCCCACTATAAATAAGTAGGTTTTTGAAACAAGAACTATTTAAAGTCTGACATGTTTCCCTTCTCTAAAACATAATGCTATATTAGTATTTAATGTTTTTCCTAGCCTTACAGAATCACTAAGAATACAGTATTTCATCAATACACTTCTGTCTTGACATAAGCTGTCTTACTAATATGAGAGAGGTAGCTGATCAGAGTAGCTGTTAAGAAGAATTTTACAGTACTGCCTATTTTCCAACTGAAATGCCACTGGCTTCTAAATAGCTCTAAATCACCTCATACAGCCAAAATCAACAAGCCCAGGAGAAAAAAATATATACTGGTAGGTGGCCTAGATCAATTGTTACATATGTCCATGATCAAATGGGCTTGGAATATACTGAGCATGCCAGAGAGAGTCAATATCAAAAAGAAAATGAAGAAAAAGAACAGTCTAGTTTCTCCCATTTAAAGCACAACTTTTCTTCCATATTCCTCTTGTGTTCCTCACTGAGACATAAAGGAATACAGGCCTGAAATGGGATTAATTTGGTGCATGAGGGAGAAGGGAGTCCAGAAATGGGAAAGAAATCAGAGAAAGGAAAGGGTTTGGGGAAGACAGTGGAAGCTAGGAAGATTTGTTCCATGGGTTTCTAAGCTGTGCTTTTGGCATTTGGTTGTTTTGCTGACAGAAGAAAGTTCAAGAGAACCTTAGCTAGGTAGAGATAGCTATGCCAAGTCACTGATGAACTGTGACTTGGCGTAACTAGCTGGACACACCACCATTCAGCTACAGGCTGCCTGCTAGAGACTAGTGACAATGACGTGGCCACAGATACTCTTTGTGAGGCTATGTGAGGGGCTATTGCTCACACAGGTCTTAATGCTCCCAGGAGGTTTTGGAAGTAGTGCCAGAATCATCTGTTACTACTTTTGGAAGCCTCTCTGGTTTGGGAAGGAAGGTGCTGAATCTTTATGGGTAGGCAAACCCCAAACAATCTACTTTTCCTCAAAAGATGCAGCACCAGTGCGTTGAGTTGTGTGGCAAGGTTTTGGTAGTTGAGGGCTACAGACATGGCTCCTGTGAGAAGTTGCCAAGATGCCAGAAGATGTGCACATGTCCAACAAAGCCAGTTCCAGCCAGCTTCAAGATGGACCTGCTGCTGTCCAAAAGTGAGCCTATCAGCAACAGTGGTAGTATCTCTATGATAAAATATTTAAGAAGGGGGAATAAATCCTGCTACACAACAGCAGCTGGGAGAAAGGAGTGAGAACATGTGAGAGATACAACTCTGAAGACACCAAGGTCAGTGGAGAAGGAACGGGAGGAGATGCTCCAGACACCAGAGCAGAGACTTCCTTGTAGCCCATGGTGAAGACCATGGTGAAGCAGGTTGTCCCCCCACAGCCCATGGAGGTTCATAGTGGAGCAGATATCAGCCTGCAGCCCATGGAGGACTCCATGACAATAGCAGGTGGATACCCAAAGGAGACTGTGACCCTGTGGAGACCCTGCAGTGGAGCAGGCTCCTGGCAGGACCTGTGACCCTGTGGAAAGAGGAGCCCACGATGGAGCAAGTCTTCTAGCAGGACTTGTGATCCTGTAGGGGACCCACACTGGAGCAGTCTGTTTCTGAAGGACTGCAGCCCATGGAAGAGATCCATGCTAGGGCAGTTCATGAAGATCTGCAGCCTATGGGAAAGGTTCACGTTAGAGAAGTTCATGAAGAACTGTCTCCCATGGGAAGGACCCCACGCTGGAGCAGGGGAAGAGTGTGAGGAGGAAGGAGTGGCTGAGACAAAGCATAATGAAGTGATCACAACCCCATTCCTTGTTCCTCTGTGCTGCTTGGAGGGAAGAGGAAGAGAAATCAGGAGCAAATTCGAGCTCAGGAAGAAGGGCAGAGTGGGAGGAAAGTGTTTCAAGATTCTTCTTAGTCTCATTATCCTGCTCTGATTTAGCTTGGTAATAGAGGATAGTCCTTTCTAGTTGAAGCGAGATGTCTCTTTCGGCTTGATGGTAGGAGATCCTGTACCTCCTGACCTCCAGGAATGTTCTGCTCACTATCTATTCTTAACGCTCGTAGTGTGCTTTTTCAACTAAGCAATATTTTATAGATAAAGAACCATTTGTTTACTAGTATTGACAAAAGCTAAATTGTTGTTCTTTTGTGGAAAAAACCACCATGAACAGGAAAGAACCCAGCAACCCAAAACTTCACAAAGCTGCACCATACTGGTTGCAACATTATAGTAACTACTTTGTTGCCATTATTTCAAAAAAGATTAAATTAGTCATTGCACCAGCAGGTGAAATTTTATATATAACTAAGGCCATTTGCAATAGTGCATTGGATTCAACTCAGGTCAATTAAAGGTATAAGAAGAGTCTTTAAGAATGATGCATTTCAGGCAACAAGAAAAGTTTTCAAATTTCATTCAGTGCCTGATACAGTGTATTCAAAGGAAGATTCATGGTATAAAGCACCAATCACTCACTTCAGCTGAAGAATAATGATACATTTTTATGAGTTTGAAAATTCCCATGATAGCCACAAAGTGTACACTTAGTATGTGTTCTTTGATGAATCGTATTAAAACTTGTCAAAATAATGAGGGTAGTGAACAGAAACTACTGAAAATGGTCACTATATTCTTAAACACAAGGGATCATAGTATTAAGAGATGTCAGTTTCTCTAAGTTGTCATTGTCCTGAAATTTCAAAGTGATGAAGTGTAACTATTTTAGGCAAGTTCTTTAATGTTGAAGAAATGGGTGAAATACATCAAACAGGACTAGATTTGAAGTACAAGCAGCTTTGTCTTAACTGCAGCATATAATTATCAGACAGTCTAAAGCCCACATAGCTATTTGATAATGAAGCACAAAGGAAATAGCATTTCCCCTGAATAATATAATTATATAATTACATTTGATGTACAATAAAACCTTTTAAAAAGTTTTTAGATTTTGTATCTTGGAATGTTCACATTTTAAAAACTTACAAAGACTATGAATATGTTTATCTGTGCATGGAACTTAACTACAAATTTAACAAAAAGTTCCTCACCAGGAAGGGTCAGGATTCAGGTTTGGAAAAAAATTTTTAGTTAACCGGCATTATTTTGTAATAATTTAATTATTTTCATCTTTATTCTAAGTTTATCTGTACAAGGTGTACAAGAATCAAGAACTGCTAGCAGAAGGGGGAAGTCTGGAAAGAAAGCAGGCTTCTGACTGTTTTCTAGAGCAAAACATTTCAGCTATCTTAGAGGTCCAAATCCCCATTTTCTTTGATGATCTGGTTATCACCTAGGGGACATACAATTTTTTCAGTGCAAAAGATAATAGCTTTGCATTTAATTTTTTAATCACTCAATTTTCATCCTAATACAAGAACACCTTCCCAGCTATGCGGGCTGTTGCTCTGACTGATTAAAGCAACAGTCCCCAAAATAGATCTGTTTAAAACCTATTATTCTTAATCTTACTCTTCTTCTTCTTCCTATTATTCCTCCCTCATTATTCCATTGTCTCTTTGTATATTTTGTGTCAACCAATGATCAGTCGTTATGTATTGCTCATCTTGTTAAACCTGCTTGTCTCTCCCTTCCCTATGCCCTTTCGCTTTCATCTCTTCTTGCTGCAGTGCAGAGCACTGGTTTAAGGTGCCAGGTAGGATTAAAGGCATCCCAGGGAGAATTCGCCTTTGAAGTGGCAGAGAGTAAATGCTTCTTATCAGCTGTAAGTGCTCCCTGTGTCATTGGCTTTCATGGCTCTGGCATGTCATTTGTAAGGATCTCTTATTTCTGTGTGTTGTAGTAGAAAGCAATCTGTCAGCTTTTTAACAGTATACCAATTCACTGGCAGAGGCTGCTCTTGGTGGATGATGGTGCCTGATTAGTTGTCAATTAGCACCACATAATACTCCTGTAACAACAGAGCATATGTTTAAATATGATTTTAAAATATATTATTCAATAGTCATGCTGATTATATTCTGTTGTTACAAAAGTGTTGTGTCATGACTGTGACTTTTTTTCCACCCTACATGTTTCACCTGATGTGGGAAGGGCAGTGATCCCAAGGGTTAGCAGATTGCCAAATAGCAAGTCCCAATTATTAACACTGTATTCTGATTCATAAATGGTTTTCTGGACATACTTGATGAGAAACTTTATCAGGAATACAAAGATATGATAAATAGATATTTGATATACAAAAATCTGAATTTATCAGCCTTTTTTGAGTGTTTATAGGTAGAGCATGAGTGAATTCTGAATTCTGAAAAATGCAAATATAAATTGATTTATTAGTTGCCCAAGTTTAATAATATTTTGTGTCCTTCATTATTAAATGATAGAACAATATGTCTGTTGCTATATAGCAAGCAGATAATACTGGTCATTTATACAATCAAAATTTTTTTCAGGGACTATGTTCAAAACATTCCATATACAAATATAATTTTCCAGGAGGTTTCTGCCAATGAACATGAACACTTAAATGTTTACAGTAGGTGAAGATGACAGGTTTCAAAGTGTGGCTGAATCATGTTCAAGTTAAAAAACAAAGTTTCTCTTCTGAATTCCAGGGAATAAACAGGACATTCCAAACATTTATATTTACCAAATAAACTGTTTATCCTCAGATCACTTCAGAGCTGAGGGTCAATTACTAAGTTGATATTTCCTAGCACTACTCCTTTCTGAAAATAAAGAAATTGCATATACAGAAACAAATTTAGTTTAGTGACCCCCTATAAATTTGAATGAATAGAGTCTGAAGGACTGTTTCTACTCTCATTTATAGTAGTGTAAAACAGAAAATAAACTCTTCAAAGTGAGAAAATATCTGAATTTTCTTTAGTGACCAAAGACTAAGTCCATCAACATTTGAATGTTAAAGATAAAATTTATTAAGAAAATATTAAGCATAGAAAGTGATAAGTAAAAATTCTATAGAAAACAGCTGCTGTTATACTGTGTTAAGGAAGAAAATCAAGGTTTTCTAAAAAATTGTACAATTAAGGCTTTAGAGACAGCAAAATCTAACTCTTTCATTACTCTGATTTTATTTAATATTTTTTCAATTGCTAGTTTTAACATTCCTGTACTGCTATAATTTATATAGAAAGAGCTCAGATTACAAAATTACGAAATTTTTATGTGATTCAAGGTATTTTAACTATTTTTTCCTTGCAATTTTAAGAAGGTGGTCTGACATACTATTGTATTTTGAATTATTCTTTTCTATGTATTTTAAGCAATGTGCAAATGTAATTCCTGTTCTTCCCACCTTTTACCCTTATCCATCTAAAACCCCAACCTTCATATAACTTTGAATTGCTTTAATATCTTTCTCTATTTTTTTCCATTAGTGGCAGTTCTGGATGACTTAAGTTTTACAGGCTCTTAACTTTTCTAACTTGGCTGACGTAGTTTCTCAACGGTGACAAACTTGCCATGCATCAGAAGATATATATGTGTTTGGAAAATTTAGTACCAGCAAACCAATAAAGCCTCTCTAGAGAAAGGCTTGATGAACATCGCACAGGAGCAACACATCAATCAATTTCTTAATGTAGTCACTTTACTGCTTCCTTCTTTCTCTTTATTTATTTATTTAAAGAATCAGGCCAGAGGAAGTAATTATTTCTGTAATACCCTTACTTTAGATGACTTCATCTCTTTACATTTTATTTTTCAAAACAGACCTCATTTTCTCCATAGAAATGGAGAGAATATATTAAATTATTCAAGAAGGAGCTTTTACAAAAAAAATTCCACTTTTTAAAAATAAAAGGATCTAAAAATATTAACTATCATTTTTTTAGGAAAGAAATTAATAGCAACAACATCACTTGCAACCACATTTCATGCCTGTGCAAGTTAAATAACACGCCTCAGCTCTAAGTAGAGGAGAAAATATTCAGAAGAATAGAATTGTGAGTATGCATTTATGCAAAGTTTTTATCAGAGCTCATCAAATGAGATTAGGACTTATAACATACAGTTTTGGGACTCAATTTGTTTCAGTAAGCTTTAAAATCTGACCATTATAATGTACTTGTTTAGCTTAAAATATGTGAGACATTCTTGTGGAAAGAATGGCATGACTTCAAAATCAAGTGTTTGCATATCCAGGTTATTTTCATCTTTACAGAACAAATCAGAAGTCAATGCTTGCTGGTAGCTGGAGATGGAAGATACCGTTAGTGAAAGAATTGTAGGTGGCCATTAATATAATCATATCTCATGATCTGGACAGCTGCTTCCTATTTATCACACAGAACTATGAAAATATCTCTACCCATTCTGACAGCAATGGGTCAGAGAGAAAAATGTCTGTTCCAGTAAGAATTAGACAAGTCACATCAAAATAGCATCTGTATATTAGCTATATTACTATAGAATTATATTAACTTGAAATCCCTGGTTTTCTTTTCCTTTCATTTTTCCAAAAAGTGTTCTTCATGCCCTTCATATTCTTTATTGTGTGTGATCTTAGATGCTACTGCTAAACTAAGGACTAATTGAACAAGTAAAGCCATATCTGAAAGCACTTGATGGAGTGGGGTGGACTTCTAGACCTTTCAAAATGACAGTTATAGGATTTACACTCAGATTTGTATAGATCATGGACACTAAAAGATATCAGTATTCCACAGCAATTGCTATGTGGTTCCACAGATATTTGTCTTATTAGAATATCTCTCAAAATGAAGTAGGCAAAGAGACTAAGGTATATTGTATAGAAAGAAAAAATACATTCCAAATCTAATGGAATATTGTCAAAGGCAATATTTTCTCTCTTGTTTAGAATGTGGGCTCTTTTCTATTTTTGTTTCATCAAATACAATTTGAGAGTCTGCATAATATCTGACAGATTTTTTTCAACTTTTCCTTAGTTTCTTTGCCTTCACAAAACACAATCGGTAGCCCATATATATGAATGTCGTGCTTTTGACATCCACTCTGTATGAACACAGAATTGAAAGGCAAATTTTAGTTCCTAATTTCTCTGTTTTGGTAAAAATTGTGTTCAAGTAGTGACAAAAATTATTGATTAACTATAAGAACTGGGTTTTATTGTGTTTACTTGCTTGAATACTATTGTCCTATGCATAGTCATCTATGAAACCTGAGTCTCTACTATATATTTAATTACATACACAAATTCTCTTAGATCCTCAGTTGAAATCAAAGTGGCACTTCATATATATATATATGTATATATATGTGTGTGTGTGTGTGTATGTCAAGTAAAGGTTTGATCCACTTAATGCAGACTAGGTATATATTGGTATTTTGTATGCCTAGGAACACAGCTATAAATGGCAAAGTCTAGCAGGATATGAGCCAATAGATTGTTGGCTCTGCAAGTCCTGAGTTGCAAGTGACATCCTGCTAGGTAATCCATCCTGTTAAGTCCTCTGAAAAGGGGAGTGTAGCAATTATGTGCAAGGTCCAGAGGCATAAGGCAAAAAATAAACAATAGCAGAAGCACATAAGTTCACATTTGCACTTAATTAGATTTTTTTTTTAAACGAGCCTCCAAAATTAGAAACTGGGTCTCCAATTAAAGGTTTGGACTGGTCTCTGCAGCTAATGTGGTTTTGAGGTTGCAAAACTGAAAATTCAATTAAAATAGTTTTTGCTGTGTCTTGGTTTTTCAATATGTTTGCCCTATCTAGACTTTATCTGAACTGTGGATGTGTCACCTAATGGCAACATGTAAAAAAATTACAATGCAACTAAATTTTATATGCTCAGATAATAAATAAATACATTAAAAATTATTATTACAAAATATAAATGCAGTGGGCTGAGGATGAACGTGGAAAGAAAAGGGAGCATGAGGCTCTAGTTAGGGATAAATTTGCTGTTTATTTTAACAGACATATTTAGTCAAATGAGAAAACAACATTTTTACCTATTTATGAAAATTGTATTTTTAATATGCTAACTTGTGTATGTTGGGATTTATAGTTTTTTAACTGTCTAGCCAGGAACTAGCATTATCTACTTTTTTCTTTTTGAAATACAACAAGATTTTCTCTGATTGATAGTTCATGAATCGTGATTCATATTAGAAATCCCTCGAAATATACATTTGTTTTAGGCTTATATACAAGAAAAATAATTAGTAATAAGTTTTACTCTGTAAAATTTTATAGGTGTGGTCAATTTATTTCTTTAAATCTTTTCATGTTGATTGTGTCTATAAAACTCAACCCAATAAAAGCAAATAAACCAATTTTATGAAAAAAAACCCCATATTAACTGATATTTACATATAACAAGATATATAGGAGTTCTTCAATTTACTTTATTGGTTATTTTTTTCACTGTAGACTATGATGGCTAGTGTCTTAAAGAAGAGTAGATCTTACAAAAGTATTTTTTTCTCTCTGCCAATCTCCCCCTGTCATCTATATGTAATTACACATACATAGCATTAAGCATTCATCGTATAAGACACAGATGCAGTCTATGGAAAGAGATCAGAACACAGGCAGGTGTCCTACTTTATTGGGTGGGAAGGAATTATATTCCCTATTGTTCTTTTTTCTGGAACAAACAAAAATACTGAATCCTTTTTTTAAAACTTTCAAAGCTACAGCAGGAGAATGGAGATGTGTGACTGCTTGAAAAACTTCAGTGTGGTGCCTTATGGGAAATGGATGCTTGAGTTCTTTCATGCTAAGGAGGACATTTTACACAGGTCTCATAGCCTCTCTGAAGTAACATATAGAAAAGGTGGAAATGCACAGTCACTTCTGTCTTGTTTCATTGTGATCTTGAATAAAAGTATTTGTGCCCTCTCTGGTTTCTACAGAGATTACCCCTGAGTTGGGATTGGTCCTATCAGGTTCTGAGGACCCTTATGAGACATATTCATGACCTTGATGCTGAACTGCTTAGGTCTGTAAAGACAGCAGAAGTCCTTAGTGTTTATAAAAGTAAAAGATTTCTAGGCAATTTAGGAAACTCTGTTGATGAAAACTGAGATACAGATAGAATTTAGGCACCCATCTACTGTGTCAGTAAAAAAATTTCTGAGCATGAGTTTAAGGAGATTACAGTTAGAGCCTTAATAAAACTAGTTTGCAATTCTTACATACATTATGCAAGGCAATTTTATGAAAAGTTTCATTTCTGTGCCTAAGCTTTGTTTGCTTCCCTGAACTAGATGTTCTGCATTTATATAACACTTTCTTAGGTTACTTTTTTCCTAAAGATAATTGACAGTTTATCTCTTTCCAGGACAATTCTCATCTAAAAAGACTTGGGATAACTTTTTTTGTCCCATTGCAGTCAATGGATAAATTTCTATGGGTTTAGTTTGCTTTCTACTCCTCTCATCAGCTAACTCTTTAACGATATCACTTTATTTTCTATAACATGACAGTTCAGATCTAAGGTCCTCTGAAGCCAATAGGCATCTCTCAAATGAATTAAATGGGTTATAGATAAAACTCTTTGAGCTTACAGTTCATATGAAAAAAGACACATAAAAAGTAAGTTTATTCTTCCCTTTTATAGAAAAGGAACTTCACACTAATATGTCTCAGAAGTCATTGCCATGAGATGTGAGAAATTCCGAATGCAAGTGGGTTTTCTACTTTGTACATAAAATTATAGCACTCAGCAGAGGCACACTCAGCTGCTGGAAAATGGAAATTAACTTTTGAAAATGAGGTAACAAAATATGCTGCTCTTGCATAATTGGGTTTCTCATCACTTCATACAATCACAGGCAATATTTACCAATGTGATGTTGAAGGATGCAAATATTTGCTCCACAAACAATAGGTGGGCCTTTAAATATACTAGTTGAAGCTCTTGAAGGTAGCTGATTAGGGCCTGTGTACCCATAAAAGTGAAGAGATTAGAAAAAAGGTTTGCAAGTATAATCATAATGAGAAAGGAGAAAGGGGTTGTGTTTGGGACATGATTAGCTGGTAATCAGTAAAGAACAAACTGATTATTAGCTGTTCAATTCTTGTCAGTCTTAGGGGATTCCACTCAGTGGCCTAATTAAACTGAGCTTGAAGTCCTCACATCTCCATTCAGTGGCAATTTCATTATAATATTCAGTTCTTTGCATGAGCTTTGCCTTCCCTCTCTTTAATCATATATTTTGCATTTGTGTAACACCTTCCTTGATTAGTTTCTCTACAGGATTAGCTTCTGATAAGTGCATGGTTTATGAAAGCTAATGTCATGTATAAGACAATCTAGATATTAGAATTTAATATCAACACTAGAATTAAAAAAATAACTAACATAAACATTTTTAATTAAAATTTTCATCAGTTGGAGAACTATTAGCTCTTAAAAAGCTAATCATCTCTAGATGGCAAAGTTGATTGGTTTGGGGTTTTTTTCTTAAATGGCTGGAATAGTCCATGTCCGCAAATACTAATGTGTTCGGTTGACTCCAAGAAGACAGCCACAGAGCTGAACTAGAAATCTCATCACTACAGCCCAGCTGAAAGACCTTGCGCAGTAGACAAGTCTCAGTATAGCTGGACTATCACTTTTCCAGTAGAGGGCCTGTGACACACATCTACAAAATACTTTAAAAACAAAGATGGATAAGCTAGTTAGGATTTGGACTATTCAGAATATTTCCCCACTTCTAGAACTGTACTGATGTTTAAAAGATAACTTGGATTTCGTTAAATTATTTTGTATTTGTGCTTTATCTGTACTTTCTATTTGTTGATGGAATCTGAAAATAAAATTACAAACTGCCATAAGAAATGAAGATTTGCAGATGTATATTTAATCATGCCAGATGTCTGAAATATTAGCAACTTTAAGCAAGGACTTATACTCTACTTCTTATTTGAATATTATGCACCCTTTTATGCAAACCCAACATATACTGGTGTATTTTGTGTCAGTACAGTTACTCCTGGTTCTCATTTTTTTGTGAAATAGGTAACAATTTAGAAGCAGAAAGGAAAAGAAATACATCCCAAATCTTCCTTCACAAGGAGGCAGGCATGGATTTAGGGGTTCAAAGGGTGGGAGTTTTTTCAATCAAAATTATTGTTGCTGTTGAATTGAGCGGGTTCTCCTATGCCAGCAGTTGGGATGGGGAGCGTAAGCTGCTACAGAGACACTGCTGTGTTTACTGATGATAAAATGTATATCCTAAGTTCCAGATTTCTTTACAGAAGATGAAGAGCTTGAGAGATATTATTGTGAGTGTGGCTGCATATAAACATATATTACTGTGCTCCAATGGAAGCATGTATCAGTTAGTCTAAAAGAGTGCATTGGGGGGTGGGACACACACACACACAGACACACCACAGACCTTGTTGTAAAGTGTCATTTCCAAGAACTGTGAAAAAAAACTGTAAAGAGTTTCTCAGAACAATTTCTGTTTTTCTTTGATTATTTTTCTTGTCCTGTGTTAGCTTATTTTTCTCCATTACTGCTCCAAAATGTGTAGTTCAATCACATGAGAGAATTGTTAACAAAGATTTTCAAATGTAGTAGCATTTAATTAAATCTCAAAGCATTTCTGTAGTTAGCTGTTGTTGTTACTGTCATTGTTTTAGCAGGGAAATCAAGGCATATGCTAAAGATTGCATAATGGCAAAGCAGAGATAAAAAGCCAGGAGTACTGCCTCCCTTGACCCCATTTCATCTCTTTTTCTGCTCCACATCTGATTTCTAGCAAGAAAATAACAGACTTGCCTTCAGAAAAAGATGTATAGGAGAATTAAAGCATTTCATAAGATGTGAAAGGAAACTTGTATACGACAGCATACATTTCCAAAGAAGAGTGAAAGGACAATTTCCATTGATATAGTGTTGATTCATGTTGTTGCTTTCAGCTTTTATAACAATAGCAATGATGTACACAAACAGTATAGACAACTGCCACCAGTTTGACTGCTGCAAGGATTTCATAGTCATTCCATGCTAGCAGTACTAGAATCTGGTACTAGTTTAGCTGACGTAGCGTTAGAGCAAGACTGAGGTTTATTTCACTGTAAACAAGCTTCTTTGAAAATTTCTTACCTACCACATCCTGTACCTTTGGCAGAATTAATAGATTCTATATATGGACATGCTGCAGATTTTCTCAGATTTATTACTTTCTCAAGCTAGTAGTTAAATTATTCATAATTTAAATTTTTGCCACATCCCTTAAAAAAAACAGCTTGGATGCTAAATTCTTGACTATTAAATTATATAACCTGTTATTTATCATTAAAAAGAGTCAAAAACATCTTCTAGAAATAAAGCCTGATGATATTGCATACACTGAAAATCTGTATTGTTTGCAGTTCTTTTTGTACAGGACATCATTCCATGGGCAAATTGATTGAATGTCATCAAACTCAAAGACATGTTGGAGTAGATCAAGTGGTGTAAATAAGTGTTGCTCTTGCCCTTTCTTTTCTGCAGATTTAGCTGGAAATAGGGATGATTTGGAATGTTAATATTGCTGCTTCTGGGAGGTTTATTGATTTGTTCTGGGTTAGTTAAAAAAAAAAAAAAAAAGGAAATGAAAAATGAAAACTATTTCTCAGCAGAAGAAGACGGTGAAAAGACCCCCAGCCTTCACTTGAACTCTCAGCCTGAATAACTTTAGTTACTGGTCATGCACTGAAAAAAACCCAAAAGAGCAGCTATTGGTCTTGTAAGAAGAGTAATATTCAATCATCACAAAGGCCCCTGTGAAACCATTTAAACAACTTTATTGATTTTTCCCTGGTTGGCAGTGTTTAATTCAAACAACTCCCAAGGAGTACAAGCATCACTGCAGGCAAATTGTCAAGTATTCTGGCCTCTATCACTCTTTGACCACCACTGATACAATTGCAAGTGACAAAAATGAGTATTTCTCCCCCTTCAGTCTCTGTATTGTCCTGTGTTAAGCTAACAAAGACAGTGCAAAGTGAAGTCTGAACCTCTGACCTTATCTTACAGTACTGAGAAGAAAATAAATGCCCCATGTGTATGCTTTTCTCACCAGTTGCTGCAAGGATTACAAATAATTTTTTAAAGGGGTTGACGATGCCTTTATGAAATACATCCATGAATTACCATCCATTGCAATTCCTCATTAACATTTGGAAAGGACACATCTGGTCCCCTGCATGTACACAAGTATCATTCAAAATAAGTACTGCGTAAGCAGTAGAACTGCTACAAATAGTGTTAGTCTGCCTAGCAATTTATAGGAGCAAATATAGTAAATAGAAAGTCCTGGGAACAAACAAGGTCGCTCTATGCCTCTGTGGATACATTATGTATCTATTATGTCAAGATGATTGCAACTAGGAACTTTTTTTCCCCTTCACCCTATAGAGATCAGTGCAGAGAGAATCTGTTTATTCTTACAGAGAAATGTCCAAGGTACTTTCTCCCAGCAGGCAGAAAGTGATGTTTTGTAGATATATCTTATCCCCTAAAAACCAAAGACTTCCTAATAGATGGATGATAGTGATAATTATGTTGCCAGTCACCTGTACAAGATAGTTCGACATACATAGATTCAAGGAGAGATGGGAGAAATGGAGGGAAGAGAATTATAGTGAGGTTAGTAAATACAAAGAAAACCCACCTAGCTCAGAAAGTCTATGAGCTGAAAACAGTTGAGAGTATTAGGGGAGGCCTTGATATGGTTGACCATACTTCTGCCCATACACAAATATGGACTCTGGATAGACTTTGTGTATTGAATTTCCTGAATCCCTTTTAGGGTAGTCTAAGAAATAACATTTGCACTTTCAAGGTGTCTTTCTTTCATGTACATTGCTCAACATAGTGATTTCATAACTTAATCTGTCAACTGATTCCAATTCCACATTAATTTTTCAAATGCCTTTTAAAAACAACAAACCTCCTCTATAGATATACATATACACATATCTTATAAGGAACTTTTGAATAAGAAGGAGAAAGAATTGACATTAGAATAGAAAACGGACTTGAAAAAAAACATACTTATTTGTAATACTTTTTGCATGGACTCCCAGCAGTTCACTTCACACAAAATAAGAAATCTAATGAGTGGAAAATCACAGAAACATTTTAAGCCTTAAATCTTGAAAAGATGAGGATGGTTGAGAGAGGCAATGACTATGGTGACATCATGGTTGCCTGTAAGAATAATGTGAACTTGATTTCTTCTTATCTAAGAGGCAAAAAGAAGTGGTTAACATAGTATAAAGAGGGACTGCTGAAAGGCCTAAAGCTATGAAAACTGCTTGTGGGAAAAAGGTAACAATGGTAGCAACAGATTATAGTCAGTTGGGATTTATAGAGTAGAAGAAACAAACCAGCAAAAAGACTAAATAAGCATCATATCAGAAAGAACGAGAGAAGCATACACAATATATCATGAAACTGAAGCCAAGCTTATCAAGACATTAGAGCAAGTCAGAGTTAACAGAGGTATTTGAAACTGGATGAGAAGCTGAATTCCATTTCAAACTGTCCTTAGAGAAGTATTTTTTCAGCTCTTGGTAAGTAACTAAGGCAGCATAAAATGTAGATAATGATAAATCAAGTTTGAGGCAGTTGGAAAATACGAACATATATTAATGACATATTTTGTGTGTATTCTGCATGTTCATCTGGTATCTAAGACAGCCTGGTAGCACACTTTGCAATTCAATGGTTACTGTTATTAAAAAGCTGTGGAAGGAAAATAATGGAGAGGGGAATAAAAAACGAAGTGAGACTACTCCAAAAATGGGGAAAAGCTATCATCTTAGCATTATTTGTCATAACAAGCAAAACACCAGCAATATCTAGAAAAGTTCTTATCACATCTGTTGAAGACACTGGGGCTGCAAGCTAGTAAAGAAAGTAAATAAACCTTAAATGTGACAATGTGACAACAAATTACTAGATCAAAGCGATTTTGAATTAAATAAAACTTGAATTTAAGTTTGAATGTGAGTCAAGCAGACATAATTGACTCCACAATTGGAAAAAATGATACTTCAAACAAGCCTGGATTCTGGAAAAATGTCATGTGAGGTACTACAGACATTTCTGTCTCTAAACTCTTTCCAATTTCATTATTGTTTTCACTCTAATATTTTTTATTTACAAAATTTACTGTGTAGTCTCATCAATGTTTTATTTTGTATTCTTTGGTACTTGTACATTTAAATAACAAGCTCATAGTATAATCTTGCTAATTCACACTGATAATGAGAGACCCACTGCTAATTAATGCATTTTTTGAATGAGCAAACATGTCAAGAGACAGTATCAAGAACTGCTCTATTATTGCAATTAGTTTAGTTCTACTTATTACAGTTCTTCAAAATTTGCTAGTAAATGTGCTGTATTACTTGTACGAAAGTAAGAACAATGATATCTTTTGAGACTTCCATTTCTTTGATTTGATAGTGTAACTTCTCTGAATGATAGAATTGAACTGGTTTAAAAATGTGACTTAAAATTTGAAAATGAGAGAAATTCTAAAATGTAACAAAAGAAAAGCCTGAAATGCTTTTAAGAATGATATTGAAGATACTTCAAAGAACTTAGAAACATCCACTTTCATGTTTACCTTATCATCAAGGCAGAGAAATCTTGAGGCTTTCCTTGTTAAAATTATTTGAGTACTTCCATAGAACCAAGCCCAACTGGAAGCCTAGACTTAGTTTTCTGAACATATGTAGATGATGAATGGTAGCTAAGATATGCTTTGTACTTATTTTAAGCACAGTCTTAATTCTTAAACCCTATGAAATTCTTTATTTTTTCTGTGACTCTGTGTACAAGCATTATAAAGGTTTTTAATTTTTTCTACATATCTTACATAACAACACAAAGTTAATATAAAGATAAAAAAATCTGAGAGAGAATAGGTCACATAAATATAAAGGTAACAAATTCACCAACATCTGAAATACAAATAGAAAATGAACATGGATAAGAAAAATATATTTTTTTAAAAGACACTTTAGACATAAAATGTTTGTGATATTTCTGCATGCAGGTTTTTAAGTGGGTTTGCAAAAGAAAATAGTATTTCATAGTTCAATATTCCACAGAATTAAATATACTTGAACATTTTTTCCAAGATGGGACTTTACGAGGGCGGGCAGTTTTGCCTAAGCAAAAGACAATTATACTTCGTAAATTAAGGATTTCTGCACAAGAATTATGGAAGTTCAACATCAGAATCTGGAGGCATTGACGAAATAAGCTGAAAGTGCCTGTTCCGTTTTTTGCTGTTGTCACTGCTGCATTACCTTCTAATACTTCTTTATGGGAAGTATTTAAGCAGACAGCTCAAGAATCATCTGGTCATTTGTAAAGGAAGAGTATTTATATATTCCCATCTCTCAGCTTTGATCTTTGCTTCCAGGCTGTATTACTGTAATGTGCTTTACTTGGAGTTACCCTTGAAAACTATGTACAGGTTGCAACTCATGTTGAATGCAGCAGCATGACTGCACAAGGACCTATTTTTTTTGTTCATGACTCATGCAAACTCAACTGTCTGCCTATTATTCAAGGTGTGTGTTCAAGGTCTTGTTGTAAGTATTAGAGTCTTACACTATCTCTTTCATTCTGACCTCAACTTTAAAACAAGTGAGGCTTGGAATTTTTAACTGCCTACCACAAGTATCTTTTCAGATAAATTCAACTTTCTTTTCAGCATAAATGAGAAAACCAGAAGATTTAATTGCCTCTAATCTTCAGTGAACCATAAAAAAGCTTGGCTGCTGCTATGGCATATAAAAAGTCTTTAATGAAGGCAGGGAAAGAATTTCCCCATTCTAAGAAAGCCATGGGATTTCCCCCCAGAAAACCCAACTAAACGTATTTCTAGCATTATAGGAACAAGGCAGTAAGAATTAGGAAAACATAGAGGGCTGCAGAGAGGTATAGATATAACTGTGATAACTTGCCATCTCATAAACTGAGGTTTGGCAGAGAAGAGCACAGGAGTCACTGCAGATTCTTTGGGCCCATGTAGTACTCTAGCCATGTTCTTAATATTTAAGGAAATAATCTTTCCTCTCTTCAGGTATTGCTGTGCATCTTGGGGTTTCTTTTTCATTGTAAATTCCAAGCCTAACCTTCCTTGTTGGGAACCGCATTTTGCTGTTGAATGGCCTTGATGACCTCGTCTGCTGGATGTCTGCCTAACCTCAGGTTCCCCCTTCACCATATACCTAACCATCTGTACTACCATATACCTAACCATCTGTACCACCACTCACCAAAAAACCCACAACAAAACAAAAACCCAAACAAAAAACACAACAGTCTGACAACTCACAGACGTTACTTTTAATGTCACACACACATTGAATATTTTGGTCTGATGCAGCAGATCTATATATCCTGTGAGGATCAGCTGAGGAATCTATTTGTCTAGTTTGGAGAAAAAGACTGAGGCATGACCTCATTGACCTCATTGCTCTCTACAGCTTCCTGAGGAAGGGAAGTGGAGACAGAGGTGTTGATCTCTTCTCCCTCACATCCAGTGACAGGACATGTGGGAAGGGTTCAAAGCTGCATCAGTAGAGGTTCAGACTTGACATTAGGAAGCATTTCTTTACTGTGAGGTGATCAAACACAGGAACCTTTTAATGAGGTGGTACATGCTTCAAGCCTGTCATTGTTTAAGAGGACAATGCCTTTAATAATATACTTTTAACTTTAGTCAGCTTTGAAGTGGTCAGGCAGTTGGACTGGATGATCATTGTAGGTCCCTTTCAACTGAAATATGCTCTTCTCTTCTCTTCTCTGACAAAAATGAGGGCATGTATGATAACAGAAGAACAGTATAGGCAAAATTTGACAAGAATTGGAAGGAGCTGAGTTTGTTTTGGACACTTAAAAATGGCAAAGGAAAGGATCCAAACTGAAGTTCTACTTTAGGCATATTCAAATGTTACAATACCTCAACAGACGGAATTCCCTTAAACCATCAGTTACATGAAAAATTGGATTGGCATGAAAATGTGTAACGCTTTTCAGTCCATTAGAGAAAAGGAAAGATTGTTTGAGTTTTCCTTTAAAAGTTAAGCACCCATGCCTCTGTAATGATGATGATTTGACGGATAGTTAAGAAGCCTCTGTTTGTCAGTGTCCTGACAATTTCTGTGTTCAGATAGTGTCAGTCATTTTTGAAATTTCTTTAGGAAACTTCATGATCTGTGACAGAGTTGCTGAGCATAAGCAGATGAGCTATGTGAGAGATGCCCTGCCCTCAGTTTTTCAGGAGGCCAATGGAGAGAGAATAAAGACGTGTACTTATGGGCCTCTCCTGCTGACCAGTCTCTACTGTCAAACAGTTTCAAAAAGTCTTATCAAGTTTATAATAGGGGAACATCAAAGGTCTATAAAACACCTGTGTGTACTCAAGTTATGACTTTCCTTAACCTACATATGAACTCCCTGAGATATACGGTCCTCTCTTCCTGTGACATCATTGTCATCATATACAGTTCATCACAGAAAGAGACTTAAGAAGAGTATGTTTGTATTTCCTGCTTGTACAACCCTGTCACAGTAGGATAGAGGGCATTACTGAGTTTTCCAGGAACTATTGCAATGTTATATCACTGTCACCATCTTCATGGTTCTTATTAAATAAGTATAGCAAACATTTACTGTTCAAAGAGAAAGCTTCCTCACTGATTCCCAAAGCAAGCTAAATACATAAATAAGAATATTTTGTTTTGTTAATTAAGTTGGGGTTTTATTTCAAAGTCTTTCTTTTTCTTCTCCTTTTTACCAGTATGCCCATATTCTCTATATAAAAGATATATATTTCCTTTTTTTAAAGCAGAACTATGATTATGCAAATAAGGAAATAAATAACATCAAGTGCACATTACAACATTCTTAGTCAAATTTTAGGTTGGCAAAATACAAAAAACTCTCCTTTGAGAGGTGGTGTAGATGTTGTAACTCTTACTGTTTTGTTTTGGTCTCTTTCCTCCCTACAGAATTTGTGATGGACAGCTGGTGGTAATGGTTATGTTGATTATAGGTGGACATTGCATGAAGTTTAAATGTTACATGTTTTAATGAATATAACTCAAAACTTAAGTTTCCTAAACTAAAATATTACCACCTAATATGAAGTTACCTTTACAGTCTGATGGTTTGGGCTGACAGCAAGGAACCTGGTATTATTTTCCTTGCTACGAGTAAAATTGTACTGCTTGTGCCAGGGCTCAGGTACTCAGGCTAACTGCTCACCAGAGCATCAGAGACTTTTCACACCCAAGCTGCAGTGCTGTGCATGACACACTTTCATTTTATAACCGCAACAGTTTGTTTTCATCAAGAGAAACACATACTGAGAAAGAGTGAAACTCAAGAAAGGTGGGTATTGGAACGTCATTAAAGCCATGACTTGGTGTGCATATTTGAAAGTTACTGCTTTGTCTCATTTGCTTGCCCTGTCTTTTCGACTTTACAAAGATGTACATGCATGTATCTTCCTCCCAGTGAGGACCAGGAGATCAGTCGCCTTGTTTAGCCATTGGCATGCTGTTAGTGAAACAAAAGTACATCTGAACAGCACTTCCCACTGTACTATTTGCAGTTCATTCTGAGATTCTCCAAGTTAACGGTGAGTAAACTCTATCTAGATGACACAGTGCATCTCTGCCAGCATTATATACACTCATTGTCTGAGAGGCCTTTAGCTTCACAGATTGTCACTCCTCAGCTAATAAACCCTGCCTTTCAGCAGGGCTTGGCTGTTACACAGTGATGGTGCAACTACACATATTCTCAAACATGCCTGGTCCATGTTAACTTTGGAATTTCTGTGCCTTCACAACCATGTATCCTGCTGCCATATCCTTAAAATGCCGTTGATACTGAACTGTTCAGACAAGAATTTTGTCTCCTTGCCCTAAAATACACCTTTTTTCTACTCCTAGGTGCTTAATGTGTAACTCCACTTGATATTTCTTAAGATTAATACATTCTGTTATTACAGATGAGGAAAACTGATTTTAGGCTCATGCTCTTTAATAGCATTTACTACTCACCTCTGTACTTTGGTGAGAACATCACTCAAGTTTAAATGTTGTGGGCAGTCCAGTGGAAGCAGGAACTTCCTAAGGGGAGGATGACATCAGCGTGGTCATACACTAACAACCCAAGACAGTAATAGTCCTCTGATAATCTTACTGCTTCACTTTTCACAGTTACAGGCTTTTTTCAGATTATCCTGCTATTATTCACTGCCCCATTATAGATCCTCACAACTTATCCCTCCAGTGAGTCTTTCAAAAGGTGTAAGTGAGGTGCCAAGATGTGCCCAGAAGAGGATTATAAAATTCACTGCTTCCCACAGTGTTTTCACATTGTTTTAGGCTCTTTCATTCATTTTACTGTTGTTCACATTGCAGTTCATCCCGGTTAGAAACCTGTTAGCTCTGTGGGTGGTGTACATGAGCAATGATCATGCAAGGAGGCCATATGGGCCCCATCTGCTTCCAAGGAAGTAATGACAGTTTGACCATTGACTTCAAAGGTAACAAGACCATGCCCTTCATAAACAGAATACACAAAATTTCCTAAATAGGCAGCAGGTGCACAGGAGGACAGAGAAGCAAAGTAGGACTCTCAAGGCTTACCCACAGTGAGCATGTGCCAGTCCAGTGTTTTACTGGTATATAGTCTCCAGCTCACTATCTACTGCCTAGTATTTCTTGTCTAAACACTATCAATTTCATCCATTTTTTTCTACTGAGTCATGCTCCACTTTTGTTGTTGTCTTTATTGTGACTATTTACCTCTTAGCATGTTACTGAAAAGCACCATTCAAATTTAATTTATGGTTCCTGACTGACCTTCCTAACTTGCTTACTGTGAAAGAGTTATACCGAAATTCTGGCCACTCATGCCAGGGAAATGATTGAACAATGTCTTGGAAGTTGGGGTCTTTTGTTAATTTGCTTCTTTTTAAAATAATTAGTTTTATTATTACATTTTACATTAGCTGAAGAGCTGATCTCTAGTTTTATGTTTATCAATTAATTCATAGAGGTGCCTAATGTTGACAAAAATATTAGAGAAATAAAATGCAATGATCGAGGAGGGTCAAACTTAAGATGTGATTAATAAGAGAAATCAGAATAACATTGGGACCTGTTTTGCTAATCAGAGAACCATAGAATCATCGAGATTGGAAGAGACCTTCAGGATCATCCAGTCAACTGCCTACCTACATCACCACTAAACCATATCACCCAGCACCACATCCAGACGCCTCTGGAACACCTCCAGGGATGGTGACTCCACCACTTCTGTGGGCAACCTATTCCAATACTCAATCATCCTTACAGTGAAAAAATTTTTCCTAATGTCCAATCTGAATCTCCCCTGCTGCAATTTAAAGCCATTTCCTCTCATTCTTTCACTATGGGCACGGCAGAAGAGAACGACGCCCACCTCACTACAACCTCCTTTTATGTAGTTGCAGAGAGCAATGAGGTTCCCCCTAAGTCTCCTCTTCTCCAGATTGAACAAACCCGGTTCACTTAGTCAATCCCCATAAGACATACTTTCCAGTCCTTTCACCAGCTTTGTTGCCCTTCTCTGGACACGATGTACTAAGCCATTAAATAATCTAGACCTTTTCTATAATTTAGATGCATATCATTACTTTTGTTATTCAAGTGTGGTCATCCAAGTTAAACCAAATTAAAAATACTCCAAAACCCAAACTTTCAGGCTGCTGGGATACCATTCTCCTGGGGTGATACTAGTTTGTTTTTCTTGTGTTCTTGTTGATTTTTCCTTGTGCAGAAATCCCTTTGTTATGCCTTGATTCAGAGGTTTCTTGTGATCATTTTTAAAAGCTGACTATTAAATCAGTGCTTCATATGCACAGCAGGTTTAAAATGTCATAGACCATCAGAGACCTGTGGAGATGCACACTATTCCTCTTCATGTACATCAATTGAACCTGCATATCACCAAAAAGCAGATTTCTGTTTTCTAAATAGTCATTGCTATGATGTGTGTTGGGTTGGGTCAAGCAGATTGTAACATCCTGACAAGACCTTACAAATTCAAGTCGGAGTCAGTAGAATCTCAGATTCAATCTTAGTAGTAGAAAAATTGAAGTATCAGAAATGACGTTCTAGCTTTCCAGTTGCTGCCTAATCATATAGCAGAAGGGAAAAGGGGTTTTAGTTTATATCTACTTTTAACTGGTTATTTTATCACTGCAGTGGATCTGCCAGGCAGGAATCCCAATCTTATTAGCTTCTAAGCTGCAAACCTATGCAGTTATATTACAAACAGAGGTTTTTTTGTCATATTTTCTTTCCAAGTGCTGAAGGATTTTACTTAGAATCAGAGTTGGGAACTAAATCTAAAGTATCATTTGAGCACCACTTTCTTTTTAAAGGAAGCTTCTTGTCAAGTTGAAAGCCTTTTTCAGAGACTGTTACGTTATTGATCTCAAATCTGAGAAGGTACAGGCCCGACCTTGACCCAAGGTGTGGATAGATAGGGTTTTCGATCTCTCATTACAAGTGGAAAAGTGCATTTTATGATGCTGTCAATACATGTTTCATAGGTCATCAATCCTACCAGCAAGTTATTCCATGTTTTTAACATGTGGTCATTTTGTGTGTCTTGTCTGAAAAGACACGTCCTGTATGTTTCATGGAAAGATTATATTTTTCTTTTGCTCCTTCTTTACCAGAAGAAGGTCATGGTGGTGATTAGTTCTCTGTCCCAGAAGCAGACTAAAATCTTTGGCCCAGTATTTTTTTGTATGTCTATAATGTATATTTCAGTTTTTTAAAAAAAATCTACTAGTTTTTATTCATCATCTTTTTTCCTTTCTTTATCATGAACCCCATGGGTCTTTTGTTCATGAGGCCTCATGTCAGAAAGAGAATGAAGGAACAGAAGGCACAAACTAATTCATGGAGACAATAAGGAAAGAGAGATTGAAGACAGAGGAACCGAGAATATAATATTTAATATTATTTGTGGACACTAACAAGGTTAACAAATTCCATAAAAATGAAGTGTTTTTCCAAACTCTTGAAAAAATCAGCTAAAATCTTTAGTTAGCTATATGTGTTATCACAGTTTCCATAAAAAGCCTTTGTTACTAATTGGAATGAATTCATGCCTTCCCCATTTTAAGTCAAAATTGCACAAGCTTTCTCTCTTTGACGATGTTGCAAAGGTAGCCTCACTTCCATCTATTAATGTCATCTCTAGTGTGCCTGAGAAATTTGCCAGAACTGATTAGAGCAGATATTAAATGATAATTGGACATTTAGTGCTCGTCAAACAGAAAGTGACAGATGGGCCACTAATTAAATTATAGTTCTGACATTATTCACAATGGTTCATGAATCTTCAGTAGTGACCTTCATGCATCTCTTC
This sequence comes from Aegotheles bennettii, assembly GCA_013398125.1. NCBI lineage: Eukaryota > Metazoa > Chordata > Aves > Caprimulgiformes > Aegothelidae > Aegotheles > Aegotheles bennettii. Next base: position 61,783 of record VZRW01009714.1, on the reverse strand, counting down.
TCTCTTTTTGGGAATAAGGGAGTGATAAGAAAAAAAAAAAAAAGGAAGATACTATTAAAAATGTTAACAAATATGTGCAAAGTGAAAAACTTGTTTTTTTCCTAATTGATCCCTCCATATAATTAGATAATTAATTATAAAATAGTGCAACAAATAATCAGATTCATGTAAGTCAGGCTGAGTGGCTAAAGTTGGGAGGAGAAATTAACATACCATGAAAGAGATATGCATGTTTTAACTAGGCTTTCATTGTGGAAAGAGGAAATATGCCTAAACATAGTCCAATTCTAGAAAAGGAAATCCAGTGACTTTCATAATATGCTCTTCTACTTATTAACTCAAGTTTGCATTACCTACTGTCTCTACCAGCTAAATGAAAAGGCTCTACTTAATAAAGAAGGGTAAAAACCTGAGAGAGTCACAGTTGCTGAGTCAGAACTACATTTTCACTTTCAATTAAAAAGAAAAACAGACCGTTAATTACTTTGCAACTTTGGTTTCAACAGTCTTACTTCACTTTTTAGTCACTCGTTTTTAAAAGTAACAGCTATAATATCCTGGGTTATCAGAAGTTTCCATTTTTGCATAATCTTTCTTCCAACAATTGGTCAAACATTTGTGTAAAGACCATTCAAATAAATGCTAGCTTTTGTGTTTCCACATGGTTCTTTTGGTTTATAAAATTGTACAGGTATTACTGTATTAAAGATATTAGTGTGTATATATATCATGCTGCATGCACACATATAGTTACATACACATATGCACATATATATATATACACATACATACATACATATATGCATATATATACAATTCAGACACCTGTTGCTATGATAAAAAATTAGTAGCTCTTATTTATATAAGTAGCCATATTATTTTCAAGACTTGTCCCCAGGGCAAAAATTCCATCTATATTTTGCTAGAAATTGGGTTGTTAAAATGAGGACATATAGGTATACTTCAAAGAGTTATATATTTATTTTTTTCACTGTTTTATTTCATAGCTCCTCTATAAGTATTATTCATGAAGTCATTATGTATGTGTACCTCTGCAACTTTAATTTTTTCCAGGTATTTTCTGATGGGTAGAGGTATACCAGAACTGGAGCACACAAAAAGAAAAAAGACAAAAACCAAAATCCCTCCAAAATCTTCAGAAACAATAAACCTTTGGAATAGTTGGACATAAATACAATCCTTAACATTTTTTTATTAATATGGTTCAGGTCTACACTATTCAATAACAATGGTGATTTTGAAAAACAGTATTTTTTTTCTTCATAGGAACCTTGCTTTATGGTCATATATCTAACCTTTCAGTAATGCAATAGAAAATTTTTAATCTTTATGATCCCTGAAGTGTCTCACTCACACACAATCTGAACTTCCAAAAGAAACTATGTAAAATACACAATACTCAATTCCTTATAAATTGTACAATAACTTGGGAGATAAAAAAAAATAAAATCCAAAGACGTAAAATTCAGAAAGTATGAGTAAATGCCTATAGAAAATGTGGATTTTCTACTGGAATCCAAACGTGTTTGGCATCAAATGTAGCCACTGTAAAAAACATAGAATATCCTGAATGAATTTTAAAACACTGTGTCCAAACAATAAAGATTAAAATGCTGAAGAAAAGTGAAATGTTATTGTTCTGACAGGACTGCTATCCTCTGAGCTTTCAGGAGCCTCCTGCTGTGAAAGCCATTTGGACTTAATGGAAAACTCCTTGATTCAATTATACTCAATGGACCTTTTTCTTCTCTCCGTTAAACTGGTATAAATGTGGAGTAACTTCGCTGTTTTCAGTAGTTACTCTGAATTTATACTGCTGCCCTGGTCTGCCTAATCTTCTGCTTCTGCTCAATAATAGGTATTTGCAGGGGTAAGTAGTTTTGCTGCACAGTATTCTCTACATTTGTTTTCATTCTTTTTCAAGTTACCAACATGAGAAAGCCCATTAATCACCACGCATAAAATCTGTGTTATACTTGCTATGTTATGTTCTGAAATGCCCTTAAATTCATCATAATTTCTGTTCAAATTCTCAGTACCTAACTCCTGCAAAACAAAAATGCTTTTCACATCTAAGGCATTTTATATCTGAAAATACCTTAGCCTGTTTTAGAAATACTAAAGAATTGTAAAATCCTATGCAGTGAGCTATTTGTTTGAATTTAACTTACACTTTCAAAACTGTGTATCAATCAATGTCTGCAGTAGAAATCAACTCAGTCGCACCTCAAAATACTGGGATGTAATATGTTCATGAAGTGACACAAGCAAAGAAGTATAGAATTTCCCTAATCAGAACAGATTTCAGCCTCGTGGTGGGGCACATGCCCTGGTTTAAATGTTTTTAAACTGGAAGAAATGCTCCTATATATTTCACAACCAGTGTCAGGGCCCTGAGCAAATTTCCCCATTCTGAAAGTTTACAAGGCTGAGTTAAGGGGTTTATCTGAGCCCAGGATCATCTACTTCACTGATAAAAGCTGTTGTGAAGAAAGATAGAAGTGGGGCCCTGCCTCTCCTTTCCCTTGGGAACTGCTTTTAAGACGAGGCCTTACTGCCAGCCTCGGCTTGTGTGACTTTACAGATGGGCAGCAAAGAAGTCTGTGCTTGATCTCATACCTTCCTCCATCCATCCTGCTCTTGACCCACACTTGATAGATGGGCTTCCTGGCCTTCCCTGGGACCTTCCTTGTCACTGTGGACTTGGTGGGAGATCAGTGCCCTCTGTCTGACTCTGATCACAGCATCTGGACCCAAATCTGATGCTAATTTGTCACTTGGTGATCCTTGCTGATCATCAGAGATCCTCTCTCCTGCATCTTCCGAAGAAGACAGAGAGAAGGAGGACAATGACCTTAAAAAGAAGTGACCAACAAGAGATGCCTTTTATGGTGGTTGAGGGGTTGTTGATATCATAAGGATGGAGGGTTAAGAAACCAGAACAGGAGTATGAGATCTTCAATCCACGAATTAAGTCAAAGGAGAGGGCTCAGCCAGTTAAATTCCTTAACTCGACCATCAAACTCAGGCAACTAAACTCAGCCAGCTAAAGGGATGAATGCTTTCCAGGCCCTGATATCCTAGTTCACAGGAAAGTGTCATCACAGGTCTTTGAAATACACAGTAGTGGCAGCTTCTGTGTCATGGAGAAGGGAAATATGAGACTTTTCTGGGCAAATAGTTCATGTTGGTCATCTCTGAACAGCTGCATGCTGGCAGCCTGAACCTCCTTTTCACTTTGTGCACACGGTACATACCAGGAACACAAGCAATAAAAACAAACAAACAATCCTCCAGTTTTTCAGGTAAGAAAAGTTTTGAGCACAAAAGTTTTGAGCCTGACAGAATGCAAAGCAAGTTTGGGGGGATCTTCAGCCTTGTCACTTTTTTCTTCTGACTGTTGATAGTTGATAGCTCAAAAATCACTTCCTGAAGAGCCTAAGTTTATGGAAAAGGAAGGAAGAGGAAGGGGAAGCATGAAAATCCTCACACTGTTGATTAAGTACACAAATTTATCCCTCTTCTCACTCTTAGAAAAAGTTGGAAAGCTTCAAAAATCCTCATGGATTTTCTGTTATTGCTGAATTAAAAATATTTTACTATCTCTAGATGCAAATCTCCCTTACAACTCTTCTTAGCATAGAGGCATTTCCATTTTTTCACTCTTAAATAATTTCTGATGTCTAGATCAGGCTACTTGTTAAATGATGTGCATGATTTTTCAGGAGTGACTTCAACCACAAGAGTGCTGATGATTATGCAAAATAATGACTCAAAATTAAGGATGATGCATTTTTAATCTTTGTTCTTATTTTCCCCACACTTCTTAATTAATTTTTTCTAGTCATGACTGATAATGTTTTCAATTTGTTCAGCAAGAGAGATTCATTTGATCAGTTTTTTAGAAAATTATAAAGAATTCAGGAGTGAAGTGCTACTGTAAGTTTGAATGAACAATGGCGATTCAAAATTTTCCACAGGATCACTGACTTTTAACGATGTAAACAATTGATCTAATAAGGTAAGTTTCAAGAACAAAAAGTTCCTTTCCTTTTTTTCTTAATTGCCATTTATAATTGAAGTAGAAAAAAAAAGTAACTTCTTATCATTAAGATGTTTAGGCTTAAAAATGTCATAAAATTGATTAGCTTCTTTGCTCAGGAGTATACAGTCATAAATTGACTGATGTTAGACCACAATGAGCACGGCTTTCTCCTTTACTTCTGACTTGCCTGGCTCTACAAAGGGAGTAAGTCGCTGCAGAGGTGCCCCCTCATCCTTCCCCTCATTCACCTGCTCCAGCTGGCACCTTCCTCCAGTGATTCAGGGGATTAGGCCACCACTTTATAATATCATTCTTCCTAAAAGAACAGACTTTTTCAGCCATGGGTCCAATTCTATTTTACGGGCTATGCTTTTTTGGGCTATTTCTACAACTTCCTGATTAGGATAACAGGATTTTTATTTTACTAAGTTTTGGGTTATGCTTTTTCCTCTCACACTCAGTGATACTAAAGAATTTGTAAAAGATTTTTTTTCTCTTTTCAAGAGTATAGGATTTGTGAATATATCAATATTTATGATATTTATTTATTTATTTTGCTTACTGTAACCATCAGAACACTGCTTCCAAGAACATTGTAGTTATAGTGTACTTACATATACAGTACATATTTCTGAGGTATGTACTGTATTTCAGTTATGATTATCAATGTATTCTGCAGATGGTAAGAAGCAATAAACACTGCCAAAAAAGGTTAGAAATCAGCTCAATCATATTCTTAAATTATTGATAATATTCTAATGATACCTTTAGCCTGCAGCAGTCACAGATAAATGAGAAATTTTGTGCAATTTGAGATGAGTCCTGACAGCCTGTCCAGCACCCAATACTTGTCCAGACTGTGCGTGGCACAGCAGGTAAAACAGTGATGAAGTATATTATTTACAAGGAATGATAGATAGGAATAACTGCTTGATAGGGATTATGAATATTTTGCGTTATCATACAGCAGGTCATTTACTTACAGTTTTGTTTTGTAATAGACAAAAGTGTTTTAGAAATTATATATTAAAAGGGTGGAATTCTGAAAGACATACGTCTGTATTGATGTGGTGACAAAGGCTATTTGGGGACATCTACAGTACAATGAGCAGTGAATGGAGCTTGGGGGGAATCCAAGGAATGATTGATTGTGCACTAGTTTAACTGGTTTATTCAATACTTTTGGCTCCATATAGAGAAAGAAGAAACTATAGTTTTTATTACCAGGACATCCAGGTAGGCTTGTCCCCAAAATTCCTGTAAATGGACTGAATGTTGGTTAATATTGGAATCATCTTTTTCACTAGTCACCAAGGCTTGGTGACCCTATGACTTTCTTTGGTCAACAAAACATATTACTTTGTAAAATAAGTACTTATGTAACTGTACACCAAAGTCATTAATTCTTTCTAGCAACTGCTGCATATATGTAACTTTTATGTAAATACTGCTGTTTTTTGTATGCTGCTCTTGTTTATACCTGTTTAAAAACATTTATCTTATACTTTATGGTGATAGTCAGTTCCTGAACTTTTAAATTTTCTCTACAGAGGCTAAGAACAAACCAATAAAACTTAGAAGAACCTGATACAAAAATTAATAGTGATACAGACTTTTGTCATATGCAAACTGTATTAAAACCAGAAGTGAACATAAATGTTGCATTAGGTTATGTGTAGTGATTAAATATACATAAACTTTTGAAAGAGGGTAGATTTAGATTAGATATTGGGAAGAAATTATTTACTGTGAAGGTGGTGAGACTCTGGAACAGGTTACCCAAAGAGGTTGTGGCTGACCCCTCCCTGGGAGTGTTCAAGGCCAGGTTGGATGGGGCTTTGAGCAACCTGGTCTAGTGGGAGATGTCCCTGCCCACGGCAGGGGGGTTGGAACGAGATGATCTTTAAGGTCCCTTCCAACTCAAACTATTCAATGATTCTATGATTCTAGCCATATATGCTGCCTTTAGGTTTCCCACATCCCTCTAGGCCCGGTAAAGGGACATGAAGTGCTTAGTTCAGTAGCTAAATTACCTAACTAATTTTGTAACTTTGAATCACCAAGCTAGAGGATTGCTTCTCTTGTCAACAGCGATACTAACGATTTGGCAAAAGTGAAAATCTTGCTCAGGGTATGGATGCACACACCTCTCTCGTGGTAGCAGTACCCATTAAGGGTCTTCTATTTGGCCCCTGACTCTAGCCTTTCTGCCACCAGTTGACTCTATGCACCTGATTTTAGACTGTCTTGTATACAAATCAGTGAATTCACAAAAGTTAAAGATACCTTAGGGGAGAGAAACAAAAGCCATGGCAACTCCTTAAGCTGGAATTGCCATAAAGGAAGATAAGCATAGAGCTTAGTTATGAATTGATAGAGCAGGTTTCAGGTAAAATTTAAAAAGTGCAGAACATAAACAAATTACAATACAGTCAAGAAGAAAAGTTTAAAACAGTAAGAATGAAAAACCACCTTGATTGTTGCAGACATATGACAGAACAAAATACAGATGGACATATTGCTAGTATTGTGTAGTGAGAGTTCATGCTGTTTTAATGGATAATTGATTTGTATGCTTTTAAACCAAAGAAATTAGTGGCTTGATATCAATAAATAAAAGTATAAATAAAAATATTTTAATGGATACTTTCTTCCCTTTATTTAATGGGAGAGGAATAATTTTATGAAGCCATTAGATTCAATACTGAATTTGGGGCTTAGCTCATCACTGTCAATTAAATATTAAACCAATCTATCTCATTAGCTTTGTACATATGTGGCTTGTATCGCTGTATGTTAAGACCTTTACATGAACAGTTTGAAACTGTAGCCCGCAGTTTTTTCAGGGTGGTCAACCTAACTAAAACTCTTTTGCTGACATCTCATTTTGTCCTATATTTTGCCACTAGGCAGCTACTAATTGAAAAGTGGGTCTCTGTTTTGTAAAGAATGAAAGTGTCAGTTAGTTAATGTTTTCCATCTATTTTTGAGAATTTTGAGAATTTTGAGAAAAATATGTGTTTAGTCTAGACTCTGACAGAATGACTCAAGTTCTTTTGCTTTCCTATCCAGCTTAACTATGCCTTTCTGAAAGCCAGGGCTTTGGAAAATTATGGTCTGTCTACTGAATATTATGTACCTCATGAAGTGGGTTAACTTCAAAGACACTAGAGCTTTTTCATCTGTTGACCAGAAATGTGGACACTTATTTCTCAGAGGTCAGTGAGGTTTTCTGGAGAAGTGATTATTGTAATATCTTAGTGCTTCACACACATTAATAGATTAAGCTTCACAGTGACCTGAATTTGAACTTCAACATGCAAAGATCTATTCTCCAAGTTTAGCTGCTTCTGTTTTTTTAGTTATGATACTCAGCTCCACACTCAAGCAAACTGTATTCTGCACATATTACTGGCTGGTACAATAACAGGCATGTACAAGTGGAGAATGTGAATAAGCCACTAGATTCTGTGGGGTAGACAGGAAGTGTGTGAGATATACTGACGCACTAGAAAACACGATCAACAGAAACAAAGGAACCTTTGTTCTAACCAAAGGTTAGGACTGGTAAGGACTGGAGCCAGTGAAAACTCCAGTGCTTCAATAATTTCCCTGAAACAACTGGATTTTGGAATGAGAAGTAGTAACAGAAGTCCCTGAAGTAGCAGTGTAAATGAGTATGTTCCTCATCCTTATGTCAAGCCAGAAGATTTAGATTAGAAATGAAGAAAAAGGACTTTGTGTATTAGTCAGTAAAAGGGTAATGATAAGCACTCAATGTGCCATTAAGTGTAAAATTGTGCCTACAAAACTGACTGACTTAGGTGTACAGAGACTTCTGCTGTCAATAGTCAGAATATTACATGTTGCCTAGGGGTACGTTTTATTGAAGACAAAAAGCTAAGTATTAAAGAAAGAGAAAGACTAAAGCCATTGAACAACCTGGTGAGACATATGGATTCAAGAAAGGTGAGTTAGCAGCAGAGAAGATGCAAAGAAAGTCTATTTGGATATATGAAAGCACACTGGAGTAGACTAAGGATTTTTTATTTGTTTATCCCTGTAAAATGTATGTAGAGACCATCTATAGGGAGAGGATATCCAAAAGCAAACAACAGAGTGGAAAGAATGTGATGGATGATTAGCACCAAGGGAATGAATTGCATTTTAAGAACTATAAAGAAATGTGAATTGGCCCACATTTTATGTAGACTGAAAATTTGAATGTTAATTACAATCAGAGAAATTATTAAGTTCTTTAATAGTATTCCACTATTTCCAGCAGAAATGGTACAGATTAAAATCCTTCATCTAGCTGAAGAATGAATTTGACCCCATGGATTTCTAAAAGCAACATATACTGTCACACCGGAACAGAAAAGTTAAGTAGATTCAAGGATGCAAAGAATATGGATGGTAATTTTGGCATATAGAATATGAGTTCATTGAATTCTTGTTCAGAGTTTAGGCTCACATTAATGTTCAATCTTTTCCTTCCCCCAAGTTAGGTTATATTCAGCTCATAGCATTTTAATGTACCGACCTCCTTATTGCATTCCATGAGTTCTAATTGCTTTTGTAGGAAGATCTTGAGACAAAAACTCCTACTCTGAATCTTGAATTCATCATGTACATTACAGAAGATCATTATTAAAGATTTTTCTTAGGAAAGAATGTGTTATAAATTGCAGTTTCATAATAATATATGAATTTGTTTCCAAGGATAACCCTTGGCATATACATATGGATTAACAGGAACTGTTATCTTGAACATAATGACTTACTGTCATTGTAACAAAGGAAAAAATAACCCCATAAAATTCTTAGAGTTTGTTACTGCCATATGTAGGAAAATTTGCAACGTTTGTGATTTTTAAGTTATACTCTCCAAAATCCAAAAAAATTGGATTAGGACACCCTCTCCAGTAGCAAATGAACAAATGTATAAAAAAGAAGAGGTAGATGGATATTTAAAGTAAATTAAGCATTTTTTATGAAAATTATTGAAAGAACAAATTAAGCTAAAATGTCACTGTCATTAAGCTATGTTTAGCAAATGTCAAATTAAAAGTTTTACAGAACTTCAGTGACTTCATGGAAGTCCTGTCTTATCAGCTAGGACAGATATTGGAAAATATTATTTTCTGTCAGATACATTGCTCCTCCCAAGTTTAATATAATATATTTATGTTGTCCATTACTGTGGAGAGAATCATTACAGACCTTTTTTCTTCCTTTCAGCAACATAGCTTCAATATACACAACTGCCATACAGTCTTATTCTTTTATGACAAATCTAAGTAATACCTACAATGCAATGCCAATATAAATAAATCCTGGACTCAGCTATCATGTGTTTTGGGCTACTGTTCATCAAGAGAGGACCTGTCCAGTAACTCTTACTTTTCTTTTAAAACTAAGTTATTTTTCATTCCCAATACTTTGAGTAGTGACAAAGAGAGAAATGTATGTCTTTCCGGATCTACAGAAATTGGAATCGTTCAAAGAACATAAGGCTTAAAAAAATTCTCATCTTTGTAATACTTCAAAGTATTCAAGATAAAGAAAGTAAAATAAAGCCCTGTCAGGGCCTAGACCAAACCTACTCTAATCACCAGAAATCAATGAAAAGACACCCATTTACCTTCAAGAATATAGAATTCCCAGCTGGTAAATTCAGAAAAAAATAAAATAATTTACTTAAAGTTCTGTAATCACATGCAAAAAACAAGAAAAAAACAAAAAAAAGGGGTACTTTTCTTACCAATTTTAACCTTTTATAAAATCTTGTAATCCTCATCCCTGAGATTCAATGGTATCCAAGGAGTAAAACATTGAGGTATCTTTATTTTAACATTTTCAACTCCTATTAATCTCCTTTTCAGAAGATCAGTCATCAAGCTCCAAAACAGAGGTAGAAGGACTAACTAATACAGTTTGTACTGAGTTGGCTTCAACCAGTAGAGTCTGTCACTCAGCCAAGCATATTTTAGTGATAAATTGCAAGCACTGAGCTTCTCTTTTTTTCTTTTTTTTTTTTTTTTTTTTCAGTGGTGGTAAAAAGGTGAAGAACTTTGCTGGGAAATTCTTATGCAACTGTGATTCTTTCAGGGCTTTTTTTGAAAGTAATCATACCAGCCTTTGTTATACCAAAAAGGAGCATGAGTTTACAATGCCTCATCTTTACCTGTGAAATGGTGGCAATGGTGGTAATTTAACTAGGCATTCTATGATGAGAGGATGCAAATGTCATTTGCTGAGTGGTCTCTAACATGATTCCACTTCAAAATTGCTTCTTTACTTCTAAATGTTTTCTGTCGTCTTAGTATATTTTTTATTTATTTATCACCATTGTCATTGTATATTATACAGATGTGGCCAGGGATTCATCTTACCTTGGTTGAAACTAAGGCTTTTCCGTGTTTATATATATATATATAGGTATGTGTATATATATATGAAGACATTATTAATAACCTTTTGAGATGCCTACCTTTTTACATGACTGTAATAGGAACCTTAACTGAGACCTTAACTTTTAGATAGGTAAAGTTAAATGAGATTAAACCTAAAGTCAAGATATGACACTTGTTTGTTTCATATCCAACAAGGTATCTAACAGTCTATTTTCCACTTGATTTTTACTCTGTTCTGGCCAAATTCTAGGTTCCAACCAGATAAATTACATGTCTTTGTAATTTTCTCCCGTAGTTCTGTTTACAGACTTAAATTTACCCTCAAGTTCTCATAAACTGATGTTTACATAAACAGGCATTCACCTGTGGAAAGAGTTATTGAACAAGGGTAATTTTCTCCACGTAGAGTCAGTAAATTCTAAGATGCTAGCAAAATGAACTAGAATATCTCCCCTTTTCCCCCTTATTAATTGTTTGATCTGACTGAAAATACGTTTCTAACACTTTATTTAAGTATGGCACTAGTTTATGTCAAAAAGTATTTTACGAAAGCAAGTGATGATTATTGGTTTAAAGGTATGGTAGTAAAAAGATCAAAGATTAATTATAATTTCAGGGGATTCTTAAAAACTATAAGGAGCTATCCTTCAAACTTAGCACTGCACCATTTCTTCATCTGATTGTATGCAAATTATTGATCAATTTTCATTGTTTACAGCATTAACTGTTTTTCTATTTTTTTAGAATTAATTTGATTGCTTTTCAATAAGAATGAATAACATAAGAGCAGGTTTTGAGGTTTTACAGATAAAATAAAGCACTGAAATAATTTAAAATTAATTTGCCTTGGAAATTTTTGGATAATGAAAATTCTGTCATTATGCCTCTTAATTTAAACAGCTGTACTTGATCCAATTGAACCCAATGTTTCAAAATAATCACCATGCTAATGTATTAACTCCACACAGGACTAGAGTCTTCCCTCCTTAAAGTGAATACAACTTTCTTGAGCACTGATTAAAATATGCTAAACAGTATCTACTACTATTTCTTCCTCTTTCTCTTAATTTAATAAATGCACATGTGGCTTTCCTATATTCCACCTGTCTGTGTAGAAGGATACAGCAGAAGGCTATGCATTTTGAAGGTTTCACACTTAACATGTCTGTAAGATATGTTCCTGACAATAAATGTTGGTCAGGAATGCTTTCCAGAGATCCGATCTCTATAAGCAGTTGAGAAAATGTGCTCAAAATGCAATTCAGTTTGAAAACAATTGTGCAACTTTCACAATACAGTCGCTGTTCATTTATACTGGATAAAATTAGCTATTACAGTCTTACAGTTATTGTTATTTTGGTTTGGAGTTATGCAATGTGTGGTTTTACCGTTTTTCTGATCATAAACAATCCACATAAATAAGCAGGTTATGTGAATTACTTTTAAAGGATTGTCACAAATTATTCAGAAAACATAAGCTACTGTGTTCACTCATATCTGAATTGCTTTTTGAGTATTATTACTATAAAACATAAAACCTTCAGTGCCTGATCCGAAAAGCAGAGAGGCTGAATTTCAGATTGGGAAATAGGAGAAAATTAGAAGGTTAAACCAGTCAAAATTGAGTGAATTACTCCTTTTAAAAGTGGCTGCCTCTGGATTCAGTGTCATTTGTAAATCCTTCTTTTTGTTTTCCTGTGTCTTATGTTTCCAGCCCCATAGATAGCTTTCTGTTTTATATGTAGCAATGAAAAATTGAGGCTCTGTTTCCCTGAGGTATATTTCTTAAAACATATATGAATAAATTTCAAGTAAGACACAGATTTCTTGAAAGACATTGCAATTTGACATTTGCATTTGAATTTTAAGAAAGCTTAGCAAGAGCCATTACCACCTTAGGCAGATATTGCTGTCTGTTTCTGTGATAATGAGATACCCTGTGTTTTCCACACTCACAGTACAGACCTTGCTGAGACGTGTTTTATTTGTATTCATTTCCATTGCACCTTCCTGAGTTCATAGAATAAATAACATTTACAAATCTTAATTTCTTTTATAATTTGTGCTCACAGAAACTGCATAATAGAAAATGGGGGTGGTTTTTTATGATAGAATGTAGAATGAGCTACTGAACCAGCAACAGGCTACAGGACTTCAATCAGTGTTCTTGATCTACTAGAAATCTTGGGTAAGATGAAATACGCAAGTGCTAGGTCAAGGGAACAGAAAAGCTTGTGTGCTTTGAATTTACAAGGAAAGACAAAATGCTTTAGTGGTCTTTAAAAATGGTATTTCTTAGAACTTCTTAAAGGCTTTTGGCAGCATAAATCATGACCGTGTCATCACTGACTTTAGTCCTTTTATTTCCATTTGTACTTTAGAGTTTGGATTGTCTTTGTGGAAGGAAGAAATTCGCTCTCATAACCCTTCTTTGAGCTAAGAGACAGAGATCATGACAATAAAGACTGTCCAGACATTTTACAGTAGCAAGATTAAATATGATAACTAGCACAGACAGTTTGGGTGTATTAGATTTGTGGAGTGGATTGGCAGAACATGGAAGAACCATAAGAAAAAAAAAGATTTTAAGGGATTGGGAAAAGAAAGTATCACCTCTGCCATTACTGGAAAAAAACAAAGACACCATTTCCATTTTGATTCATACACATAGTAACACAAACTCCAGTAACGTTGATATATCTGGAAAAAAATATCCCCAACATCCAGAAAAATAGATGCAGATTCATAGAGGGTAAACGATATGAAATAGAAGTTCTGTTTAAGTTTTTATATAAAAAAGGTGCATTTATTTAACTATTCTATTTAATGTGAAAGTGAGCTCAAGGAACTTATTTTGAAAGTCAATATATTCATCTTGCACTGAGCTAACCACTCACAGGTCCAATTGGTTTAGGTTCAGACCATCAGATACAGTAATGGTACCTAATTCAGAGCTGTGGTTGGCCATCTGAGATCAGTGGCATATGGTGAAACACTTCTCTGCATCAAATGATGTTATAGGCAATTGCAACATTGATGGATCTAACAAAAAGATTAGAGAATTGTAAATTTAGTTACTCAAGATAAGCGTAATCTCATCAAAATTAGATACCTAGAATTTAAGTAATTACCATGAATTAACTGAATGTAGTATGTGGAAGACAAATCCATCTCAAGAGTGATTCTTCCCCATGCATCTCAGCTACATATTTGTGGATCAATTTTCTACACCCATAATTTAGACTAGATATGTCTTTCCTACAGTTGTACTTTGTTGCTTGTTACGTTTTGGAAATGCTCAAATTTTGAGATACACACAGGTGCACTGATACATTTGTGGAAATATTTTTAATTTGGCTATTATGTGCACTGCCAGCAAATGCACAAACACACTGCTTTTTGTCATTCACCTTCTTGCCTCAGAAATCAAACTTAAAGTTCATACATAAAAAGACATGGCATTGCAGTTGGACTAGTGTTTTAAGAAGACATTAAAGAGCCAAAAATTGTTTCATGACTCACTGAACTCCTTCCCTGTTGTCAAAACCAAAAGGTTATATGCTTTGTTTTCACAATCACTTCAAGTTTATCATTTCAAGATAGTTGCTTTTCCTGATAATAAGAGAGGGGAGCAAAAAGCCTTAAAACAATCAATACTTTGCAATAAGTTGTATGCTTCGTAATTCCTTGGCAAATGGGGCAATCTTCTCTTCTCTGAATCTTGCACTCAGTCACTGTTTTTCTGTCCCTAACACTGTGCTGATTTAGATAGCCTGCTCTTATGTCTTTGTGATAGAGCCAATTGAGTGCTACAGAGTTCTTTTTATCATTCATAGTACATTTCAAATATCACTGTACAATTTTCCCATCTTTGGCAAAAAAATGTCACCTCTACATATAAGAGCCAACTGGACTCTTACTGTCCTCCTTATCAAGGGACATGACTGGGGTGTCAGGAAACATGGTTTACAGAAAAGTAAGTGGCTGAAGAAAGACTATTTTTCAGCCATTCTGGCAATCAAAATAATGCTGTAGCGCTTCAAACACTCGGGTTTAAACCAGAGCAGGCCTGACTGTTTCACAGAAACATTTCTTATGGCTCCATCCCAAAGCCAAGGGGAGTCCTTATCAAATATAAAAGAAAAAGTGTGATAGGAAATGTAAGGAATTTTTAAAAATTTGTTTTGACAAATCGTATTTTCTATATCCAAGAAAGGGTTAAAATACTATAAAATAATGACTTTTTTTTACTTTCCCTTCAATCCATAACTTTGTACAAAATCAAACTAACCTTCTATAAGTGTCTTTGAAGTAAATACAACAAGTAAACACAGACCTATTTCCTAAAAAGCAAAAAAATAGGCTGATTTTATTTTGGTTTTCCAAAATAAGACAGGTTTCTTACAGTAATGGAGTTTAATTGTTAGAATAAAGAATTAAATGTAATGGTGAATTGTTCCTTTCTTGATGTCTCCAAATCAGCCTTTTTTGGGACGATGGCCTTCCATCAAGGACATATTAATGGACTGAAATCAAAGGAATATTATTATAATATTGGATGTTAGACAACATTATTCAATCATGGGATTTTTTTACCCTAAATTCTGGGAGGAAAAAAATCACAGTTCTTGTTAACTCAGAAGTTTTGTTGAGGATGTCTACAAATGATCCTAATTCTCTGTCCAGGATTTGAGTGACTAAGCATAAGCAAGATTGCTTGTTTGTAAGGCATATAGCTGCTACCATGTTCAAGACATTACACCCCACCTTTCAGCATTCAATTACTTAATCTGATAGTTTCTGAGCCAGTATATGCATTTAGGCACATCACTACGTACTACCAAGGATACTTGCCTTCTGGACAGGTCTGCCTCTGACCTACAAAACTGGAGTGAAAGCAAAAGAAGCAAGATGCTTCATTTTTTTTACTGCAGGAGTCAAATGGATCAAAATTGCAAACCAATTTCTCCTTGAGCTATCCCCAGCACCACAGCTGGAGTCTAGAGAGCTTCAGAGGTAGCCCTTTGGGCCAGTGTAGTCTCTCTTTTTTTCTGTGGAGATAATTTCAGAGGAAGTGTGTGGTGCATTTTTGACATGATCAGAAGTGATGAGCCTGGCCCTTACTGTCCCTCAGTAGTGTAAGAATAAGTTTCATTCACCTAATGACAGTTGTAATCTGCAATTTTGCATTGCTTTGCTGTGATTCCTGAAAGGACCAGGTCTGTAGCTGTATGAACAAAAGGGCCACAGAGGAAGAAAGAACATTCTTTATATTCCAGTGCAATTTGTCAGTGTGAAAATTAAACGGCTGTTTCTGATTAAGAAGGAGATGAAGTACACTTTTTAATTATTTTCTCTATTCTGGAGTAAAATATATAAGCAGGCGCATTCTGTATATTATAAAACATTGCTAGAGGCAGGTAGGAAAATGGAAATAAACTGATGTACTTTCAGGTGGTTGTGCTTTAATAAACCTGAACCACATTTACATAGCCAACCAAATGACTGTCATATAGAAAAACCTGAATAGTGTCTACTGATTTAATAATAGCCCTGAAAAAGGAAACAAATCTCTGCATCTTTGCTGGTTTTCTTCATTTTAGGTTGTGTTTTGGATTAGACCAAAATAAAAAAAAGGAAAGTAAAATAAACTAAAATTAAAAATGTTCTTAAAAAAAATATCTACTATTGTAAAACTTGAACTATGAAGTAAAAAGCTACATAGCAATCAGCTTGGCAAGGCAGGCAGGCTCACATTCATTTGTTAAAAAGAAATAACAAGCTTTGGTTCTAAATTCTTTGGGGTTACAAAGTTTTCACCAAATTAATTTTAATGTATTTTATTCGCCAAAGCAGTCAAAGTTTTTTGGGAGAAATTTGTTTCAAATTAAAAAAAAATGTAAACAGTAAAAAGCCTGGAATAATTTCCCAGTTAAAGCAAAACTACTATCTAGACAAAAAAATAACTAGGAAGGTAGGATAGAGATTTTTCACACAAAACAGTAAGAAAAATGTGAGATTCTCAAAAACAGCAAGCATGACAATCTTTTCTTCAAAACAAGTGAAAAGATACTACTGCAATCATTAAATGCTTTAGCCATAGTCTTCTGTGGGATTAGGATTCTACTCACTGTTTTAAATTCAGTCTATAAACACCTACTGCTGAATATTCTCTCATCTGAAAGCTTTTGGAACTTTATTTTTTCTAGAAACAATTTCTGTTCATATAATTTTTTGAGATAAGCTAGTGTGACCACAATTTCTTCCCAATCAGTGCTACTATATGCAAATTAATATGTTATTTCTTTTTCCTTTACTCATTAAGTCTGATATTAAAATAGAATTGAAGGAGTATTTTCATTTCATGTCAGCTATACCCAAGTTATTTGTAACAAAAGCCATAACAATAACATAAAACTTGGTCCCCACAATGTGAATTTTTAAAATCTTGAGTTACTAATTGAAGACCAAAATCTCTTGAAGAGGAGATTTGAGGATTAATTTTTAAATTAGTTTTTAATCTGCTTATTCAGTTTTCCTTACTCTGCAGTGGAAATTTATAATGAAAAATACAGTACTTAGCCTTTAATAAATTTCCTTTTTCAATATACTTAACCCCAAAGAGCCAAAAGGCACTATGTATCTGAAGCATGTTCTAAGGAAAAGGATATACAGCTCATGTCACATTACATATATTTTATTTTACAGTGTATCTATTAAACAAACTTTAAAAATATTCAATATAACTTGCTTAATGTAGCACATACTAATTGGTTTTGTAAATATAAGATCTAAGCCACCAGCATGACACTGGGCAGAAAATACTTCCCCAGGATACACTTATGTCTGTCACAAATCACAGAGTACAAGTACAAAAAAGAAGTCTTACTTATGGCTAATAAAAAAGTTAAAATTTTTAAGACAGTATCTGCATAGTTTCATTGATATGAATTGAACCAGCCGAGGACTTTATCTATCACATATAGATGAGCAGGGGTTAAAGGACATTAATATTTTGACTTAACTCATGGATAGTGGCCCCATGAAAGGCAACAGGAGGTTTCTTGTCTTTAAAAGGATCAGGCTTTTATACTAAGGATGGATTGACACAAAGGATAAGATTTTATGAAATGTTCTTGCTTTTGCAATTGTGCAGAATTAGAGTAACTGTGGTTACAATGTTGGCTGCACAGGAGTATATTTTATGTAAATCAACCAAAATTATTGTGGAGCCTATAATTTCACTTGCTTGTCTTTTTCTTTATTTTAAGCAGCATTATTGTCTAAATTGGGCTTTAAAGTAAGGATTTAACTTCAGGGTGAGTGTGATTCTTGTTCATGTTACACAGATAAGAGAGCAAGGAATGATCATTTAAGAGAAGTATAAATTGTTTTGGCTAAACAAAGAGGTTTTTGCTTCTTTTTTTGAGGGATTTTTGTTGTCTTGTTTTAGAAGAAGAAAGTGAAAAAAAGAAATACACCACTTCCCTCTGTTCTTCTTTGTAAAAAATGAACTTTCATTGAGTCAAAGATGCCTTTGAACTAGGATATTCCAACAAAGTAAGGTGAACAGAATCAATAGTCTCACAAATAAAATAATGTTAAAAATTTCAATAGTATTGCTCCTAATTTATAAAACTTTTATGCAAACAACAACTCTATGCAGAACTTTTCCTCATCTGTATAGTTTTTGTTTTGTTTTCCTTTGCCAGATTATGGGAACCATCTTGAAGAGTCATGTTAGGTAGGACACAACACCTGCTGCCACTAGCCAGTGCCTAAGAGAGAAAGTAAAGAATGTCTTTCTCTGCAATGCTCAACTTATTTGCATGGGCAGATAACTATGTTTATTACAGTGCTGAGACTGATATCACCAGTAACTTCTACTGTTTTCTTAACTCAATCCACCAGTGGGACTCAGAAAACCTTAGTGAAACCTGGAGGAAGGCACAGAGTCAATGTGTGCAAACCTGTCAGCAAGAGATTCACAAGGTCTCTGAAGCAGATCCAGCCACAGTGCTGGCCAAGGACCCATTTCTAAACTCCTTCCTGGAGAAAGGCTGAAGCTTATGCTTGCTTTACCATCCCTCAGATACTTAGCTGTTTCTGCTCTGCTGCAAAAGCAGTTTTGGTGCCTCATGTTGACCTAAGAAGCAAAAGAATTACCACTCTATGTACCTGCATGTGTTTTGTCTGTGAGACTTAGAGTAGTAATTGAGGATAGTGATCAAGGAACTGACTGCACATCAAGTCACCATAGCCACCAGTAAGCCTGGCTAGATGTCTATAACGTAACAATGTTGGCAGTTGTGCTGTAGGTTTTTGGGTTGGGTTTTGTTTGGGTTTTTTTGTTTGTTTGTGGTTTTTTTCTGTTTTCTTTTGTAGCAAATACAAGTAGAAATTCCTAGGGTTTGAATGAATGGCTGAAAAATATTTTTAAAATGTTGAATTCCAAAACCCAACAACCTCTCTGCAAACTTGACCTTGTATGTATAAGCTGAGTCTGGAAGGGTCTTTTCACCATACATGGTATTTAAAGAGTTTCTTTGATTTTCCAAGTTTTTTCCCCACTTCTCTCAACAGTTCTGATGCAACTGTTTCTGATTTGGAAGTTGGCTCTTGCAAGGGATATTGCCCTGTTCACAGATCTCTTTCTGAAAAGAAAGAACTTTTTTTTGTCAACCTTAGATTGTCCTTGCTTTTATGATGTACAGTCTTAAATTGAAAGTAGCTAAGATGTATAAGTAAAGGGTGACTTTTTTTTGGAGGGGAAACATCTTTCAGAATCTATCAAAAGCTAAAATTCATTGAAGTAACAGAAAGTCTTTTCCATATAGTTATTTTCTTACACAATTTTTTATATATTTGAAGTGAAAAGAATAGCAATATTAGTCCAATTCCTAAGTTTTGCAGTTCATTGATACCATGAAATATCATTCCAATCACATACAAGAGGTGTACCATTACCTTGCCTGGTAAAACAGGCTTCAGAGCTATTTTCCACCGAGTCTATGTGCATAATTGCATTTAACCATTTCATTGTTAAAACCCACCTTGAAAACAGCATTTCAAAGGAAATTAATAACTTTTTTAAAACAAAAATGTTCCAAAAATTTGAGCACTACAATGGCAGTACTCTCTGTTTGATTCAATACTCTGAAGAAAGAGCTCTCACTTCTAGGTAGATACTTAATCAAATGTTCAGCATTGTGGACATGAAGAGATACCTCACTCCACCCTGTACAAGGCATCCTTTCTTGTAGACGATAGTTTAATTTTTAAAGACTGAACAAGAAGGAGAATCTCAGATCATTTACTTCACTGGTTAGTGAAGTTAGAGATGAGGCTCCTTGATTTCAGTCTTCATCACAGTGACAAGAGGAAGTCTGATAGCTCAAGAGGAGGGTTACAGTGTCATGACTGTGTTTTAGGGAATCTGAACTAGCACTTATAGGCCATGGGAGCATTTTTTCTAAGTTTGTTCAGGGTTCTCTTAATTCACTCCACAGCCCAGATAGATAGGTTTCCTGTCCAAACATCCTAGTCATAAATCTATAAAATTCCATCCTAAAATCAAGTAGATCCTCTTGGAATGAAGTGGCAGAGCCCCTAATGGCTAGCAGCCATTTTGCAACTTCCAGCCCTACTTTATTTGTACTGGTTTATGCACTTTTGTTCATGCATCTATGTTAACTTCTAATTGAGTAGTTAATTTTCACACCCAAAGTTTGTCACCCTTTCCACCTCAATGAATTCATGCTCTTTTCTTAACTTTATTTTTTCTACTCTGGGAACTCTCTATCCCAGAGTCATCTTGCATCTGTTTCCAATGTAGGTGCTTTGTTACATTGAATACTTTAGTGGCTATTTTTGTGCTGATTGCAGCTTGACTGAACCATTTTTTGAAGGAAAGTGATTGGACTTGTGTATTTGCAAGGGTCATCTTGTATGATGACTTTAACATATCTCTTTGGGAGACATGTTAACATGTCTCTATGGGAAATAGCTGTTATTTGTTATTTATGCATTATCCCTGGTGCATCCCATGCATGCGTGCATGTTTCATTCCTGTATGTTTTGCTTCCTTCTTTGGACTAGTTAGGAAAAAGTCTGCTTTTGCATTGCATAGCACCAAGTTTTCTGCTTTCTGCTTCTTACCTGGAGCTGTTGCCCTGAATGTTCTAATCTCTCTGCCTGCATTATTGTGCTACTGAACCTTGTGTCCCTGTCCCAAATAATTCTAAAAAAGACCAAGCTGCAGGTACTGTTATTCCTGTCAGTTCTGAATTTCATTAGGTAAACAAACAGAAACACAGTCACATAAAAGTCTTCCCCAAACTCCACCTGGATGAGATTAAGGAGGTGAAAAAAGACATTTTTAGGCAAAAGACAAATAGCTCTAAGTGGGAAGAATGGCAGAATCAATGTGCTGCACAGATAGTGATACAGATGCAAACATATTCTTAAGATAACTTCCACAGTGCCCCACAGAGATGTCTTGGATTTAAATTGTAGAAACCTTCTACCTACTAAATGGAGAACTCATAATCCAAGCAGAAAGTATTCTTCTCCATAGGAACTAGGAGATAGAATTTCTCTTGTGCTAACTTTTCTTTACAGAATTATTCCTCTGACCTGTTTTAGGCATATTTTTCTAAAATTAGAATAATCCTACCCAAGATGCCTTTAACTATATTGACTAGATCTCTATAAACTTTAAAGGGAGTCAAGAATGACATGTCTGGATTTAGTCAAATCCCATTTTCTGTGTCTGGTTCCCCAAGACCTGTCTGCTTTCTTTTGACTCAGCTGGCTTGCATTTTTATCAGGCAAGATAAATTCTTACTCTAAAAGGAAAAGGAAGAAGATAAAAACTGAGCCTATTAAAATACAGTTGCCTCTTTGTCCTTCTCCAGGTCCTATTTGTCTGTCTCCAAGTTTGTGTGTGTGTGTGTGAGAGAGAGAGAGAGAGAGAGATCTCAGGAAGAATTGTATTTTAAAAAAAGCTTGTTTTCAGTGAACATCCAGTCCTTTAAAACAATCCATTTTTTATCTCATTTTATGCTTTCGGGGAAAGGCAGAAGGACACACACACACACAAAAGAAAGGAAATTTTTTGGTGATGTTACCTGCTTGCTGACATAACTATGGGAACCATTTTTATAAGTCTTTAAAAACTGAAATATTTGGGCCCATATTTCTTCTCAAAACCAAGCAAATTTGTCATTGTCAACATGTAAATGGCTTGGGAGTAGAATGAGATTCAGCAGCTTTGTTCTAACTGTATTGTACCCAAGGAACTGTTTATCTGTGTTCAGAACGGACTACGTGCATTTCACAGCAGTCAGCAATTGTATTTATATGTGAAACACCTACACAGCTTCACATTCAGGTTCTTTGCAGACCCCCTTGGTGGCTTCTAATATTTCTTTGTATGATGGGAAAAGGTAGATAATGTATTAAAATAATAGTTGGATATTATCAGTTGGAACTCTTTCTCTATAATGTTTCTGTTAATCTCAGATTTTTAATTAAATGTCCCCAAAAACTCTTAAAAATTGTCATACTAAAATTTTTGTTGATATTGATTACTTTAAAAATATTTCTCGGAAGAACAGTAGATAGCTCAATGGTATTTTGGGGAATCAAAATGAAAGTTTTACTATTATTTAACTCTTAGCTCTGAAGCTTGAAATGTAGTGTTGCATGTTCTTTAAAAAGTCTGTCAACGTATATATTTTCCAAAAGGTATCTCCTGTTGTCAGTATCATGAATCTTAGACCATTGCTAATATTACATCACTATTTTTCAGAAACATGTTAGAAAAATTCTTGCAAGTTTCAGGAAAGCAATCTCCACAGAATATATTGAGCTTACTTTATTTAAAGTATGGAGAAATAGGGAGCCATATGTTTCTTTTGTGAAACTATTATTTACAGAGCTTCCTAAGCCTCTATTGTTGTTAAACCCTCAGGCTTCTTGCTCCAGGTCTTCCTACTGCAGGTGTGATTTTTATCTTTGTTTCTGATTCATTCCTAAAACCACCCTAATCCAGCTGTAAATGGGTCATCCAGTAGTCAAAAGTAGCTAAATTTTATCTTAGTAGTATTGCTTACAGTTGACTACCATACATTAGTCTTAATATTTGTATATAGAAGCTTCCAGGCTTATCTTAATTAAGTCAGTCTGGGGACAGGGAGGTCATCTCATCTAATGTGGACCTTTAGCAACCAGCTCTCAGACATAAATCAGTGTGTTGTCTGTCAGTCGTACATGAAGGTCTTAAAGGCATTTTCTGCCATCCTAGTTGAGACGATAGGAATGTCCTCATTTTACAACTAGAAAAGTGAGGCAAATGAACTTGAAGTCCCAGATCCTCAATAGTGTTCAGATGTCTAAAAACCCTAGCAAAATCCTTCTACTCTTGGGCGATCTAAAATTGAATAGAAAATCTGTGGAAGAACTATTTTTCTTCATCCTGTCACCCTTCTGTTTAGATCCTCCTAAAAGAAAGAAGCAAAGCAAAGGACTCTGCAAGGTTCTTCTCAGAATAATATTAAAAATTATTTTGTGTGAGTCTTGAGGTTTTACAAGCTTGTGTTAAAGGTGGTAGTCTTGCTCCAAAGCTGCATATCTGCTTGAGGCACATAGCCAAGATTCTTAAAACACTAATCACACACTACCAGCTGCAGGCAATCATACAGGTTTCCCCAGCTCCCTGAATATGATAACCACAGTGTGGTGGTGTGTGTGCCTATTTCTGTCTGCAGAGATATAAGAAAGTGGGGTAAGAGCACACAGTACTTCTTTCCATATGTATTTGTTTTTCTGATCAGTGAAGTTTCCATGTAAGCCTACAGATAAAATATTGTTTGTGTTTTTTTAAAAAAACAAACCACTTTATAGAATATATAAACCTCAGTATACATATTTTTGTCTACCATGTAAAAGAATTTTTATGATAGGAATTTACCATTTTTTATTGCTATTATGTTCTCCATTCAGAATGAAACAACAGATAGAACCTTTGAATAGGTTATTTCTTCACATTCATTAAAGGGTCAATGACTGGACCTGGCATTTGTACAATGAGAAACCCACTGTGGTTTTGGATGCATGCCTATGAACTACTGGACTGAAATGACAGTGTGTGTTTGGGTGTGCTATCTCTAACCTTCTTTCTCAGAGAAAGAAAGAGGAAAAGAAATGAGGGGAGGCAGGAAACAGGCTAGAGGTAAATGCAGGAGACTGAGCAGTGGGTAAGTAAGAGAAAATAGCTGTTATAAAACATTACCACTTCTGAGCCAAGAGAATGGTTTAATGATCATTCTTGTCGGACCCACTGTTAACAGGGATTTTTATTTTTTTTTTTTGCCTTTATTGTCAATAAGGCATTTTTGCATGGGAATGCCCTACAGGACCCTCAGCAGTAAGTTTGTCCAGAAGTGTTTTAATTAACTGTACCAAATGGTCTACTACGCTGTCAAGTTAATGCCTTCTATCCGGCTGTTCACTGGCCATCATGTATCATTGTTCAGCGAATGACAGCAGTCAGGTTATTAAAGGTGCAGATATTAAATTAACAACAGTGGTAAACATTGTAGCTGTACTTCACATCTCAGCAGAGCCAATGAAGTGGATGACACTGAATCCATGCTGATACGCTGCAATGACAGATGGGCGTCATTTAACACAATACATCAGTGGGCAACACACGTACCACAGCTGTCCTCCACTAAATGAATTAGATCAGGGTAATTAATCTAAGGCAGAAAGTATTACTAAAGTGGGTCCTAAGCGGAATTAGAAGCGAATAAAATATCCTGTTAAAAAAGGGAAGGGAAAAAAGAAAAAGAAAAAGAAAAGGCTCAGTGCAGTATGAGTCTTGAAATGATTGCCAAGTATTTTAATTCTACACACAAAAGACAATGCTCATCTCCTTGTGTGAAGGAGCATATAACGAACACCCTTTTGTTCTCCAGTATTTTATCATAATCTCTTTTGTCACCACATGCAACAAGGGAGGCAACAACCATAGCAGCAAGGGATCATGACCAAGATGATACATTTGCCACAATACTCTAATGCAAGAAAATCCTATCACCTTTATTACTTAGATGTACTACTGCTGGAATTATTTCTTTTTACAGATCCTCTGCTGATACTGACTGAGTTGTTACATTTCTATGGCATTTTATCTGTGAGATTTCTTATTTCTGGTTTTGGCTATGGAGGTAGCTTTAAAAAGACTACAGAGTGGGACTAAAACAAGTTTGTCTTACTGCCATGCCTGTTGATTAAAAAAATATTTCAACACTTTTTATTATACATTGATATTGATGTTCTATATGAATAAGTTGCAAGTCATTTTTTGATTAAAAACAAATCAATGTTGTGATGTGTGTTTGAGATCATAAGCAGTTTAAATATCAAAGGCTTAAAGCCAGGGTACATCAATTCATCCCTAAATGTGGTCAATTTAAAGAGCACTTGTAGAAGGTGAAGAGCAACAAAGAATTGCAGCCCTGAAAATTTCATTGTTAGTCTTGCAGGTTCCATATTAATTCTGTTCCACTTCATTTAGTGTATGACATCTGCAATGGAAAATTTTCCTAAAGAATCTCTGACAATGACAAGCATTGATCAAGTGTCATGTACTCACTGGATTCTGTCAGCTCACTTGCAGCTTCCTCTTTATTCTTTTCCCTTTGCCTAAGAGAGTCATCATCCTTTGAAACACTTCCTTTTCTGTAGGTAGAAACTGAGATTTGCTACTAGCTTTAACTAGTAGGGGAAAAGGGAGGTGGGAAAGGAAAATTATTTTGGGAATAGGTATTATAGCAGTGATTATGTTAGACTGGTGTAATGAAAACATATGCTGCTGCCAGGCTGGTGTGAACCTACAGGCAATTCCTGAAATGTATTGATTTTCATGACAGTGAGGTTTAAAAACAAGCCACAGTATGTGTGGGATCTCCTCCGTGTATTTTAAAGTACATCCGAATGACTAAATACATATTAGCTGTTGTTTGGGTACACTCTCCATTGTGAAACCATAGTGTGCCCAGGTGGCCCAAAAGACCAATGGCATCTTGGCCTGCATCAAGAATAGTGTGGCCAGCAGGAAAAGGGAAGTGATTGTCCCACTCTACTTAGCACTGGTGAGGCTGCACCTTGACTGCCCCTCACTTCAAAAAAGACATCAAGGTGCTGGAGCATGCCCAGAGAAGGGCAACAAAGCGGGTAAAGGGACTGGAAAATATGTCTGAAGGGGAACGACTGAGGGAGCTGGGGTTGTTCAGTCTGGAGAAGAGGAGGCTCAGGGGAGACCTCATCGCTCTCTACAACTCCCTGAAAGGAGGTTGTAGTGAGGTGGGGGTCAGTCTCTTCTGCCGTGCCCATAGTGAAAGAATGAGAGGAAATGGCTTTAAATTGCAGCAGGGGAGATTCAGATTGGACATTAGGAAAAATTTTTTCACTGTAAGGGTGATTGGGTATTGGAATAGGTTGCTCAGAGAGGTGGTGGAGTCACCATCCCTGGAGACATTCAAGAGGTGTCTGGATGTGACACTGGATGATATGGTTTAGTGGTGATGCAGGTAGGCAGTTGGACTGTATGAACTTGAAGGTCTCTTCCAATCTTGATGATTCTATGATTCTGTGATTCTATGAAACAAACCTTATTCTCTGAGCATTGTGAGCTCTTTCCGTTGGACTCTCCACACTGGAAAACCAGAGTAGTCTTTTGAAAAGATTTCCTTGTAACTCATTTTTCATTTGCTCCTTGAAACACATTTTACTGCCATTTTAGCACCAACCCTAACTGCTCAGATCAGTAGCCTTAAGCATGTAATGGATTTCCTCCACGTTTAGTTTCAAGATGCAGCATAACTCTTGTCTGTCTAGTTTTATGCTGGTGGAATTTTCCTTTGCACAGATAACCATGGCATGCCTTCCCTGACCAAAGGGACACTCCTATTTCCTTGTCTTCAGGTTTTATTTCTCTTCTGATTCCCACCAGAAAATCAACCAAATAGCATCAGCTGAATCAAGCAGTATGTAGGGTTTTATGATGTCTTAGAACTTATTCCTATGCATTATATCAATGTTTGAAACCACCTGCACATGGTTTCTACATGAGGATGACACAATTTATTTTTATTTCATCCATTTTATCCTTGTAGACCTTCCATCACTGATGTCATGTTTTTAATTACTCCACTCTTATATAAAAATCGTAAATATTACAGCTTTTTGAGATCAGGGATCACACATACCTAGAGTTTTAGATACAGTCATTGCTATGATTATGAACATACCTACAAGTGAAGCATGGATTGAAATATAAGCTAAATGTATAAAATATGTTTGTGATTTTTTGGGGAAAAAAAAGCCTTCAGTTTTCCTCTACTAAATTTGTTTTGACTTGCAGAAACCTTTATGCCTCTGACAGGAAGATCCATTCTTTGAAATTGTACCAGCAATTGGGTAAGAAAGTTGCATATGTTTCTTTGATGCATGAGACACTGGGAACTGAATAGAGACAATAAATCGACTCTGTGTAGATGATCAAAAAACTTCAGATAGCCATAACTTCAGTTTCTTCTGATTTGATCTCAATTTCAATCGGTTGCTTTGAGGTAAAATGCTACAAATGTTACATTACTACTGACTCGGCCTCCAGAAAATTATCTACTTTTTTGCAAACCTTTGAAAATTAGCATCTGTAACAAAGTATAATCAGCAACACTGCAGAAAAATCATGCATAAACTAAGTTAGAAATAAATGATGATTTATCAAGGTGTCAGATGTCATGTGGTGATGGATGAACCACAAAGATGTAATGGTTCAGCTCTCATACTCATTGAAATGCTGCATCTTCATCAGCAGTTTATTCTCATAACTTTCTTCTGAAAATGGGCTGAAAGCCTTAGAAGAAACAACTGCCACTTTGCATGTTTCACAGTATTGCAGTACCCAAACCTCCTCATGCAACTTGTCTCTTACAAGTTATCTGAAATGTCTAGTCTTAGAGGTTTATCTTCTACTCTGACTGCACTGAAACTTGGAAGATTGTAGAAGTTTTATGAACTTTATTAGATGTTCATGCAGTATCCCGTATAAAGGACTCATCATCACTGTAGCCTACAATTTAAGAACTAATAACAAATACAATAGTGATGTTTTATGAATGTTAAATGGAATGTTTCTCCTAATATCTTAATATGGCTTCTTTTACAACATAACATTGTAGTGTTCAGATCACAAGTGCTAGAGGAGACATGAACATGACATCTCAGAACAGAGGGAGATGATTGTATACAGATGAAATAATATTGCACTTTTTCTTGGTATTTTTAAAGAAATATCAACACTGGTTTCAGCACTGGTAAAAGCTGCTGTATAGATACTCTATGATTGAATTCCTCTGTTTAACTATAAAACCACTTCACCTAAGATAAAAGCAACTTTTTTCACAAGGGATTATCATGAAAGATAGAGAGTATAAATCATTCTTCATTACCATTTAATTCTATAGATAGTTTTCTGAATCAACCCAGGAAAGGTTACAGTGTTATATGAGCAATGACCCACAAGGAATGGAAGAACTAATCAGAATATGATCACATAAGATTCCGCAATCAGTAGATGATAACGACTCACAACTACTGACCTCTAAGGAGTAAAAATTATTTCAAATGGCATTGCTAAACTTTCACTGCAATCTACCTAGTTTTTGGGATCACACTTCAACTTTTCTTCCTTCTCTTCTTCACTGTCCTAATTACTCTTACCTCTTTAGGTAGTATTTTCTCTATGGAACTACAGCTAGTTTCTGAGCCTGCAATTCTATGAAAAAAACATTTTTTAACCTGTTTTATAAAAAAGTCCTCCTGTTATATAATCTCCAATTTATGTTTAGGGAGAGAAATTTGTTGGCCAGCATTTTCAAAAAAGGTGTGAAACACAAAGGTACATTTTTCATTAAATTGAATTGTAAACATTTCAGTTCAATCAACTTTTAGGAATTTTGAGAATTAGTTTTATAAGAGTAAGATACCACAGTACAATGGAAACTCATGTTTTAGGATCCATTTTCAATGTGTGTTACTTGATATACTATTTCAGGTTTTCAAAACAGCTTCCTATAGGTATATATCTTCTTGAAATGCCTGCTGCATAGAAACAGAAAACTAAACTGAACCAAACTACTGACACTATTTCAGAAACTTCGCTGCACTTAAGTTTCCAGTGCTTTTTCTTACTGGATCTATACAGTATTTTCAGGCAAGTAGTACCATAATAGCACCCCATGTCAAGCTTGTGCTAAATCTTTAGTAAGAACTAAGTGATATTTTCACTGACTTTCAGGCAAAGACTTGTTTGGCCCTAAATCTCTTATCAAAAGATGTCAGGTTAAGTGGGCATAACTCTCTTCTTTTCCTGACCCAGTTTGATGAGGCTAATTAATGCCAGCATTAGCTCCCAGCAGTCTTTGCAATCTTAACAACTGTAAGTATGGTAATGCTGCTGCAAGGCAAGTGAGAGAGGCATGACTTTTTGTGTCCTTTTCCCTTCCTTATGCACAAGAGTAGGTCTAGTCTCAATAAATCTGTGTGATATATTTTATCATCCTTGACACTAGAACTGGGAGAGTGGGAGTTTCCCTGGAAGAGAATATTTAGTTCCTGTTGGAGATGCATGTGTTTTCATTCTGGGAGATCTGGTCCACACATTTTAGTCCTCATGGTAGGTAATCTATTTTATTACAGGGGGTGTGAATAAAACTCACCTAATTTTCTGCTGCACTGCATCCTTCTTGTTTCTATGTCTGTTGAAACTAAAAGGCTGCCTGCTGGGCTACTTCAGTTCTGGCGTACTGAAGCTTGAGAAGAGAAGTGTGCTGGAAAACAAGACATAAGAATAAAAAAAGGTCGGGAAAGATGAATAAACTAATCAGAACCAAGTACTTCAGTCACAAAAGGAAGAAACCCTTTATTCTACTCAGGAAGGAGATCAGTAACTCACTGTTTTTCTCTGTCATCAGTTATCAGGTCTTATTATCTTATAACCTATAATACTTTAGATCTCAGACAAATCTTCAATATCAAGTAAAGAAATAAATATTTTGTCTGGGAAACAGAAATAGAAGGACAGTCTCAGTGCTCAAACTCTTGCATTTTTGAGACAAAACCAAATATTAATCTGAAGCCAATCTATATGTTACTGCAGGACTTTCCATTGGCTTTTATGGGCTTTGAATCAGGTCTCTGATGAATGACGTCTTTCTTAAGGAATGCTTTTCTCAGTCCTTTTCCTCTACTCTTCCCCATCTTCTGTCTCTGTTTTCTTTAAAATAATCTTCTCATTCTATCTCTTTCTGGTCCACTAAAATCCAACACTCAGAGTACAGAGTTGACAGAAATGTTTCATTGATCACAGTGGAACTGACCCATGGATTTGTTTGCTAATAACATTTTTCTTGAACTGGTTCTATAAGTTTCATTAGAAACAGTTCAGCTAGGAAATTCTACTAGGGTGAAACTAGAGTACGGATCTGTTGAAGTTTTTTCCACCAAAAATGAGGAAATTTGTAGCAAAGAATTAAAACATTAGAGCTTATGCCAACAAGCGACATAAACTGTTGAAATGATCCTCAGCATTATTCAAAAATGTAAGAACATGATCCTCAGCAGTTATAAAATGATCCCAAGAAACTGGCTATAATTTCTATTCTCAGGTCACTTACATTCCTGGAACCACACCAGGACTAAATTTCCTGTAAACTTGTTATTATTCATACTAGCCTAACAATATTTAGGCAATGTGTTGTGATTTTGCACTCAGCTTTGAATGGCACCATAAGTGACAAGATGAGTTAAAAAGCAGTTGAGCTCCTGAGATGCAAAGCTGTTGCAGACTTTTTAAGCATTGCTCTCGATTTATATTACTGGAAAAGAAGAAAAACATTCTCAGTGATTGTTTCCATAAATGGAGATCTTCAGACAATACACAAAAGTTTAATGAAAGACTGTCAAATGGAGTTAATTTAAATTTAGAAAACGTATATAAAAATAAAGAAACAGAATTCCACATCCACAGAGAGGTCTCACACTTCAATACATTACACTTTACCTATCCCTGTTTCAGACAGTAGCTTACACAGCTTTCAGGTACATCAGTGAGTATTTAGGTCTTGCTGCTGTAGAATGGTTTGAAATAACAGGAACTTTATTCACCAAATATTTCATAGAATGGAGGAGGAGGAGAAAGAGAGGAGAACATCTGCTGCCAGGAGACAGAAGGATAAATAAGGAATGGTTGAAATACTAAACAAAAGAATGCACACAAAGACTAGCATGTTAATTGTATCTTCTGATGCAGCGCAAACGTCATTAAAGTTACTGCAGGCTCCAATCAGAATTTCAGGGTGTCAATATTATGCAAAAAAAAATGTCAAAATAACCTACAGTCTGTCATTGAAAAAAAAAAAAAAGGCAAAAAATACCCAAAATTAACCCCTCCAGAACACTCAAAACACCACACACCCCCAACATGAATGAAGTGATATACATTGCCTCAGCTAAGTGAATGGATTGTGTTATACATTGTAAGTTACTTGGCTTACCTTGACTGTCAAATGTCCTTCCTGCAACCCTACGTAACCCTCCCTCATTTTCCTACAAGGATTCCAATTTTAGTTTAAATGGATGAAATTTTGCCCCATTTCTACCAGTGAGAGTTTTGAAGTTAGTAGTAAGTGAAAACCCAGGATTTCAGTTGTGTCTGTATGCCCCACAATTCATGTCCTCTGATCCACAGTGAAGGGTTTGACAGTGTATTTTCAAGCTGCACACTACAGGGCAGTCTGGGTCTCTAGGTGCAGAAAGAAGTGGCTGGAGTAGATGGTAAGACCGGCTACCTCAGATCACTCCAAAGCTTTAGGTCTGCTGCGGCCATTTCTCACTGCAGGTTTGTAAGCTGGCTGGTCCACATACAAGCTATCCCTAGAGTGCTCCATCCCCTCAACTGTGTGGGGCAAGTGTCTTGTAGTCACTTGGTCATTTGAAGACTTTAAGTGCCACATAGGGAAAGTTGTACACCCCTTTGTATTAAATGACACTACTAGCCTTGTACTTATTCTTCAGAGGGGAATTGTGTGCAGTAAAGCATTCAGCTGTGTTAGGCATTTGGCATTGTTTTCAAATGTACACACTGTTATTTTTTTATGTTAGAGTGGGCAAGGTTGAAGAAGTGTGTGTTGACCTGGTTATTTCCTTGCAGACAAGACAAGCAAAGTGTTTTTTCAGGAAGCAATTACACAAAGAAAGGGCAATGGCTTTTCTGACCCATTCTAGTGTGGCACTTCATTCATATTGATAATGGGAAGAAAGTAATGCAGTATTTGTATGTTGGTGGGACTTGAATCATTGGTGAAGATGTGGTGTGATGTGATAAGAGAGATTGATTCAGAAGAAAAATCATCAAAACACACTTTCAAACAGAGTTCTTAACAGAGTGTTATTCCTGTATTCCCTTTTATAATTAACATCCAGTTTTTATCAGACTTCTTTCTGAAGTCTAAATAAATGCCCCTATTGTGTGGCTTCTGGCTTATATCTTGCAGAAGATACAGGTTCTAGTTCATCATTAAAAGCAAATCCTAGTTTTACAAGCCATATAAAGAATAAGGCTGCCCATGGCTATAATTGAGTTACTCGTTTTTATCTCACTATGGTCTGTTGGATGTCTTTCTAGCTATAAAACAAGCAATTTTACAAAGACCCTGCGGTGAAGAGAGTAAGACTTTTGGATTTCTAGTTATTTAGTTCCCTGTTTTCTCTGCTTTTTTCCAGAGGTATCAGATGCAAATTAGGTTTCTAGTTTCTCTTATCTCTTTGTTCCTTCCAAAGCCGAGATTGATAGCTTTAAGGAGATCAAAGTCAACTTTCAAATGTATCCCAAATTGATAATCTCCAGACTATCATACACCTTGTACTCAGAACAGAAACCTAAAATCCATAATGACATGAGCATGGTAAATATCGTTCTTCTGTTAGACTAAGTAAAAGCAGATTATACGTGTTTTTTAGACTTCAAAGGCCTGTCCTTTTGGTCGGGTTTCTTTAAGGTCTCAAAGGCACTGTGCACTCCCTTTTGTGTAAGAATAATAAAAGACACTGAAGCAAGAACTTGAGAGGATCTTTTCCTGCTAACATTGCAGTTTCAAAGATAAACAGACAAAGCATTTTAAGAAAAGAAAAGCAGGGGCATTTCTAGTTTGTTTAATGTAAATTTAGACGTAAGATGTGTATCAAAACTTGTTTGTGCTTCATACCTGACTGTATAAACTATGTTTTTTAAAAAAACGTGCTGGCTGAACAGGTTACCAAAAAAAGAGACAAAAATTAGGAGCCCTTATATTCTCTTCCTGTGCCAAGAAAAACAAAGGAAAAAAATGTACATTTCCAATAAAATGCAAAATCTGCAGGTCTAATCCAAAGCCAGTTTCCACTGGCAGTAATGAACAATGACAGTATTTCCTAATGTCGATATTTTGGTCTGAACTGCCTGGTGCAAATTAGATTACAGCTGGGGCCTACAGAAAGTTGCATGATCAGGGACATGTCAAAACCATTGGTGTAGACCAGGCGTATCCACACGCTGTCACCGCAGAGTGGCTCTCTGGCAGTGCCAGGGCAGCTGGCAGGGAGCCACATTGCTTACTGGTTGGCAGCCAGTGGCTCTTCTCTGTGCCCCAGTGAGCAGACCGTAATAACTAATCCCATGTTTAGGGAGGTTTTAGAATGCACTCTATGGGAAAAAGTGTCAGGAAGAGCTACACCCTCCTTTCCAGGAGCGCCCCTGATTTTTCTCTCATCCAACACTTATTTTGGGAGACCGCAAAGGCAGATGTTTGGAGAAGAAACAAACATTTTGATCCTTCCAACTGTCCTTCTGTTCTCTTCCAAAATACAAGGATGTTTGTGTGTATGTGCATGTGAAAGAAGGAAAATAATCCTATTCGTCAGCATGGATAAATACTCCTGTCATTTGTACACAAAAGTATTTTCATGGGATAGTGCATGGTAATCTGTTTACGGGCTAAGAAATACTTTCTTTCCAACAATCTGCCTTCCTGGTATAGTACTGGGTGACAATTTGATCCTGCATATGCTTACAAAATATATGTTTTGTTATTCTCTGAGCAGTGCTGGAAGCACCTGTGTCTTTCCCTTACGGGAAGTCTTTTGTGATGCAAGAGATCTTCTCAGACAGCACTTCTGGGAAATACCAGAAACTACACAGCACTAAAGCTGAAAGAAATAGAGGAGTTTGAGGATTTTACACTTAAAAAAACTCTTAGAGAAACATATTGTGAAAATACTAGATTGTCAAAAGAGTTCCCTTTGTTGACTAGTAAAAAAGCAGCAGCAAGAGCGTGCCATCCTCATGTGGCTAGTTGTTGTGTCCAAACTCCCACATCAAAGGATTAAAAAGTGCATTGGTCTCTCTGGTGTAGTCACTCATCTGAGACTGTAGGTAAGGGTGCAAATTGTTGTCAGTTGTCATTACTTGGCATGTGTTATAACCTAGGTCTAAATGGAAAAATACATGAGAATCAGTGATGTGTCCATATACACTGAAAATTATTCATGCTTATAACCACATTTGAATAAAAGCTGTATAATCTGATTATCTCTGAAGTACAACTAGGCTCTAAAGAAAAGTTGAAAGATGAAGAGCCAATCTACAAATGCATTTGATTAAAAGAGGGAAAAGAAGGAGTGAAACTTACAGGAAAATACAGCATGAGGAGTCATTTTCTCACTCACCACTGCCTTTACAAGAATAAAAGTCTGCTCCACGAGGAGTCCCTTAGTACAAGACCCTCTTGTCACACTTTGGAACTCTGCAGAACCAGACAGGATGAATAAGGTGGGAAGAGGTGGGGAACTGAGGTCTCATTTTCTTATCCCAGGTCTGCTGACATCTGTCAGCAGTTACACAGGTGGGAAGAAGGGAATATATCTTCAACCTTGCCAAAATGGCTCTAAAACATCATCGCTAGGTTTGCTCTGCTGGTTCCATCTGTCTGGGCCTCAGTGCACATAAAGGTATTTTTAAGCCACCTGCTGTTGATACAGTGATCACAATTCAATAAAAGGCCTAGTATTCTCCCTAAAACCTAACTTGCCTGTCTAGATTCACATTACACTAACCCCTGATGGGCTGGAACATTTTCGGAAGTATTCATTTTTCACCATAGTGACACCACTATCATAACTATGGATGCTGCATTTGATTGTAACAAAATTATACTAACAATATATATTTTTTTTCTGTACTCACTCAAGATTTGGACCAAGACAAAAAAAGGAAGGTTGAACTAAATGTCACTTTGTTCCTTCTTTCGTTTACTCAAGTAAAGAAAAAAAAATGTAACAGGATGTTAGCATATTCACAGAGGAATTATGATGTGTGTAACCAAAAACTTGAGTGCTTCCAGTAAAAAGAGTAGATGAATAGAACTGTGGAAGCTCTAATTGTTCTGTGTCTTCCAACTGTTGCGGTGCTTGTGCAAACTGAGAATTTACACAAATAGAGGGTTTTTTCACTGATAATTTCTGGTGTTTGTGAAAGGATAGATAAGAACTCAGTTGGAAGAAGAGCTTCAATCAGTACTTTTAAAGCTCTAATACTTTCTGTATTTTTATATTTATTTGAAGCATCACTCATCACTTAAGTCAGTGACAGGGATTTGACATGAAAATTTGACAGGGATTTCCATGGAAATAGGATTTAGATTTTACTGCACAACGATTCTCTATTCTGTCAAGTATTTTCAGTATTGAAGAAGTAAACCTGGAATGTCAGTTTGTATGGTAAATATGAGTATGAAACACAGAGTTTTCCTCACTTGTAGTAGTCCTTCTTCCAAATATCTTATTAAAATTTTTGTAAAAGATAGCCAATTTTGCAAGATATTTTGAATATTTCCAAGGAAAAGAAGATGCAAGAGTGGTTAATTTCTCCCCCAAATATTCCTTGCAATGAACCAAAGACAAAAACTCAAAACAAAGTCAAAACTTTGGAAATTCTCTGTGTGCTGTAATATACACACAAGTTTTTGGGCAATGTAGATGCTTGTGTATGCATACATATGTGTAAACCAACTAAGAAAGAAAATGTAAAAATAGAGTTATTACCATTTCAATATTTTAAAATTAAATTATTTCATTTCAAAGCATTGCTATTTAGTTTGGTATCAAGAAGTGAGAAGAAAGAAACTTTGGGAGATTGATAATGCAAGTATGTATGAAAATATAAATATGAAATATTACTTTTAAATGAGATATATTTAACTGCTTGAGAAAACAATAAAACTTCCTCAGCACAATTAATTTGAAGATAAAATTTTACTTGGGGACACCTTCTATGAAAAGTTACCATTGTTTACCCTAAAACTCCATGATGAGGATAGAGATTGTCCGCAGTTTAACAGCCTTTCAGCAAAGCAAATTGCTGTCAGTAATGATATCAGATGTATTTTGAGTTTATGTCACATGTTAGCTTGCAGGTCTGTCTTTGATTGCAATAGCCTGGAGCCAGGAAGAACTCCTGCTTAGAGCGATCTTCCTCAGAGCTTCCAGCCTATTACAGCTTTGCTTTATCACTCAAGCTGTAAACTGGAAGCCCTGTGGTACATAATCTAGCACCCTGATATCTGTGAGGACACCTGCATAAAACAAGGGAATACAGGGTAAGTAAGAACTGTGTCACAGGCTTGGCCCACTGTTCTTACAGTAAGAAACCCACCAAACATTTAATCTAAAGAGGTCACAGAACACCAGGCCTATTCTAACGTGAAGTCACCTATTTTTCACGGTCATAATAGATTATTTATGTCTTTGGATAGCCCTTTGTTAGTACCAGTAGCGAGACTCCAGAGTAAATAAACTGATCTTGTGGTAAGCATTACAGTATAGGCATTGCTAATTATTTATTTCCTGCTGTTAAGCAGAAAACAGGCTTGACTGCCCTCACAACAGCTGCAGCATTACAATGTGTGAAACACTATGAACTTTATGTACTAGCTCTCCTGAAGAGCTCTGGGGGCAATGGGTATTACAAGCAGGTAGACTAGTTGTCAGAAGAGCCTTCTGAAGAGTCCTAGTGCATCAGCAGCAATTAATGCAGGTGGTATTTTAGACAAGGGAGCTAATGAGCTTTAATATGCATGCAGGTGAGGGAGTGCTGAATCAGTAGAGCCATTAATGAACCTATGACAGCCTAATTAGCTACAATTTAAAATCTATGGAATCTAATCAGAAGAGCTGAACACTGCTGCAAATCTGTGTATGAATGAGTCTTTCTAAATACTCCAATCTGTTGCTTAGTCACTGATTGATAGTAATTGCTTTTTTTCCTCTATTGTGTATAGGAAAATGCCCAATTTTGTTCTGATAAAGGAGGACACAACATTGAAGTTAAATGCCTGAGATGTTTGACTGCTTAAGTTTAATCAGGAGATGTTTAAAAAAAATCAAAGTAAAATTAATTTCCAGCTCTGAATATAGATGATTAAAAATACACCACCAACTTTTCACGTATTTGGCTTGCAGAGATTATATGCTAGTTAATCAACTCCAAATAGCTTATATGAAATTAAAGATAGAACTACAGCTGAAGTGGCATAAAATACACATATTAATATAAGAACTTCTTTATATAGGAATTTTATTAAACTCCTTAGATAAATGATTTTTAATATAACCGAAAAAGAATTTTCCTATAAAAGAAGAACAATAATATATCCTGAATGTTGTTATTAACCTCCTCCCCCAAAATAATAAGAAAACTATTATGAACCATTATATTTTCTATTTCTACTATGGGAAAAAGCATTTGGTAGTGCACAGTAAAGGAAATACAACACAGAGTATGTCCAGTGTTCTCAGTGAGATATTAAGTATTCTAAATGAAGGTTTAAATACCTGAAACACTATGAAATTTTCCTTGTGTTGAGGGCTCAGAACCTACTACTTTATGCAGATGATACCCTATAAGAATCTTCCCTTACTAGCCATCTCTTACAATAGTACAATAGGCATATATATACTAGATTAGTGAATAGGAAGTTGCTGAAGAAACGAGGATGCCTTTTTTGGCTCAATCCACCTAATACTATAGATACCTATCTTTGGTATCTCTCATAAACATTACTGTACTGAATATGGGTATGAACATGAATCTAAAGGGAAAAAGATATGTGGATAACATTTTAAGTCATAGTGTTCTGTGTCACTATCACCATTGTCATGTATATACAAAATATTTGAAAACAGAAAATGTGAGAAATAGCTTTCAGACATAGGTGTTACCCACAAGCTTGGACTTGCCATTTATTGAAGTCTATGTGCACAGTGGGTTGACCAAGAACACAGAAGGGGGTAAAAGGGCAAGGGAAGATTTTAAAGGTAATTTACACCTTAAAGATTACTTCTTTCTTTACGTGATTTCATGGTAATTGAGACCACCTGATGCTCTCAAGATCCAGCTTCCCTCCCTTGCCCACACTACAAGTGAATTAGGAAATACCAAGGGGAAAGTACTATATAGTATTTCTAGGGGAGAGCTATCAGCTTTGTTGCTTGCTTTCTCCACTGCCTGAAGTGACTGCATTTCAAGTAGAAATTGGTCAACAAAACTGCTTTGTTAAAGATTTTAAGCTTTTTCCCCACAATTTATGTTAAGCCTCTGTTTCCCAAAGTTAGCATAAAGAACTGTATTTTCAGCAAGGCAGCCTTTATTGAAAGGAGGTCATGTACATTTCCTCCAAGATGTTCTACAAAGGCTAGTGAGAAGCTGGTGAGAAAGGCTCTATTGAGACAACTGCTGCCTGGCAAACTCTTGGAGACAAAGACAGGCTTCAGACCAGGTGTGTACTTTGATTAGCTGTTTGTGAATATCTTTTGGATCAATATGTACTCAGAGATGACATCTCTTAACAATTTTGAAGGAAGAGTAATACTGAGAAAATCACTGTCTGATCACAGACAAACCATGGACAGAAGAAATGGTGAAATTAATCAAATAAAAAATTTTCTAGGAATTATTTCCTTGACCGTAATAATCACCACCACTCACACAAGTAATTTGCTGAAGCAGCAACACCAAATTTACTGCAGATGAATTTTATTTCTGGTGCTATGGTTTTTTAAAATCATAAAGAGATATTGAAGTCTAATTTCACATACCTCAACTGCACAATTTTCTTCTTTTGACAAAGTGAACAGACACATTTTTTACCTTGAAGTTTTAGTTCTTGAATTATACAGCAGGAGGAAGAAATAAATAAACTTTGGGCCTGATTCTGAAGTCTATTAATTCAAATAGGGACTTTGTTTGAATTTTGTAGGCAGAATCATTCTCTAAAAGTTTTGCTATATTTATTTTAGCTTTCTCTAAAGTAGTACAAAGTTTTAATTTCATGGGCATTTATGTTATAAAATTACATTGTCACACAGTAGCTTTCAGCTGAGATTCATCTCTCTCTTAGTTCCTTTGCTCTCTATGATTATATATATACACATATATATCTATTTACATTCACAGAGGTGTTTACTGTGTATCTTCCCTGGTTTTATAGTAATTGTACTTAGGTTCAGTTCTCAGTTCTTCATTATTGTTACGATCATAAATATTTTTGATGCCATTTTTTTTCCAGTCTTTTTTTTCTACCCACAAACAGATTAGAGTTTTTTATCAGTGTGGTCATAATTGTCTAAGCCACATCAAGCATGAGAATCCAGGGCCTGTCTGGCCCCAGCAGGGAAAGTCAGGGATACCTAGAACACATATTTAAGGAAGATATCTGAAAGTAAAGCTACCTGTTCTTACTATCACAGAAAGGTTGACATGTTGGAATAGAAATGGGTAGTGCTGAGAGAAAACATGAGTTTGACTTTTCTACTTGTACAGCAGCAGTGGGCACGGTGGTTTTTCAAGGCTTGGCATAGACAAAGCAGGTAACCGATTTAGGTCTACTGGAAGACAACAGAATTACTATAACCTTTGCTGCCCCAAGCCAATTCCTAAACACAGGGAAGGCTTCAGGCAATCTAGATAGTAGTTCTCTGGGTTGACCAACATAGCTCACACTGGTGGGACAAAAGTCTCGATGGCTTATAGCTTGAGTATTTATAAGGATGAGGTTAAATTTACTTGCATATGAAGCAATAGTCTGGAATGCTGGAATGTCAAGATTCTGAATTCTCTATCTTAGTGTGGCAACCAAGCAGTTTGTTGTTGCTTATTTGTAAAACTAAGTAAACCATGAGCTATGGGGCTAACAAATATATCCAAGCTTACACAGGCAATGGCAAAGCCAGGCTGATAATTAAAGGACTGACTGGTGTCACTTCCACCACTGTGTATCACAACCAACCTCACAGAGGTCAACAGAATGACATAATATTGTCATAATAGACTGAGGCCCCAGCATGCGCTTACCTTGTCATTAGGCAATCCTTGGCTTTTTTACAGATGCTGTGCTTCCACGCAACTTTGGGTATCGCTCTCATACAAAAATGCAACTGAAACATACCACACAAGGTGATGTACTCCCAGTGGAAATTGTGACTGGGCTGGAAAAGAAGCTTTTAGAACAGTTCTATCACCCTCTTGAAAACAGGCTTGCAAGAAATAATGTAATTTAAATTATAATTTAAAAAGATCAGCTATGACAGATGGTGAGCTAACTGATGTTTAAACTTGAGGTAGCAGGGACCTCTCACATGCTTCTGTTTAAGTGCACATTGGATACACTGAACGGGGCCAGGGAGTGCAACATTATGAAGAATGAAGCCATTGGTGAATAGAGCTGTCTATACAGACCTTTATAAAACTATTTTAAAAGGACTTATTTATTTTTTCTTGTTTGAAAATATTTTTATTTATTTATTTTCATACAGTGGAAATTTTATTTTTATAGTGTTTCCTGCTGAGGCATTGTGGAATAAATTTATTTTAAGATGGTTGGTAAACTGTTTTCTTTCTGTACATCTCTGCTGATGCACTTTTTAATAAATCATTTTTAAGGTGGCTGTTTCAGTATTTTTCTTTTTATTTCCTGCTGTGGAGATAAGGCCTTTAATAAACAATTTTTTGAAGTGGCTATTTTTACATTTTTTCTCCTGTATCCTGCTGTTACAGTGCTGTAAGCTTGTT
Source organism: Aegotheles bennettii (assembly GCA_013398125.1). Lineage (NCBI taxonomy): Eukaryota > Metazoa > Chordata > Aves > Caprimulgiformes > Aegothelidae > Aegotheles > Aegotheles bennettii. The sequence goes on along the minus strand of VZRW01009714.1, from coordinate 21,066 downwards.
ACATGTTCATTTGTTTTAAATAGCTGCTGTTCCTTGTTTTTTTAGAAATGGTTCTTGTAAATTAGCCTTCATTTTCAGAATTTCCTTCTCTTCTCTAAATAAAACTGAATAGGAGAAGGCAGTGGAACAGACTTTAAAAAAATGTTAATATTACTCTACACAGGAATAACTAGCTTGAGGACTCCGTTATAATAGCATGTAACTTTCCCATACAAAGTTACAGTGCTAACCACTAAGAGGTTCAGGTTTTTCACATTCAAAGTAATTTTACTAAGTTTATGCTCATTCTGCTTACCTTGATGTAGTTTACCATGGATTGAGTGCTTACATGGAGTTATAACAGGTCAACTGATCAATGGTAATATTTCAAGATGTGCTAACTCAACCATGGGTTTGAATGCTGATCTCTGTGTAGCAAATAGTAAACACAGTCATAGTGAAACTATTCCTAAATTTGAGTTCCATCGATTACTTTCTTGTCAACATGACACTATTTCTAGAAATGTTGACATATTTTGTGTTGATTTTAACAACTTTTTTTAAAACTTGACCAGTTAAATATTTCATTTTGTAGTGAAATTTGTTATTTTCATCCAAAAATAAAAATGTATTTATAAGGGTTAAATAATTTGGAATATAATTCAATATTGCATCTGAGGTTGGCAATTAATAGGTACTTTGGGTAGGAATAAAAAGAGAAAAAGGCAGGGTTTTTTAATAAATAAATAAATAATGATTTATCAGAAAAATCAGTTAAATGAGAAGTCCAGTATTCATTCACTCCGATCAGGGCACTACCAGGATTTTTTCAGTAGCAGACCAGTTCTGTCAAGCCTAGAACCACTAGGAGAATGAAGAGAACAACACACTGAGATCAAAATGCTGACGAGAGTAAGAAAAGAGGACTAGAGATATACGACTTAATGAAATTCAACAAGGGCAAGTGCAGAGTTTTGCATCTGGGGAAGAGCAACACCATGCACCAGTACAGGCTGGGGGCTGACCTGCTGGAGAGCAGTGTAGGAGAAAGGGACCTGGGAGTCCTGGTGGACACGAAAATGACCATGAACCAGCAATGTGCCCTTGTGGCCAGGAGGGCCAATGGCATCCTGGGGTGCATTAGAAGGGGGGTGGTTAGTAGGTCGAGAGAGGTTCTCCTCCCCCNGGAACATCTCCCTTATGAGGAAAGGCTGAGGGAGCTGGGTCTCTTTAGCTTGGAGAAAAGGAGACTGAGGGGTGACCTCATCCATGTTTACAAATATGTAAAGGGTGAGTGTCAGGACGATGGAGCAAAGCTTTTTACAGTAATGACCAATGATAGGACAAGGGGCAATGGTTGCAAACTGGAGCATAGGAGGTTCCATGTGAATATCAGGAGAAACTTTTTCACTGTGAGAGTGACGGAGCACTGGAACAGGCTGCCCAGAGAGGTTGTGGAGTCTCCTTGGCTGGAGACATTCAAAACCCGCCTGGATGCGTTCCTGTGTGATGTACTCTAGGTGACCCTGCTCTGGCAGGGGGGTTGGACTAGATGATCTTTCGAGGTCCCTTCCAACCCCTAGGATTCTGTGATTCTGTGAACTTCCGGACACAGGTGATTGAGGAGCTGACGATCAAGGAGCTGAGAAGATGATAAGTGCTGTATCTGGGAAGGTACAACCCCAGGCACGAGAATATGTGGGGAGAGAACCTGCTGGCAAGCAGATCTGCCTAGGGCCTTGGGGCCTTGGTGGATGGCAAGCTGACCATGAGCCAGTAGTGCACCCTAATGGCAAAGAAGGCCAACGGCATCCTGGGTTGCATTAGGAAGAGCACTGCCCACAGGTGAAGGGAAGTGATCCTCGCTTCTCGGCACTGGGTGAGGACACACCTGGAGTAATGGGATCCAGTTCTGGACTCCCCAGTACAAGAAAAACAGTGGACTTAATGGAATGAGTTCAGTGAAGCATGCAGTAGAACTTGACCCTCCTTAGTGAAAATACATTGCATACAAAAAATTTGATGCATCATCAGAAGGTACAGGAACACTGTCACAGGTATAGAAAAGGGTATCAGTAAGGAATCATTTTGTGATGAATGTTCGCTTATGGCAGACAGTACGTCAGATAAGGAATGGGGATATACTATGGCATGGGCGATTCAAAGAGGACAAGAGGAAAAACTTCTGTAGGTGAGTAGCAGAGCACTGAAGAAGGTTACATAGATGGGCAGTGGAGGTTTTTGGAGATTTTCAAAACTGAGCTAGACACAGCCATGGCTGACCTGATCTGGAGTTGATGTCAACCCAGCTACATCCAGTGTACAACCAGTGGAAGGTCAGACTAGATGACCTACAAGCATCCCTTCTAGCCAATATTTCTATCATTCTATGAACGCTCCAGATGATCTTTTGAGGTCCCTTCCAACCCCTAGGATTCTGTGATTCTGTGATTCTGTGACTATGAAAATAAGGGAACTCCATACCGTTTTGGAAAAGTTTCATTTCAGTCAACATAACTACCCAGAAGGTTAACGCACAGTTGAAACTAACCATTTTGGTTCTCTTAATAATCTCTGGACATTGACAAAACAAATCAAAACACGGAAGTGTGATGTAGCTTAACCATTTCAAACACCTATCTTGGAACAGGATGGTTTCTCTCCAGAGGCAACTCTCACTATGGAACACACCTGGATGCTTAACTTTTGAACAAGTGAATTTATATGTCACAAACCCCACCTTTTAATGCAATTATGTGAACTTGGAGGCCTCCAATGAGAACAAAGAGCAGTTAAAGTGACTAGTGCTGTTTAAGGCCACATCTTAGATTAGGTCCATCTTCTATATTTTGATTATACTGGTTCACTGAATACGAATGAAGTTCTGGCAATACTGAACTGAAAAGAAGCTTCAGTGTACTTAGTGTTGATTTTAGATGGTTAGTCTCACTGCCAGTTTCCAAGGGACAGCTTGATTCAACTGACTTCTGCTTCTCTGATAAGCAGTAGCTTATGATGGACCATAGTTTGCCTATTGAGGATGCACACTGGTTTTACCCCCTACATAAAGAGTTATTATGTAGTATGCAAACCAGTCATTGAACAGAAGTAGTCATAAACAGCACAATGATCTGCCCTAGCAACAAGTTTTCAGGCAGTAACTCCGGCCAGAGAAGATTAAGACAGAAAGGGAACTCTCTCTCTGCTTGCCAGATAGTAGACAAAGACTTCGAATCAGAACATAAACATCAATACTCTCTATCTCAAGGGTACACTCTTGCAGTCTAAGAGCTTTGAACGATTAGAGTTCAATTGATTGACCCTTGACCTGCCCTAGTTTGGCACTGTGTTTTATCTCTCTAAAATATATTTACCTACGGATTAAATCATAAGCACACTGAAGGGAAGATACCTGTTCAAATACTCCTGTATACATCTGTTCATTCTTAACTACAGTGGGGTTTCAAGTTCTTTGCACAATAGAGAGAGTTGAAAAAACAGTTTTCTACGAAAAAGGGTGTGTTGTGCTAAAACCTGATCACAGCACTTGTGGAAGATAGCCAAAGCTTTGCCTTTTATTTACAAAACCGTCTTCATAATTGCTACTTTGTATTTGCAAAAAAATTGAAGAGTCTATGAAAATAAAGTACTTTTAAAAGCATTTATTAGCCTTACTCTCCATTTTCATTCCTATCCTTACATATGCTTTGATTCTGTAGGAAACCAAGAAAAAAAATACCTTATTGGGGAAAATTGGAAAAAATGAATATCACTGTGACAGGCTGCAGTACAAATGGCTGATTACTGCAGATCAGAGTATGTGTCAAATCAACTTCTTCTGATACTTTTAAAATTTGTTTTGTTTTTTCAGTGTGAGCATGTTGCTTGCTTGAGACAAGACATTTTGATATTTTTTACTATAAAGCATTTATTCTAGACTGTGGGAAAATTTATCAACGTATGAAAGAAGCATTTTATGGACTTACTAAAATATTGAAGCTGTGACTACTGCCAGAGGTATGATTAAAATATCAAAATCTTTCAAAGACTGGAGCTATCATTGCAAAGCAAATGAATTTGAGCCACTAATAGTACCAGGCATTACCTTCTGCTGCCTCTATCTTTCTTTTTTATTTTTTGCCTCACTTGAATATGAAGATATCCTGTGTGATTGAACTATCGAGTACTGAAGAGTCAGCATTGCTGCTGCATTTGAAAGAGCTACATTGAGAACTTTATAATGCACATCTGAAAAGCAAAATCAGTAATTACAAACAACTTACAGGACAGCTGAATGCAGTTAAATCATTTACTTGCAGTGCACCCACAATCTCATAATGCTTTAATATATAAAAACACATTCAGCAGCTGCAGTGCTTTTATCTCACAGGCACTATCTCTTAAGCTTATGGAAACTTTTTTTAGGAAGGTGTATATGTTCCTTTATAAGCCAAAGGGAACCACAGGTGAAAGGACATCTGCCTCCTTGATAGTTCTTTGAAGCTATTCTGATCATGGCCAATAGAGCCGAGAACTGTGTAACATAATGCAGACAGCGTTCCCTTCACCATCTTATAAATCACCGTAGCAATTGTGTATGTGAACTTAAGTGAAGGGAACAATAAAGATCTTATGTCATAATGAACTGTTGAAATAGCATTAAAACATATTGATATTAATGGATAAGTCTGAAAATACAGAGATAATCAGAGATGCATAGACACTCACCGTGTCTACAAATGTCTGATTATATCTGCAGCCTTCTCTATATATACCCAAGTTTGGAATTTTATTAAAAGTTGTAAGAACCAGGAGACTTACGTACCTTTCACATGGAAAATGTTCAGATAGAAAAAAGTAAGGAACATTTTTCTATGAATAGAAGTTTCTTATTTCACAGTTTTAATGTTGGAATTTCTTTTAATAACATGCAGTGGTGCCTTCTCTGAGGGCTACTTATTTCTGTTTTAAAGTCAAGCCTCTGAGCTCTCTGAAATGTGTGGTTATGCAGGAAGTAATCTGCTGGAGGCTTTGAGACTTAAAGCCCGTAACTTCAGGAGATCCCATATTTGCCTTTTAGTCAACAAAGTACTCTAAAGTAGAGCTGCATTAGCAGCTGTAAATTCAATCTCACTGTAGTTGAGCCACTCTATTCTTCTTCACTGGTAATTACACCATGGGAAATAACTATTTAAACAGAATCCTGTGCTATGATTAAATTTTTAAAAAAATGATTGCAACATACAAGACAGTTTTCAATTTCAACTTCCAAGTTTTGATTCAAAACAACTTTATAGTAACAATTTAGACCTGAGAGTGTACAGACATTAAAGTGAGGCAACTTAACAATCCAGTTATTTGTACTGCTTCTTTATAAAAATATTTCTAGTATTTCTGAAGATTAAATTCTGCCAACCAGTGACTAATCATCAGAGCTGAGTAAACATTTCATAAAGAGCAAGTAACTTGAAAAACTCTGCCTTTTTAGTGAACTACACACATGCACATTTGAAATTTCTTCAATTAGATCTTGATATCCAGGAATTAAATCTTATCTTACTTTACAAATGAATCTACATGGCCATACCAAAACTCTGGTATAGTGCTCTGTAAGGTAAATGTTTAGAATTGACTGCACCTGACCTATGTGCCACATGCCGAAAAAAGAGGTGTTTTATTTTTATAAATATATATAGCAGAATAATGTATTATCTTTGGTTTGGGTTCACTGATAGATTGTTTTCTATTTATCTATGATGATATGGAGTCTCAGGTAAAAAAACCCAAAGAAATAAAAATCAAATAGAAGTACAATGTAAACTCAAACAGTGAGCATCTGTTTTGTGAAAAATATAATATACAATACCATTATCAGTATGAAAGGTCGTGGGCTTGATTCCTTACCCTTAACAGACCAATTTGATCAGACCCATCTGTGTTAAATCCTCCAGGCAAGGATATTTTGTTGTTGAATGGCATTTGTCCAGTCAGCAGTGAAATGGGTACCAGCAAGAGCCAAATAAAGCAACAGGAGATCACTCATCAGATATCCTGGAGACCTTCTGGCTTAGGGGCATTCCTCAGTAGGAGATTTTCACCACTTGCCTGTCTTAACACAGCGTGCATGGGTTCATTTTTAAAATAAACACATTCACTGCAAAAATTACTCTGAGTGAAGCTGCTATTGTATATTGTAGTAGAGAGTCATCATCGTCAACCCCGTTCAAGTAATTTCAGTGGAATAGGGTTTCACATGTCATATATAAGAAATTATCTTTATGGAGACTTTTTGGAAGTTTGTAAAATGGCATTTTGACAATTTAAGAACGTACAGCTACCAGTACCAAAGCCATCAGAACCCTAGACCTCCTAACTGTACTCCATTCTTACTCTTCAGTATGTATGACTACTGGATGTGGACATGAACCTGTTCAACATAATTTGCTAACATGTTCACCCTCTCATTCCAACCAGTGTATTTTATAGTTGATTTTTTCCAAGACAATTCACTGCAGATGGGCAGATGGGCAACATCTTCAATGTTGTTGTAGCACACAAGCAATAGGGTTTGAGTTCGGCTGACTATTTTGTAAGTTGATATATAATTTCTTATTACGGACATTATTTTCTAAACTAGCTCTTAGTTTCTTTAAAGAAATGTAGAATTCTCTGCAAAATAGGCTTTCAAATAGGAAAAATGAAAATTTGGATTCAAATGAAAGAAAACAGTTGGAAAAGCTAGAAAATAAAAACAGTTATAGTTCAATTAAGGCTGATCTGGCACAACCTGTTAAAATATCTCCTTGGTAGTCAGAAAAGTAAGGAAGAAATAAACAAGAGGAGACTTAAATGCACTGAAGTTCAGACACACAATGTAATTTACTTTATTAAAATCTGATTGAATTAATATGCCAAAAGATAAATAGTAAAATTAAAATAAACTAATTATGAATAAGACTTCCACATCACATTTAGCCAAGTAATAATATTCTTTTTCTATTTATAAGTTAAAAGAGAAAGCGAGCAAGGTACTAGACAGGAGTTCTCCAGTAAAGTACATAGAGGTCATCATACTATATTTTAATACTCAAAATATTTTTGTCCACAGCTGGGAAAAAAGTGAATATCTATGATTCTTCTGTAAAGGAACATGGCATGCCATTATAGTACATTGCTTTCCTTATTTATCAGAGAACAAAGCCAAGAAGCAAACTAATCTGCCAAAAGTATGGCGAGGAAAACAGTTTCTTCCTCAAACTGAGGTTCCTCTGAAGCTTACCCACACAATATAAAGAAGAAGCATGAAAATTAAAGTCAGTGCTGAAAGTTAAACTGAATACACTCATTTAAACAGAATCATTCTAAAGGATATAGACTACAGGTTTTTATCGTGAAACAGGTGTTGATCTTCTACTACTAAAAAAATCGGTGAATTAGTTATGCTATGGAATAACAAGGATGTTAACTAGAACTTTGGTTCCATTACAGCTAATTACGTTGCTTCCAGCACCCTAGTTTCACTCCACCCTGAAAAATCTAAAAAGTATCAAATTACCCAAATTATCCTCAGAACAGTTTATCTCTTTAAACAGTAACAGATCAGTAGAAGTAGTTAATAAAATGAAGAAAAAACTCCAAACCAAAAGAGATAAAGCTGCCAATTGGAATGGATTCTCAGCAGTACGTTATAAGCCATGGGATCCCACAAGATGATTCTTCTTATGACTTACTCATTTATGCCTACAAGGTCATTCAAGAGACAAATGTCCCAGCTATACAATTCTTTCTTCCCTCCCACTAAGTATAGAGACATTATGGCCCTTATTCTAGCAAAGGTAGTCTCCTATCCTACTTCATCAATATTTAATTGAGTTCATCTGAGGACAGTAGCCATTTGTTAGGATGACTGTAAAGGTACAAAGCACAGGTAAAATTTGGTAGTTTTTGCTAGGACTCATATAATTCTTTTAACAGATACAGAAAAGGCGTTTGATTGGATTGAGGGCCTTTATTTATTTTGAAAGCACTATATGCCTAGTACATGCTTTGCAATCCACTGGTAGAGAGTTCATACCAGTGTTCTTGCTTATTACCTCCTCATTTCAGGATGAGTCTCAGTCACTCTCAAGGCTACAATCCCAAAAGAATTGTCATCTAGGTTCAGTGCAGTAACAGGTAAGACATCAGAAAGGGATCCAGGAATCTGAATGTGATGTGTTGGCTCCAATAAAACCACATAGGGAAATTCTGGCATCTCTAAATGGAAACACAATGTAGAAAGGGCCAGCTTGCATCAACTTAGCTTGTACTTGCCTAAAACTAGCAAACAAGGGGAATAGGACCATATTTTTATCACAACCACTGTCTTAAGACAGTGGCAATAGTTACTCTGGGGATCTTGATGGAATCTAGACATGACATAGAGCACTTGCTTGCTTCAATCTTGAAGCATTCAGAGCAGCAGAATTTTAACTTGTTCCTATTACTTGGTTCATCAAGGCTACTCAGGTTTTCCTGTATTTCATTATTTTGTACTAAAAATACATCCAAACTGTTTACCATTAACAAGTTTAATAGTTTAATTAATACCTTCTTTTAGCCCCACAGCTCTTCGTCATTTTGCTGGTTGCTTGTTCAGTTTATTACTCTTGTATTAATCAGCATTTTTGCCTTCCTAATTGCTTCCCATATGGCTAGTATCAAATGATAGACCCAAGTTATCTGCGGCCATCACTTGTTTTCTCTCTGTAGAAAGCTAGTAACTAGCTCAGAGAAAACTACCAAACCAGACTGTCATGACCTTTCTCTAGTAAGTCTGCGTTACATTTTATGTTATATTTCTATGTTCTAATTCTATGCAAACATTTACTGTACAATAGATTATAATACCTTGTATGGTACAGAAATCAGATGGCTCATGTTCTGTTTGTTAAATATTGTCATTCTATGACAACAGAATGACATAGAATTCTATGACAATACTATATTGTTATTCCATTGTCATACAAAAATGTTGCTGATGTAACATTTTAAACCCTTGTTACGGAATCTTTGATTTTAGGTGATAGTTATTTCAGAAATCTAGTATGGCCATCACCTTGTTCCCATGCTCAAGTATATAAAGTATTTTGAATTTTCTTTCACCTCATGATGAGAATTTCTGTTTCTTTAAACTCATTCCCATTAGCCATCTCATGATATCCGCATAAAAAAATGAGAAAAAGATAACTAAATTATATTAATATCAATGCAATATTATCTTTCCATTCCTCACTTCTACAGCCTCAGTCCTCATCATTTGTATGTCTGACATTTTTGTTTGGTTTAATATACTTTATAGGCTATAGCTGAGAATTTTTTAGTAGCTCCACACCATGGACCTCACGAAACAGCTTTCTTTGCTAATGATATATTTTCCATTCATAAGGGATGAGAAAATTCTCAAGGAATTTAAAGGATATAGGAGTTCTTTGGGGTTTAAAGTAAGCATCAAGGGTTATAATGCAGTAATTTTTATTAGAATAAGTCTGAGAAGCATAATGTGATTAACATATAACCTCTCAAAACAGTGAAAAGGGCTTTAAATATTTGCAACTAAAATTAATATCCAGCATGCAAGATTTATATAACTGGAGTTTTATCCTATTTGTAAATATTGCTAAGGCATTTTCTAATATTGCATAGTTTTGTTCTTGGCTCAAAACATGTTGTGAGCCATATTGAGAGAAGATTGCAGTTCTATTCCAAAGCAAATCTTAAGGCAACAAGAAATGTTTTATTCTTCCTTAGAACAAAACCAGATATTTAAAGAAGTCTGAAAACAGAACTGTCTTAAAGTAAAACCACATTGACAATTGGCATAATGGAAGAGACCCTGAGCAAGAACATGATAGATGCAGAACAAGTTTATGCTCACCCTCATTCCCATTACAACTTTTCATGCCGAGTTTCTCTAAATCAGACAGAGGAGAGGTTTGAATCTAAGTTTTCTTAACTCCAGGCGAAGGTATGCACACAACAAGTTAAGCAGAATTGTTAGAAGATATGCAAGTTTCTATCTTTTTTTTTAATTGTGTATATCCCGGTGTACTCTGGGAAATGTAAATCTTCAAGATGAGGAGTCTATATATCGCCAAAGCCTAACTCTTGTAAAGCAATGCGGTTGGAAGATATAATTCATTGGTTTTGAACTAGTTCAAAATTAACCCTTTGGCTCATTTCAGCAATGAAAAACATTCCAGTTATAGGTTGAACTTATTCAAAATGCAATATTTAATTTTCAGATGGAAAGTAACTTTTACCCCAAAATGGAATGTTACAGAAAATTTTGATTTTGAGAAAAAAAAAAATTCCCTTAGAAAAGTGTTCACGTGGCATTTTCCTCATCAGCTTTAACATAAATTACTACTAAGGTATTTTTTCCATTTCCAGGGAAATTAACAACAGAATTGTTATAATTTCTCAACTTCTTTTTTTACATTACTTCATCTGCTGACCTTTGAACACATCTATTTTTCTCTACCTAATATTTATTCGTATTACAGTGGTGTTTACAAGTTTCAAAGTGAAATTGGAGTTGCACTGTGTTGGACATTTTACTGCTGTGTAAAAGAAATACTGGGTTTGGAAAGTTACTCTTTATATGTCAAAGGCAAAAGATGGTCAGGAAAGTAGGCACAGAAGACTTGTTAATCGCCTGCAGTCTCTGGCAGTAGAGGATAGAGAAACCAGGTCAGAAAATCAGTGTAATATTCGATAGACTACACTTTACTATTTGTAACGCTATTTCTTGGCACGGATAATGTGCACTACCACTTGTCCTCACTGCTAATTCTTTACTTTTGTCAGCGCCGAAGTGGCCAGACATGGCTGTATTCATTCTTCCCAACCTTGTTTCCAACACAGAAATGTTTTATCTCTTTTGAAAGAACTTCAATTAGAAGGAAAAGCAAATGAGATATATATATATAAAAATTCCACTCCACCAGAGTAGAGTCAGAGGTAAGACTCATATTGACATGAATAGACACAGTTGGGTCAACACTCAGTGCTTTTGAAAAACTGTACTTTTCAGATGGTGTGTGAACAAAGGAGAATTTTGTTTCTAAGCTGTTAAGTAGTGAATAACAACAAAAATGAAAGAAAAAGGAGACAAAACCAGTCTAATCAAAAACTAGAGGCATTTTATGAACAAAATGGAGTGGATCTGTTTAAAACAAAGTTTATAATTTCAGTAATTGTGCTCTGGAACATGTTTTTATTTCTTTCATATGCGGCTTCAGTTATGTGCAGCTGTGTCACTGTCCTGACCTGTGTTGAGAGGCTGGTAAGGAAGCATTTGCTACAAACCACTTCAGGCTTTTGTTATCCATTCTTCCGCTAAAGCTCCAACAAGAAAACCACTGAAGTCGTCAAATGCAGTAACTAATGTGAAAATGGAGACCTATTGTTCAGTTCTTATTGACTAAGATGATGTAGATTCAATGTATCAACAGAAAAAGGTTACTGTGTTGACAAGACTGCAGTGGTTAATATTCACAAAATCTTCTAAACTGCATACTACTTCAAGGAAGAATAAACCACAGTTATTCCGACATCCCACACCCCTAATATCTTAGACATGTTTTGATTTGTAATACTTGCCTGTGTCTTAATGATAACACAATGACAATAGTAAGACTGTAAAAATGTGTGTCTAGTGGTCTGTATGTTCTTGGTTGTCTCTAAAAATTTAATATAAATATAGCTTATCAAGACACCCAGGAAGGAAAACACTGAACCTGTGACTTGCTCCCTGCACTTTCTAGCTTCTCTGTATCCCTTTGCATTTGCTACTGCAGTCCTTCATAAATATTGGTATCTCCAGTGTATTTACTCTGTTTGCATCTTCCTCTCATCCCTCCTTAAATGAAGTATCATACAGAGTTCTAGTATCTGTGGGTTTGTTTGCAACCTACTGTTTTACATACATTAATCCGTAACAAATGCAACTCTTCCAAAGCCTTCTCTTCCAAGAGTACTTTGAGTGCCCCTGTACTACAGTGCAGCCTGTAAAACTGGCTTGTTCATAAGCTTAGTTGAGCTGGATTTAATCTATTTAGGTCAAGTACAGATAGCCTGAGCATGACCAGCTTTGGTGGGGGCTTTGTAAGTCTAACCTCTATCGTGCGAACAGCTTCTTTGGTTGAAACCTGTCTCGTTGACTTATTACTGTTGGTACCACTTTGTATAAGCTCAGGTACCTAGTGTGTTGTCTGAACCTTCATAACAGTATTGTGTTACAGGGCACAGTTAACTCATAATTGCATCATCTTCTCTAAACTTTACACCTGATTTAGCAGAGAAAACATACGCATGGCTCTCTCCAATCTATTATCATGAAAAGGGAAAGAAGAACTAATAAAGCATTTTGTTGTGTACTTGCATTGTACATTTCATGCATAATAGGTAACAGGTGTGTTTTTTTCTTTTGCAAAGTCAATTAGGTTACAGTAGGGAACAGCACATTATTTTAAAGCTAAGAGATTTTTCAAGTAATTTAACCACATACAGACTTCTTGCACATGGGTGAAATTTCATTCTCATTTAGCAATACTGAGAATCTCTTCTGACCTTGGGACACGAAAGAACAATATATGCATGGAGGGGAAAGAGGCAAACCTTATTACGTAAAGGCTTGAATTATTTATTCTGTGGAAGACACAGAGCACCTTTGGATAGGGCTACATGAATCTTTTTTGGATAAGTGTTTTTTTTATCATGCTGGTAGTGCATGAGATACGTCAACAGTTTAAGAAGGTTCTCTTTCTTTCTCTTTCTCTTTCTCTTTCTCTTTCTCTTTCTCTTTCTCTTTCTCTTTCTCTTTCTCTTTCTCTTTCTCTTTCTCTTTCTCTTTCTCTTTCTCTTTCTCTTTCTCTTTCTCTTTCTCTTTCTCTTTCTCTTTCTCTTTCTCTTTCTCTTTCTCTTTCTCTTTCTCTTTCTCTTTCTCTTTCTCTTTCTCTTTCTCTTTCTCTTTCTCTTTCTCTNCCTTCCCCTTCCCTTTCTCCTTCTCCTTTTTTTTTTTATTTCTTTCCCCATAGGAAACATAGAAAATTGTGTTCTAAAAATTAAAATGTTCAGGTAATATCAAAATTAAGTACAGAAAGTTTAGCAAATGCCAGAGATGCAATTCCTCATGCAAATTTAATTCATTATCAATGTTCATGTACGCTAAGACAGCCATTATTTTTTCATGAGATATTCAGTTAAATTTTTGAAAGAAATATTTTGAAATCAGAAGCTGAAACTTGTAATTTGTCAAAACAAAAACTTTCAGCTACATACATTAAGAAATATTAAACAAATATAATTTGAAGTAAAAAAAAGGTTAATAAAAACTGAATACACAAAGTCTCTCTCAGTTCTGAGGGATCTCTGTGGCATGGCTCAGAGATGAAGGCACAAGTTTTGTCACTAAGACAGTTAAACTGATTTTTTTAGACCTTCCTCAAATTTTTGTGGTTTACACCTTAACTGTGACAATGAGTGTTTGACTTAAAAAAATCTGAAGTATTTTTTTGGTTGGTTGTTTTTTTTTTTTCCTGAAACAATGTATATTTATGTGTGTAATAAGTATGCTGAATACTATCATGATTTGGTGGTGTTATGAGGGTGTATGCATTGGACCTTATACCATTGTAATATGTTCTGAAGTTTTATTGGTCAAGTATTCTGTCTTCAGAGACTGCAGTCTCAGTATATTTTACAAGCTGGCTGAAGTAAAAAAATAGTTTATCTATTTAGCTTTAGATTGTTCCTACTACACTTTCAAAAGACATTTTCTGCTATTTTGTATATTTTATGAACTGAAAATAATTTTGTCAAATTCTGTTCTGCTCACAGAATAATTACTTTGCATTTTTCACATAGTATTTTTTACTGACTTAAGGGAGGTAGCCTATATACCTTTAATGGTTGCTGCCAGATGTTGTTAACCATCTGAAAAAGAAATAAATATCAGCACATTTCAAGGTTTCTTTGAAAGATGTTAACAGGGATACAGGGAAATGTATAGGATTTGGACACAGTGGGATGCAAAGGCAGTAAATTCATTCTGTGTTTGCACTTGGAAAGACAATGAATCAGGAAGAAATTTTGAATCCTGGCAAATGTTTCAGGTCTTTCAAAGGCTTATGTTCTATACTTCACTTTCTGTAACTTCACAGAAAGTAATGGCACTTCGTGAGCTATGAGTCATCAAGGGAGAACAACGTATATGGAGTAAAGGAAAAAGTTACCCCTCAAAGTTACGTGAAAGGGTATTACTGAGGCACTTCAAAAGAAGGACCAAAGGGTTAAGGTTTTCATTTTATTAAGTTTAAGCTGTTCCCTGCCTGAAACCTAGCAAATTTCTGATAAGAGTTGTAAAAACCAGGTGTTTGTTCTAAAACTACCCTACCATAGCAGTGAATATTTCCCAGATAAAAATTAATGAAGGGAAAACTCATAAATGTGTCAGAAGACAATTATTTTTTTCAGATGTAAGCCAGATGCTCTCCACTGCAAATCAAGTAGGAGTAGGAGTCTCAGTTCACAGAAGACTTCAATCATGAAAAGGAAGAGTCTTCATTGGTGGACTCTAAGTAGTATAAATCTAACCTAGAAAGATCCCACCCAGTTCTATGATGTTACACTGTGAAACGAAAGATCTTATTGTTACGGTATTCATATGAGTATGCTGACATCTCGGCACATGGATTCTTGACTGGCTCCCTCAATTTGCTTCAGATCATGTTGCTTTCTGTTCTTTGAACCAGAAATATATTAACTAGGTTAGGGCGCTTCAACAGCTTGTAACTATAGTCATTCTGGATAAATTTTCATTGTAAAAAACCAGAAAAGTTAAGTTTTATTCAGACATTTTTGATCTCAGGGCATACAGTATGCATTTTGACTCTTCATGCATATTTGTATTTGCATAACTAGAATTTTTGGAAACAAAAGATTATGCAGTGAATTGTTTATTTATTTATTATTATGGCACTGGAGATCGGCTTGATGATTAATATCTTCACAGTCCCACCCAGTCCAATCTCAAGAGATTTTTAAGCTTGAAGTACACATTAGTGCAAGCACCATGAGAAAGCATAAGGTCTTTTGGGGGATTCCCTTTGTGTTTTTTCCTTATTGTTCACATGTACATGTTCTTCTGAAACTGGCATTTTGTTCTGGTTTTTGATTTTCACAGATAGCATTGCCTGTGTCTTGCAGCACAGTGCAAAGCCCCAAGCCTGCCCCAGTAATACTGCATGGTCATCCTGTTGGGCTGCAGCAGGGTGCAGGGGCTTCTCACTCCACCTCACTGGAGTGGGCTCTTCTTTGCAAGTGACAGAGTTTGGAGCAGGAGCCCCTTGGTGGCCTTCTAGAAGGGGCCTGTCTTTAGGCACGTTCCAACTTGACCGTGCTCTCCCTCCAATCCCTTTTTGGCACTCATTTGCCTTGAAGTTCTCACACCTCAGGCATGTCATGGCTTGTTCTGCAGTCTGGTAAACTGAGGACTCCGAACTGGTCTTTTACTTTTGTTTAATTACTTTCTAACACTATTTAAACTTTAATTATTCATTCCATTAGTTCTTATTAATAATGTTTTTATGGCTATATATATTTAATCCCTATAGTTTGATAAATGTGTATATATAACAAAATGTTTGTTCATATATAGATGTGTATATATCTATGTAAATATTTTATGTATACATAAAATATGTATTTATACATATTTCTACTCTTCTTTATGTATACTATATATATACAGTTTGTATTGTATATAGGTGTATATATTTTTATATCTGAGCACTTCCTGGTCCAAAGGAAGTGGGCAGCCAATCCCAAGGCTGCCTGAGAACACATGGGTATGATGGTGTCAAGAAATGGTCATCAGTCAATCACAGAGCATTACAACATTTGACCAAGCGACAGCTGCCTGACATAAAATGGTGGCACCTTGAACTAAAATGATGGCCAAAACAAAATGGCAGTCCCCTGCATATACAGAGGAAGGGCTTTCTGGATCTGATGTCCTTCCCACTAAACTGGTAGTGGGTGTCTGGTACTGCCAGCTGATCATAACAGATCACGTGACTGGAAAAGAAGAGTGACTTCCAGCACAAATGGCCCCTGAGGCTGCTGGGAGTGGGACAGGACTTCTGCAAGAAGCGGGTACAGGCCACCTGTCACTTCTTATCTCATATAACTGTGGTGCCTACGCTAGGTACATCCTTGTTTCCAACTAGCCCTGGCCTCAGTCTGTGCACTGAACAGGCAGAGCAGATCTGGGTCCTTACCACATTCACTGGCAGTAAGCGATGTCTCTTTTGACCATAAATGAAATTATGGTAGTTCTGTTTCCTAGCACAGTTCACATTGTCAATGTTACCTTTTGCCTCCTAAGGAGATGTGGTCTACCTAGATTTTACATCAAACTGGCAAAGAAAATAGCACTCGGACTGGCAGTGTTGATGTTCTCACTGCCCTGGAGATAGGAATTTCCATCTAGTGAAGTTCCTGCCACTTCCCCTGTGAACATTACAGTATGGTAAAAAGGCATGTCAAGCAACTGAAACATAGCAGGAGTGGTATAACTGCAGTTTCTTGGACTTTTGAAAGGCTGCCAGGAAGATTTTCTCTTTCTAGAGTATATTAGCTCAAAATATTATTTTTAAATTGTTCATGATAGGATTTATTCTCCATTATACTAGCAATTCTTCCATTGAAACTAATGGGAATTTGCATAGATACCTATCGTCCTGTATTCTTGAAAGGTCTTGTATTCTACTCTCCTTTACTGTTCAGTACAATGTTTCCACTGTAAAGAGGACAGATATATTTCATTTTTTAAGAAGAAATGTTTATTTTCAGGAAGAAGCAATATGTTTCTTAGTATTGTTTAGCAGTGTACTGTATGTATAAGAAAGACAGAATCACAGAATCACAGAATTCTAGGGTTGGAAGGGACCTCGAAGGATCATCTAGTCCAACCCCCCTGCCAGAGCAGGGTCACCTAAGTTTGATTTTAAAATACTACTTTTTGGTATAAAGTCACTGATGATACA
The DNA here is from genome assembly GCA_013398125.1 of Aegotheles bennettii. Classification (NCBI taxonomy): domain Eukaryota; kingdom Metazoa; phylum Chordata; class Aves; order Caprimulgiformes; family Aegothelidae; genus Aegotheles; species Aegotheles bennettii. The sequence continues at coordinate 3,997 of VZRW01009714.1, read as the reverse complement.
ATGAATTAAGTTTATCCATGACCACATTTGACAAAAAATCATCACATTTAGTCCCCAGTGGAAAACAATATTCTACAAATTTTGAATGATGATACAACTTGCATAAAGCAAAACACTCATGCCACTGTTTAAAAAGCCACAAAATGAAGTTTGTACATGAATTTATCTTATTAAATAATAACTATTACTTTTAGAGGGATTTTTTCCATGCTTGTCTTTAGCATAGAAGTAATACCTTATCTTTCTGTCTGTCCTCCCCTTGTTTTGTTGAGAACAACTACTTCATCAACACAGTTTTACTTTGTCATTCTGTGCAACATTAAGTGCTTCCAGAAAGTTGTCAATAGTCATTATAAGTCTCGTTGTCACAGTCATTAGTCAATAGTTTTTTCTGTGCACTTCCATCCTTGCTACACAATCCTATGGGAGGCTTATATTAAATTCTTTAAAGATTTATGGCATATCTTCTACATGAATCTAGACCAGGTTCTGACTCAGGCTTAATACAAACTCAGTAAGCAAAAGCAAACAGAAGGACTACACTACTTACCAAGTTAATCAACGCGCTTCTTGATGCTAGATTAGTTTAGTTTTATTTAACTTGATTTACAACCTGGCCACAAGCTGTCAGTGCACAGTAGACTCAAGATTCCAGGATGTCAGACCTCCTGCTCACATCCTACCTTGCTGATCTGTAAATGGCAAGTCCAACATGCCAGGTCCAGATAACATCAAGTCCTCTGTACAAGTCCATCAAGTCTGATAAGTCAGACATGCTCCTTGTCAGCAAAATAATCAGCACTTTCATAACTTTTAAGAATCAGCCAGGCCTGACTTCCTGTAGGCTACAATGCATTTGAGAATTTTTTCACTAAGAAATGAATGTGCCTTGAGGCAACAGGATTAATTTTCCTTTCGTTTGATTTATTGCCTTTCTCACCTTTTCATTGTGAGGGTTTTTTTAATTTGTATTTAAACTCCTTTCATTTTAAATACTTTTAATATTGTTTTTAATACTTTAAATATTTTAAAAACTCCTCATTATTTTAAATATCCCACATGAAAGTAATCTTTTGTTGAGTCCAATCTCACAGCTTAATTTTCTTCATATACTGGTGGATCGGGAGTAGCTGGCAAGAGAAGGGTAGCATGGGGAGGCTGCAGGGGTGGCCTCCGTGAGAAAAGGCCAGGGGCCGTGTTGGGTGAGACAGTTGGTTCTGGTTGACTCCAACAGACCCACTGCAGTACTCAAAACTCAGCCCATCAGCCCAACTGGTGGCACCTCTGGGAAAACATATTTAAGAAAGGACAGAAAAAAAAAAAAGACATGGAAAGAAGGAAGGGGAAAAAGTGTAAGAAACACTCCTGTGAACAACAAGGTCAGAGAAGAAGCAGGAAGAGGAGGTTCTCCATAGCAGATATTCCCTCCAGCCCATGCAGAGTCCATGCTGGAGCAGATTTTTCCTGACAGGAACTGTGGGAGTTTGGAAGTTTACCAAGGCTAACCCAACACAGCTGGTGTTGATCATGATGGCCAAAATTCAAGTACTCAGGTTCTGGAGACTGTGGTGACGAACAAGGATAGTCATGGTATCCTAGGTGGTAGAATGGAGCAGGATTGATTACTGTGAAGTTCAGGGAAGGAGGTTTTATGAAGCTGTCATAGGTGGCATGGGGTGAAAGTGTATGGGTCCAGTAGTACTGGGTGCGTATTTTACAACACAACAGGATATAATGCGATAGGAAGACTAGGTAAGAGGGTGAGGGAGAGAGAACTAATGGCATTGAGTAAGTTAGTGGGGAATAGGGATAGACAAAGGCACTGAAACTCATAAATTTTGAATTAAAAATGTTGATGTGCTTATTTTAAATACAAACATATATATACATCAATATACACACACACATATATACATGTATATACATATACTTTCGTTTTTTAAAAAAATTGTTCACCTGGACTCCAAGGCCATTTTCTGCAGAATTGCTTTCTCTGCAGTCAGTGCACAGCCTGTATTGTATGGGACTTGTGGCCCAGGTGCAGGACTTTGTGTTTGTCATTGCTGAGATTCATGAGGTTCCCCTCATTCTATTTGTTAAATCTATTGTGTCCTCCTTGAATTAGCAGTCCCACCCTCCATTTTATCGACTGGACCTTTGCATTGCTGTTATGTATGACAGTGAACAGTGTACTTTCCCTCACACTGTCCAGGTTCTTGAAGAAGATTTTACACAGTATCATACAAGGTACTGCCCTTTCAGCAATGCTGCTCATAACCAGCCACCAACTGGATTTTTAAGCAATAACTGTGACAATTCAAGCCAGGTGATCCAGACAGTTTTTCACTGACTGTAGTTCACCTATCCAGTCTGTATCTCTCCAGTTTGGCTACAAAACAGTATTGAAAAAAGTGGGGTAAAGTGGAGCCCTGAAATTCTGGACATATTCCACTAGCTCTACTATGCAAAAAAAAACCCCAGAATTAGGTTTACTTTTAAAGGCAGAAATTGCACCAAAATTTACCATACTGATGGTGGGAGCTGAAGAGAGATTTCACTGATTCATCTTCTACAGTAGAAAAGAAAATGGGTACATTAAGACTCCCAGAAGGTATGTGAAAGCTACCTTAACTAATCCTGGAAAAAGTTGTAGTTCGCATAATGTATTAGTTGGGCAATATTGCCAGGTTGGTTTTACTGTCTTTTTATTCATCTGCTCTCATATGCACTGACACAAACTATTGCTGCTTTCTATTTCTCTGAAGGTTTGTCAGTAATTTTTTTTCCCTTTTTCTTGGATGAGTATAGTAATAAAAAACGCCTTTCCTTGTAGCGGTCAATTGATAGGTGTAGAAAATGAGAACAGAAAAGGACCATTTTGAAAAATGTCACAAATAATTCATAGAGACAATATTTTAAGGAGCTCACAGAATCTCCTGCCAGATGATTATATGAGACATTAATAGCCTTGCTTTTTTTATGACCTCTTCATACATATTTAAGTACAAATAAAGGATTGTAGCCTTCCCCATTCTGTTAATATTTGATCTTTACTGGCTTCATTAACTGCTCTTAACAAACTTCTTCGCACAGAAAAAATGAAACTGCAATGTAAACAATTTGTTTGTTGCTGGGTTTTGGTGACATGATCAAACTGTAAGTTAATTTAAACTATGTTAAATGAAAGCCCATCCTTTTTTGTCAGCTGCAAGAAGCAATCATAAATACATATCCAGAGTATAATCAAAAGGGATTACTGCTGATAGTTACTGCTGCTTTGCACAGAGAGTTGTACCACATAGTGAAGTACTACAGAAAATTAGTACATGAAATAAGGCTAATAGAGTGGTGTTTCTTGGAGGATGGCAGATATGCTCACAATGTCAGCAGTGAACAGAGACTGACGGATGTACAAACATTGTCATTTAAGACAGTCAGATTGTTTGCTGTCACATAAAGTCTGATTTACTAAGGCTAAAACAGAGAACTAGAATGTGATCTGATACAAGAGACTAAGACAATTTGAAAATAATTTCTTTTTTTTTTCTGGACTGTTAGGGTTTGGCTGTTACGTAGTGAACTCAGATTTATGCCAGAATTAGAGCTTAATGGTAGCGTACATCATACTACTATCTTAGCATCCACCATAAAGGACTGTCAGGTATGAGAGGTGTGAGAAGCTTGTTTGTATCAGATGAAGTATCTACAGGCTGAGAATAATAAAACCCGATTATTCCTATTTACAGAGTGCACCCTCAGTAAATTTGCAGACGACACTAAGTTGGGTGGGAGTGTAGTCTATTTCTCATCACATTAGCAAAAGTTTGTCTTAAATTCTCTAAAGATAAAATGACATGTCATATCTGACTCATGAATACCACCTAAGGGATTTGTCTTGATATTTCAAAATAACAGGGAGAAAAGGATGTTTACAGACCTATTGGTTTGAAAATTATTGTCTTTATCATGGAGCATTCATAGAATGATAGAAATATTG
>VZRW01009713.1:0-16309 GCA_013398125.1 Aegotheles bennettii | reverse complement strand
CCCCATCTCCAAGATCCCCTCCTCCCTGAAGTGCAGCTGGCTGGTCTGGATAATTAGGATTAGGATATTGGCAAATATTAACGTATTGGCAAATTATGCAGCACTTGTACCAAATATAGCAGTAATTTTTAATAATGTGTTTACAGAGGGAGAACTTTGTCTAAAAAAGGAAATATTTCTGGCTGGGAAGTATGAAATTTGGAATCTGGATGAATTGCCAAACATCTTAGGGTTTGGCTGACAGTGAATTAAAGGTCATGTGGAAGTTTGAGGGGTAACAACCATAGACATTTTGGGTGGACTTGTTGTCTATAGTTCCTTTATCCATTGGTTTCAGATTCCTTTGGTTTGTGTCCTTTCTGTGATCAGCTTACACTTCACTCTCCACTATCAGCTTGTAAAATTTTGCGCAGTTGAGTGAGGTTATGTGAATAATAGCACCTGTTGAAATGTGTCAGAATATGCAAACCCACCTAAATTTTGCATGCTTCGCTATTCTACCATATTTGTATCTAACAAAACTGAAGAAATCCTTTTCCATGTACAACATCAGCTTATTTTGTTAAAAGCAGTCATCATCTTAAGCATCATAAGAGCAGCATCCTTTAGAGAATGATTTTGCCAAAAATTCAGGGTAGTGTGTATCTTAAACCAGGCTGGAAGCAAAGGAGTTTAGAAGAGTTTAAAAGCCATGGAAAAATTGCTTCTACAGGTCTTAAATTTGAATGCTAGTACCTGAATGCATGCTTTTAACTCAGTAGTCTCTGCATAGCAGTCTGAATGTTTTTCCGATATCAGGGCCATATGGCATGGTGTTGTGAATATATGTGTACTTCCTTAGGCTGCAGTTCTACCATTAAAAAAAAATCCCAGAAAGGGTTAGATTGAATGTTTTGTTGACAGCTGAAAACCAGTCAACAGAGATAATACCGCCTGTCTTCTCTCAGTCACTTCTCCTAACTCTATTCAGCAGAGACAAGTGAGCAGGTAGATAGAGAAAACCTCTAGAAGTACAATGCTGAATGTGTATGCTGTGCAAAGCCCAAAAATACAGTTAATTGAAGACAGAAGTTGTGGCACTTAATGAATTGCTTCTTCAGCCTTCAGCAATGGAGGTACTTAAAGATGAAAAGCTGTACTGTGAGTAACAAGAACATGTGAAGTTCTTACCCTGTTATTTATGCAGTTTGAAAAGTTGTTTGATCATGCTTTGTTATATGCATTAGTAAGAGGTGGAGACTTGTATTTTTGTTGTGTTTTTGTTTAGTTGTTTAGGTCCTGATAGCATTGCTAGAATCATGATACTAAATTTAATCTGGACTTTTAAAATCATGGAGGAAAACGTTCCTCAGAATGGGATACCAATGCAGAGATTAAAGATTTTGCCTCTTTAGTCAAGAATAAATCTTCATTTCTGGGACATTTTATAAATAGTAAAAAGTCTAAAATTACCAGAATGTGTTTCATAACTAGTAAACAAGAATTGTCTTTTGCACGGTACATTGAGGAAAGACTTTCATTTTTATACTGCAGATGACATTAATATTTTTGTGCTGATGGTTGTAACGTGCTAATTAAGCTATATGCACATTTTCTACATCTGATAGGGATGCATTTTTCCTATGACAGTATTGCTACTTGCCTCAGACAGTATGGTGGGAGTGTGAAGAAGTACAGTTTAGTACAGCCTGTCCAGCCTGCACACTGTGTGCATCTTCTTCACAAGACAGTAGAAAGTAGACTGCAGGGAAATTTTTTGTTTAGGTTGTGACATGGCAAATCTATGTCCATTTATTACTGAAATCTAGTTTAAGATAGCTGTTGAATGGATGAAGAGGCAAAAGAGTAGTGAGAAAACAGGAAAGGTCTAACACAGTGGGAAGTTACTTCAGGTGAGAATTAGGAAATTTTCAATCTACCACTTGTTTAGGGGAACACACCATTATTAAGTATGCCTGTGTCCATGCAAACATGCAGCTGGTAGTAATAACCTGCAAGATGGGGACAGTTCTGTAACTGTATGGATGCTAACTGTGGGATGACACCAGGGACTGTCCTGTGCCAGCCACAGCCAGTTCCAGTGGGCTTCAACAGACCTCCTGCAGGGTGCAGCTGAGCACCTCAGCAGAAGATGACAATGCCTCTGGGAAGAGGAAGGGGTAAAACACTGCCCAGCAGTGTAAGGGGTGAGGAAAAAAAGTGAGAGAAACATTCTTGCAGACACCAAGGATAGAGGAGGTGGTGCTCCAGGTGCCAGAGAAGATATCTCCGTGGAGGACCCCAGGCCAGAGCAGGTGGGCATGACCTGAAGGACACTGCAGGCTGTGGAGAGCTTATGCTGGAGCAGGCTTACTTTGAAGGACTGCAGCCTGAGAGAGGGAGGAAGAGTAAAGGATGTGAGGATGATGGAGCAGCAGAAAGAAACTGTTATGTACTGACCCTTCTTCCTGTGCTGCTTGGGGTTGGGAGGTATTGTTTCATTTATCTTTGTGCCTCAGTATCCAAATCTGTTTTAATTATCAATAAATTAAATTATTTTACAAGTCAAGTTTTATTTTCTGATTACGGTAATAGCTAAAAGATCTCTCTGTCCTTATCTTGACCCATGAGCATGAGCTTTTTTTAAAAAAAACAGCAAATAAATATTTTCTCCCCCTGTCCTGCTGGAGAGAGGGAGTAGGAGAGCAGCTGGGCGGGCATCTGGCAGTTGGCCAAGGTCAAACCACTACAGTGGTGAATTGTTTAATAATGAAATATTTTGCTTTGACCTGTCACGCCACAGGATTAGAAACTGGTACTACGTAAGTGACTAATGATAAATTGTAGATCACTGAGACTCATCCTCCAGCAAATGCACTCTGATTGAGTCTTTGCTTAAGATGGACTAAGTCCTTGTTTTCTGTAGGTGGGCAGGAGAAACCTGCATCACCACCTGATGGGCTTCTAATCTTGTTCTATATACAGTTTATCAGCATCTTTCATAGGCTAAATAATGATTTAAAAAAATATTAAAAATTATGCCTGAGTGAAATTCAACATTAGACATAAAAATTGAATGAAAAATAGTGTATGCATTTTACTAGTATAGAGAACTATGCTTTTAAATAAAATTTCATTTAACATCATTTATAGTTTATATTGGAAAAGTTAATTGTTACATGAAGGTAACATTATCTGAGATATATAAAGTGGCTTCTGGTAGGTGTACAGACAGTACCTAGCAATACAGAAGTAGCTAATCTTCTAAATGTGTAACATTTAAAACTCATGATGAAGATAAACTGACCTAAAAAGTAAGGAAATTTCCTGAAAAAAGGAAATGGAACAGCCAAAAAAACAGAGCTATTCTTATGTTTCTGTACAATGTTAATGATAACCTTTCAATATCTGTTTAGCATTCTGCAGCTAGTGTAGCTGACTGAAAAATGAAATACATGTATTTACATTTCTTTAATGTGATTGTGCAGAGATTGTGTGGGTTTTTTTTCTTTTTAAAATAAAGTCCACCTACGTTTGAAGGAAATTGTATTTTGTACCACCTATAAAATTTAATTTTATTCTCTTGCTTGGATCAGAATTTATTTCTGATTTATCCATGTCAGATTTCCAGAAGAAACAAAATCCTTTTCTATTTCTCTCCATTCATACCACATTGAAACATACAGAAGGGCTCTTTGTTTCTTTTAGTCAGATGTACCCTGTTGTTTTCTTTCTGTAGCAAAAATGTTTAATAAGTTTAGAGAATGAGAAAGTAAACTGTCAGTCTTGCTGACGACATTTACTAGGAAGGAAAAACCCCACAAAACCTTGCTGTCTCCAGCTTTACTCTTTATAAGAACTTGTGTGTTTTGGCAAATCAACAATTTGAGCTGAGTTAGATTTGTATGGTATTTATATAAATATGTTTTATAGTTTGGGGTTTTTGTTGTTGTTGTTCTTGTTTTTTTTATAACTCTGGCCACACTCTTGTTTTATTAGATACGCATTTGGTGTGTTAGTTTTTTATGTATGTTTGTTTGTATAAATATTTTGGGACGGAGGGACAGCTAACCAACTGTATTAGAATCTTCTGCTGTTTTAGCTGCTGGCAACCAAGGAGGAATATCTGCCTTTTATAATATTTTTTTTTCTTTTAATTCAAGTAAAAGAGTACAAGGAGTGTCACAAGATGTGTTTTCCAGCTTTATAGTTGTTCAGGATGTATTTTAATGCCCTAAATTATTCCTGTTATTTCATTAAGTATAGTTACCTAAAAATGTGACAATACCCTGAGTGATAAAACAAGTGTATAGACTTTTCTGTACATACCGTACGTATTTAAGTGACCTGGTGGGTCTCCCATAGCAAACTTTTATCATTCCAGATCTTTTACCATGTATCTGCTACTGGCATGTAGCCAGCCACCCACACAGAGTTAGTTGAAATAAATAAAATTTATTCTAGTTCACTTAAGTAGAAAGGCTTGTAAAATATAAAGGTAATCACCTTGCAGCTAAGGTTACTAAAAGGGTTTTCTTAAATGGAGTTTCGTGGGTTTTGTTCTTCTGCAGGACTGTGCACTATTTCATACTTTCTAAAATTCTTACCTTATGTGTTCCTTTTGTTTTTCATTGCAGATGGGGTTTATACAGATTAATGAGGACTTCATATTTATTGAGCCACTGAATCACACTTTGGCTGTGACAGGTCATGCACACAGGGTGTACAGAAGAAAAAGGTCCATAGAAGAGAAAATTACTGAAAAGCCAGCTTCTCAGAATCAGTACTGTGGTATTGTTACAGGTAATATACAAATCTTACCGAAAAGATATAATGCAGCAGATATATTTTTAAGATATGTACATAGTTATAAACAACCCCCCAAAAATGCATATCTGATTATCTTCTAGCAGTAACTTATGGTAGACTTTGAGGTCACACGCTGACCTTGCAGTTTCACTTATTGGAAGGGGAAGCTTTCCATTGATGAATAGACACGGCTTCTTAATGTCCTATTATATTTGAGTATAAGTCCTCAGGTAAGTTTTTTTACTTAAATTTAATAATTACAACCTATTGTCCCTCTCTGTCTTCATAGATTGTTCCATTACTTATTAAGAGCAGTGCTTGTTCTTAGTTTTTAATTTTAAAACATCAGCACAGTTCATCTCAGTTTCAGCTAGTCTTGAAATTCCAAATGGGTCTGACACATGGGTCTTACAACAGTATTCTTCTTCTATGATTGACATTTAGAAGAACTGTATGAAACAATCCTAACGCATGTTCCTCAATGGCAGGTAGAAAAAGTTGTTTAAGTAGGGTTTCAACAAAAATTTGGCACATAATAGTAGACAATAGTTTTCAACGGAGAGGGGGAAAATGGCTTTTGTGAAAGATGGCAGTTTGGTGTTCCTGCTTCATCATCAGCTCCTCTTCTTCAAAGGGTAGAGGATATCTCAGTCTTTTGACTTCAGCATGAGCTGAGTGTGTTTTTAATGCTATTGTGAGAATTTTTTTCCCAGAAAATAAACCAGAATGAGTGCACATTTATAGGCATTTTTTTCATGTATCCTAACCTAGTATAAGTGAGATACTGACAAAATGGAAAGAAATAGCAGAGATACACCTACACTGATAGGGAGCTGGATTATAGGATGTTTGGGGTGGGGCAGAACGAACTGGGTTATTTCAAACAGGTAAAGGAAGGATGGCAGCTGCAGTCTTCTGGTGCTTAAGAGGTCTGAAGAGAGACGATGAAACCAGACTCTCCTTAGGGGTATGCTATGACAGGATGAAAGACAAGAGTTGTAACTTGCATTCAAGGAAATTTCAACTGGGCATAAGGAAAAAAATCTCAGCAAGAATGCTTAGCAGTGGAAGAAATTGCTTAGAGAGGCTGTGGAGTCTGAATCCTCAGACATTTACAAAACATAGCTGGAAATGGCTCTAAGACAGCTGACCTTACTTCAGTGCTTACACTGACTGGAGCAGGAGATTGGCCTAGCTGATCGCATGAGATCCCTTCCAGCCTAAACTTTTCTGTTCTTCATGAACATTTATACTGCTCAGTTTGTTTTATATAATTACAGAATAAATGTGACAGGTGGGTTTTTTTTCATTTTTGGAAGTGTTGTTTTTATAATTAGACATCTGTCCACAGGTTGAAATCTAAGATGAATTAGCAAAGCAAGGATCTTTTTGTAATTATTAAGGGTGGCTAAATAAATGGCATGTAACTTCCTCCAGCAGGCTCTGTACTTCTCTTCTAGACATTGTATTACATTGCCACTGCTTATCTAAAAGTGAAATTTTCTGCATTAGGAAAAGCTGTTCACATAAATTAGGTTTAGAAGCTGGTTAAAGCACACATGCCTGCATGTGTTTAGAAGTGAGAAAAAGACAGAAAATTAAAAGTATATATGAGGTGTGCACTGGGGAAGGAGGGAGGGACATCTAATGTATAGCAAACCATGATACATATGAAAATGAGTAAAGATGCAAACTCTTCTCTAAGAACATTTTTTTTCTGTCATGTTCGTTACCAGTCGTGCTTTCATTTTCTGTTATGCTCTAAAATGGGAAAGTCAGTTTATTCTGTTCTAATAATCTTACACTCAAGGATCTGATGGTGCAGTCTGTCAACAGAGATTCAAGTATTTGCTTGAAATAAGTTTTATTGTCTCTCCTTCCAGCCTGGAATTTCAAAATAACTCAAGCTTGCATAACTGATTAACATCTGCTGGCACAACCTTATTGCCAGGGGAGTATAAGTATCTGCAGTTTCTAACTGATACTGTTGTACTAGCAAGACCAGTCCTTCACTCTGCTGCTACAGGTTATTTTACTAAGGGAGGCTGCAATAAGTTACATGCATAAAAACTCTGTCTATGCTAGGAGCAATTTGCTGGTGTGACATGCAGTTAGTTAGTATCACTGAAATATTCATTGTATGGGCACAACCTTCAAGTTGGGTTGAAGTGACAAAAATAAAACTTTACAGCAATATTTGAGAATTTTAAGTCAAATTCTGAACTAGGTACATCAATGAAAGAAAGATTAGTATATGGGACTCTCTGATACTCTCAAGTTATGCACAGCTGCCTTTAGTAATTATCTCAGCAACATGGCAACTCCTCAGCAATATAAACCTATCTTACAACAGGATCTCTTGCTTCTACAGTACTCATGTGTCGAATAGGTGCTCTGGGACAGGTATTTATGCTTGAGCCAGATTGATCTCAAAGACTGGATACCTATGAAGCAAATGTGTATTTTCAGTGATGAATTGTAATTATTGGAAAGAATACCTCTTCTGGAGATGTTGAATGATCACTATTGGAAATAACAGCTTTATTATTACAGAAATAATGCGGAACTAGAAGATGTAGTCAAAGTAGGTATTGTTTGTTGGCCAGTACTGTTGTGGGCTAGATTGAAAGATGCTACACAGGCAAACTTGTTTGAAGAGAACAAAGAACTTGTTTTTTTGTGAATGGGGTGGATTTTTCTTATTAATTAAGGGAGGAAGAGAATCATACTAATGGAAGCAGATGCTTTCTGGATTTGTGAGAGTATGTGTGCATATCCTTTTGTTGAATGTGTGTATATTTACGTATGTGAGCTGGTTGTACATACACAGAGCTCACACTCCACACCTTTCTTTAACACACAGCTTGTGAAACGTTTCAAAGAAATCAGTTCACAAGTGTGTTATAGAGAAAATTGTGACAGAAATAGTGGCTATTAAAGTAAACGGCACATTGGAAAGCTAAGCTCTTTTCTTTCCACGTAATCTAAAGCACTTGCTGCAGGCTGAAGTTGTTTATATGGTGAACCCAGTTCATGGTAAAGTCATGGAGCACTTTGGGGCGTAAAATAATCTTCTCAAATGGTCATTTGTTTTCACACAGACTAGTGAGCGAGAGCTCTTACCCAGGATACAATAGATCTGAATTTTGAATCCCCCTGTATTTGGGAGACTGAAAGCCTCCTTCTTTACTTCTCAGTAAATAATAATATACTGTTCTGAGTTATGAACAGATTGTGCTTCTCCTCTTAGAGTGATGCCATTTTGTGGGAAAAAGATTGCTAGTTTCACTGGATCAAAAGCAGAAGTTTGACTTCATGGGATGCAGACTGGGCAGTCAGCTGGGAGAGCTGTGTTGGTTATTGCTCTACAGCCTGTCTCCATGTGATAATCATGAAATAAAATGCACAAACAATCTTGATCATAGATCTAGATCTATGAGATTACACTAGATGAGAGAGACTGGTGGTGCTTGAGGTATTGGTTTCCCTTTCTCGGCTGAGAAACAAGTTGTCTTTAAATCCCAATCCAAACTATAGTGGAGGTGTAGTTTGTGCCCTCCTAAACTCATGAATATTCCCTACATAACCAGGATACTGCAATTTTTGTATGTCTAGGGTATCCATCTTCTCTTCTGTAGGAAAAGAAAGCCTCGGGAGTGATTGCTCTGTAGTCTGGGCCTCATGTGGATGTACTTAGGGAATGCTATTGTGCCTGAGGACTTGTGAGAGTCCAGGAGTCCTGTAGTCGTAGCCTGTTCTTAATGTTGACTCAGACACTTTATGCAGTCTGTGATTATAGTAGCTGGCTTTTCAACTCTGCCTATTGAATGCCAAAGGTACTAGGTGCAGTATTTCTAGCCTTCTTGCTGGAGTACTGGAGTATTTCTAGCTTTCCTTTCAGTCATCTGAGTTTAAGTAATAAATTGATATGGAATTTTCATATTTTCTATAGTTACACAAAACATAAAACCAGAAGTTTATATTTTGCCACTGTAATGAAATTTTTAAGATTAATTTATGCATCTATAATCACAAGAAGCAATTTTTTTCAGTTAATCTTTTATTTTAGCACTTGCATTATTGATACAGGTATGTTTTTTTGCAGAAGTTATTATCTCTTACATACTGAACCTTCAGGAATGAGCCAGTCTTTGTAGTTTTTACTCATTTATGAGTATATAAAAAACCAAGTGTTTTTGCCTAAAGCCTGTTTTGCCAGTTATCTGGAAGTAATCATGGCAGTTGTTTGAATACTACTGCTACCAAAATTACTAGTTCCATTATTTAAAGGCATTAGGGAAGAGCTGAAATTTTCAGATAAAGGAGATCTGATGTGATAGGGAATTCTGCCTGCAATGTGGAGAAGTTTGACTGGCAAAGAACAGATTGTTCTTTGGTTCGTTAACTGAGCAGATAATCTGAGGGCAAATGATGGGCACTGCCCCTTGCAGCCAGTTTATCTACAGAGCTGTGCAGTCTTCTCATCCACTAAAATCCCAAAAGATAGAGGTTTTGACAGTTTATGGGACTGTGGTGACCTTAGTGTTTAGCACAATGCTCTGTTTTATTGTGAGCTGCTTACTGTCAATTCTGAATGCATCTCTAGCTAATGCATTGCTAGATAAAACTATTAGAGAGGTGTGTTAGCAGACTTCTCTGAACAGCCATGCTGATATTAAATTTAAAGTTTTCAACTGCTAGTTGCTGTTTTTTACAAAGAAGTGAACAATGAATAAATGGTGTTGCTGGAAACTGCAGTGGAATAAATTGCTGCTCCTAGGAGGAAGGCCAATTGACCAGATGGCTCATAAGTGATCTTTTTTAACCCAAATGAGTTTACTATTTAAACTTAGATCTATACCATACTCTTGCAGCAGTAGATGCTTTTATGGTAAGTCATAGTTGTACGTCTTATAGGGTGTGGGCTTTTTTGTCACAAAACCTGACACTGAAGTTTCATTAAAAAGTATTTGTAAAGAGTGCTGAAAACATACGTAGTATTTTATAAACTAGGCTGGAGATCCACAGATAGCAAACAAAAGTAAAGCTATAGGCAAGCTTAGCTATAAGGCTAAGGAAGTGTCTGTAAGAATCAAAATGAGAGGTTAAAATTAAGTTTAGATAGTTTATGAATTTATGAGTAATTAATAAATTATGAATTTATAGGTTGCTTCTACTTCTAGACAATCAAACACCAAATATTTAGTTCTGGAAAATGTATACTTTTTTTTCTGTTAGCAAATTCATGTACTTATCAGTGCTAGTAAATCTTGCATAGTCATCAATTGTACAGGAATCAATAAGCCCTTCTAAAATGTAGTAGGATGGACTAAATCATTCATATACGTAATCTTTTACAGAATAAGATAGACAACCTTTTTTAAGCATGGATACTCTCTAGTTTTGACATTGAAAAGTATATATCTACATTATATTTACATTAAATCTATACGTACATTTATATAAAATCACAGATTTAATGTCTGGTATCTTATATTTTAAAGTTAATTTGTGAGTTCAATAACTTTTAAGGCATATTTTTAGCATTTTCCTGAAGAGTGAGTTATTTTTTTTGGAGAGTATTCATGTGTTATAAAATGAACTGTAGGAACTTTCCTATTAGAGATGAGACTGATTAACTGCAAAACTTTTCTTAAAAAATTCTGAATATTTGATTGTTTCCAGAACATATGTTTATAATTTTCATCTCAAGTATCACTTTTTTTGTAAACAGAGAGCCTGATATTCCATTGTGGAAGCTGGAAAAAATTTCACTTGATTTCAGTGACTTCAATGAAATCAGTCCCAGAAGTTGTATTGTCCTCTCGAGGGGATCTAACAGAATTTGCCTATTACAACAGGGAGTTTCGTTTTATATTTTGTTTTCAATTAAATTTTTTAAGTATCATTTCTAACTGCTGTATGCATCTCAGACCACCTTCTGGCTTGAAATGTTTCTGTGTAATTAGTTTTCCATTCTCCATATGTACTGTAGTAGTAATTGGGATTTTTATCATTTTTTTGAAGGGGAAACTTAAAATTAACAAGAACAGTAACCTCTAGCTTACCATAAATGAACAAAAAGGTCCAAATCAAAAACATGCTACATTTAGAAGACTGTTTCCAGGGTTTGGTTTTGTTGTTTTACTTGGCTGCTTATCATGACATCAGCACTGACTGAAGTAATGTTAGTAAAACTTCTCTTTTTGATTTCCAACAAACACATATCATTCTCTGTCATTCATCTGAAATATTCTTTCATCTCTGCAAATCACTGAATTGTTCCATGTATTTTCTTAATGTTGAATTTGTGGCAAAACTCTATTTGTAGTCTTTTATGCTAAGATACAATTACATAAACATGCTTTCTCTGTGATTTATGAAGATGGACAGCTAACAATTCTGCAATCTCATTGAGGCTATTTTCCTGTCAAACCTAACACAAATCTAGTTTTCTCCCACAAACCAAACTAGGAAGCATATACTGTTTTGTAAATATGTTAGGTGAAAGGATGCAAAGAATCTGGCTGACTTTATTTGAGCAGCTGAGTAAGACTTGTTTTCTTGGTGTGAACTAACATTTATATGCAGTGTTGGCCTTGAGCCTGAGCCTTAGCATTGGCAGTGCTAAATAATCATTTACTAGAGTTCATAGCTATTACATTCCACATAATCAGAGTTATACCATAATCAAAGGAAACAAATCCTAAAAGTACTGTATGGGTATTTTAAAGGATGAGCTTGTCAAGTAATGTTTTATGTTACAGATAAAAGAAAATCCAAAAATCAAAAAGCATCAGAGGGTGGAAGAGGAAAACGATACTCTTACAAGTTACCACAGACGTACAATATAGAAACTGTTGTAGTGGCAGATCCAGCTATGGTTTCGTATCATGGAACAGATGCTGCCAGAAGATTTATTCTAACCATCTTAAACATGGTAAGAAATTTAAAATTAACTTCAGCATTTTGCCAACAATGCATGCACCATGGGCTGATTTCATTGCTGCTTTTAATTATTCTGACTGAGCACTTGTAAGAGACAGTCAGTACATGACCATTAGCAGGCTCTCAAGATGTTTTGCGGCATGGTGCTTGTCTTTACTGGCTTGTCTGGTCTTATACCTTCAGGGAAGCCAGAAAGTGAGAGCTGAACAAAATGATGTTTTGGTTAGAAGCCCCCATGATGTTGTTGGGAAGGCAGGGATATTAGAGGATATGGAGTTTTCATGGTCTATGCTTGGTATGAAGAGATGACATTGTCATTGAAAAGGATTGTGTTATCATTAGTGGCTGAAAAAAGCCAAAGGTTACTGCACTTGGACAATTAGATCCCCTCCCAGTTGTGTCTGGAGCTGTATTGCACTCATTTCATGCATAAAGCAGTGAAAACTAGCATCCGTAATGTACAAGGAAAGACTGTTTAAAAGAAGGAGCATAAGCTGAAGAATAAATAAAAACTAACTGTTTGGAATGATAGGAAGAGTTATTGCCCTCTTCTGGCTCAGACCACTTGGACCACAATCCTGGATTTAGCTGAACAGAAATTATTATGTGAACAGTATTATGTGCATATGTAAGTATTTGGAGAAACGGTACAGTTCATAAAGTGGTCATGGCCATTGAAGGGAAAAGGTCTTTCTGCGATCCCAAGATGAATACTGCCTGAGCTGTTTTCCTTCAGTAGACCAACACAATACATTAGCTTAGTTATGAAAAATTAAAGCGGTAGAATATGATAAATTAAAGCAGTAGAATATGATAATTTTTTTAAGTTCTTTGGGGTTTTGATATTTCTAGTCTACAGCTTATTGTGTGCAATACAAGCATGTATTTTTATTTACTGTTTTTTATCCTAGGTTTTTAACCTTTTCCAGCACAAGAGCCTTGGACTGCAAGTAAATCTTCGGGTGACTAAGCTTGTCCTCCTTCATGAGATACCAGTAAGTATATATTATCTTTGTCTTAGCCTATAGAGCGTAATGCTGCTTAGCTTGTTCCTTCATGAAGGCTTGCAGTGTTCACTGACTGTAATGGCTTACAAATTTACTCAGTTTTTGTGCATTATTTAGTTATTTACCTTGCTGAGCAGCCTCATTAAAGATTAAGCATCTCCTAACTTATGTCCTGCACTTGCTGAGATTTTTTTGTGCTTGCAGCTGGATGTCAATAAAAAAAGCTTCCTTGTGGAAATCAACTAGTCTTAAGAATACCTGCTTGTGCTCTCCTTTCTGTGCATTCATACAGCTCAATACAAAAATCACCTCCCTTAAACCCAGTGGACAGTAGGAGAACTGATGTTCTTTGTCAGCCAATCCCTAGACAAACAAAAGGTGCCATAATATAGCACTATTCCTTCATTGCATCTTTCAGGCATCATCCTTCTTTCTGAAGAAAGACGAGTCAGCTGATATTTTGGTTTAGAGTTTCTATTAACCTGTGGTTTTTACATCATATTTCAGGACAATGTCAACTTGATTTATTGCTATTTCTACAAAATATTATGGAAATCCTATCATACTTTAGTTAGTTCAGGGTTTCCCTTATCTGTGTTTCTAATTATAAAATACTGCATTTTTTCCAGTGAATAGAAGAAGAAAGTCTTTCCTCAGTGTCCTCTTAGCAGGTGGAGAAGTCATGTTCAAATTCATGTTCAAGTTCTAGATCAACACATTATTAATCTTTTCTTCATTATGGATAATGAAAAATTAGCAAATGAATGAGACAAGAGTTCAGATGACCAGATCCACTGTACATGTCTCAGTGCACTGTCTTCACCTGTATCTTTAAAATGAGAAAAAGATGATCTGTGCTCCTGAAGTTCAGGTAGTTCTGTTGTGAATATATTATGCCATAAAAAGGGGAATATTTATACCATAAAAGAAAATATTTTTGCTAACTCAGTCAAAAAATGGTCTTAATTTTATTTACAGAATCATAATTTTAATATTTTTTTTTTCCAGGCAGATATGTATATTGGACATCATGGGGAAAAAATGCTGGAAAGCTTTTGTAAATGGCAACATGAAGAATTTGGCAAGAAGAATGATATGCACTTAGAAATGTCAACAAGCTGGGGAGAAGACACATCTTCAGTTGATGCAGCCATACTGATCACAAGGTAAAATAGAAAGATGAGCATTAAAAAATAGGCAGTGGCCTAATATGAACATAGAACAAAGGACTTGATAAATGATCAACACACTTAGGTTTTAGTTTTGCAATGGGGAAGGCTTGAGACTTCTTTCCAAATCTCAAAGGTGATAGTAAAGTGGTGATAAAGGTGGTTCAGAAAGCAATAGTTCCCAGGTGATAAACATCTGAAATAACAAACAGGTCACTCTCTTGTTTCTTATTCAGCTATATAGCTAAGGCCATAGGTTAGATGCCTCTCTCCATGTGCCTTTGTTTAAAAGAGAGAGCACACACAGACCTATAGATACTGTCATTCAAAACACAAAACTGTATTTAGACTATTCAGAACTGGATTATCATAACATATGTATTACTGACTTATACTTCCCTCTAATGGATCTAGAACTAGTAGTTTCATTGTGTGCTGAAGGTACATCATGTACTTAATATGTGTTCTGCAGCCATAGGGATGTGATCCCAGATCTGCATTCCTTATAAATCTTAAGTTTCAGGCATATCACAAATTCAGAATGCCTCCAGCTCAGCTCTTTCCTCCCAAACAGATGCTGTCATGGTTTAGGCTGCAAAGTGGTGCACAAGGGGGATTCATTTTGATGTTCAGACAGCATACAGTCATTATCCAAAAGACAGAATGATCAGATGATCTAGTGTTGGGCTTAGTGCCATTTTTGAGGTGGATCTTGGACTGGATGACCTTCAGAATTCCCTTCCAAAGAAAATACCTGTGACTGGATGTATTGGAATACCATTGTGCTGTCCCATGCTAGTTGATGACATGATATCCTAAACCCATATGTTACCTTTAAAATTATGTGCAACCTATACCATTTAATCAGGACAATCTGACTAGGAGCTATATGCATTTTTAAAAAACTAATTTACATTTTTATTGCTCCAATATCTATAATGTATTTCAGTTTTCTGAAGCAGGAAATACTTCCCTAAATTTACCTGCTTTGGAAAGCAAGTCACATACTGGAAGCAGGAAATGATGAAGTCCAAATTGTCTGTGGTGACAGCTTTGTTGCTACTTTTGCTGTTTAGTGTTTTCTTAGAAAAGCTCACACCCATCTTTTCTTACCGTTTGCCAGCCTCTATTTGTTATGTTTGTCTGTTTTATGGATTGTTGCGGATTTGAGGGGGCAGATTAGTTTTTGTTACACATTTATACATTAGTTTCACACAAGCTCCTGTGTGTGGAAGACATGAGAAATAATTTTCTCTGTAACTAATTTCCGTTAGCTCGCCATACTTGGTATGACAGACTGGAAATAAATTTTTCAGATTAAGACCCAAAACTGATTTTAATAGCAGTGAGTGTGTTGGTGGGGGAAGAGTCTAGTTAGAGAAGGAAAGATGTGACTAGTAGGAAAGAGTGAACTTGGGCCATGGCATAAAGGATGTGAACAAATATCATGTGTTGATTTGCATAGCTAAAAGTGAACAGACCTTCTTACACCTAGTTGTACTTTGTGACTATCCAGAGAAAATCAAGTGATTGCATACTGCTTGGTTGCTGGAAGCGTGGGGTTGTTGAGTGACCTCTCGCCTATCCCCTGGCTCTCTTATTTGAGAAAGCTGAGACAGCAGTATCTGCAACAGCAGCAGCATCTTGAGGGAGCACAAAATGCTTCAAGTCTGCATCTGCTAGGAGAGAGGGTCTAGGGCTGCATTCTTTAGCTCGTGAGGTGTATCTGTCAAGGATTAAGATACTATGAAATAAAGCATGTAGCACCTCTTTCCTCTCATTTTTTCATCTTCACCTTAACCAGCCTTTATGGGGCTTTTCTTCAAGGCAGAGAAATGCCAGGAGCTCTCACGGGAGCCACTGATGAGACCTGGGCGTTGCCAGAGCAACGGCGCCCACCCCGTCCCCTGCCCAACTCACCCCCACCCTTCACCTCATCACCTATAAGGAGCTGCCTGGGAAGCGCAGGCAAGTGGAGCGTGGCATGAAAGAGCACACAGGAAGCATGTAGTGACCGTACCAGCTCAAGAGGTGAGTTCAGTTGGTGGTCACCACCCTCTGAGAAGGAACTTAGCTAAGACATCTACCCAGAGGAAAGCTCTGCTTGTAACAGAACAAGGACAAAGAGGAGTTGTGAAAGTAAACAGGAGCTGAATACATGATAAGGAGGAAAGAAAAACAGTCTTGAGGTATCANGTCTTGAGGTATCAAAGCTAGGCATGGACAGTGTGTGATCATCAATTGTATTGGACAAGAGGCGTGTGAGATCGTAGGGGATTGGACTGAGATATAGTGGAAGTAATAACAAAATAGTCGCTCGTTTATGGCAGAGAAATAACAAGAATTGCAAACATCCTGTTAGTAACATATACAGAGAACAGCTGCAAAATAAAGCTT
>VZRW01009712.1:39661-50790 GCA_013398125.1 Aegotheles bennettii | reverse complement strand
CTCCCCTTCCCCCTTCACATCTCCCCTTTCCCCTTCACATTTTCTCTACATTAAATTCTGTATGCTATTTTTTTCCAAACCTGAAGGCAATTTAGGGTTAATATATTTTACAAAAACCAAAACACTTGTCTGTGTGTGTTGCTTATTGCAGACTCATTCTTCTAGCATCACTGGTAGCCTGAGGATGGCAATGTGCAGCCTTTCATAATTGTCTGTTTATAGCTGGGCTGAAAGTCATTTTCTCATGGTGTAATTTATGGGTAGTGGCAGGCTCCCTTTGTCCCTGCTTTGAGGAAGAATGCCAAGAGCAATAAGCCAATCCCTGACACAACAATCCTTGTGGCTGGAATGAGCTTATGTTGAAAACATCACAGGAAGAAATCTTCACTGCCAAAACTTTATCATGTAGCTTCAACAGATTCTATCCTGTGAAGAAATCAATCCTCAGCATGTATTAGTCAGTGGGGAAGTGGGCAAAAAAACCCAAAAAATGTGGAAGATCTATGTGATTGTTTAAATAACTCCCCATATCCAGAAAAGCAAGTGATACAACTTGGCACCCAGTAAAGATGTCTTTTTTTGCTGGAGAGTTTATTTTGGTTCACAATGTGGGGGTGGGGAAATTTGTGTATACATACATAAATATATCTTGTCTATTTACAGTACAACCCAGTGAATTTGTTGTTGGGAATAAGGTTAAGGGTGTCTTAGAAATAAATCTTCCGAAGAAGTCTTTTCCGGTACATGATGGACCTTTCCATAGAAAAGTAGTTTATCTTATGAGATGGGAGCATTCCAGTAAGCATGAAAAAAGATGCAATATGCATATAGTAAGAAGAAAGAGTCTGGTTTGGGTATTTAGAATGTCTAAAGTATATAATAAAAATCTGTTGGTTCTAACAGCAGAGTATACTCACCTTAACTTAAGCACCCAAAAGTTAGATATCTAAGTTTAATTTAGTCATTGTGCTTTCCCTTTCTGTTCCATGAAGAGAAGTAAGATTCTCAAGCAGGCAATTAATCTCATTCCATGATTTTTCGGAATCACAGAATCACAGAATCCTAGGGATTGGAAGGGACCTTGAAGGATCATCTAGTTCAACCCCCCTGCCAGAGCAGGGTCACCTAGAGTACATCACACAGGAACGCATCCAGGCGGGTTTTGAATGTCTCCAGGGAAGGAGACTCCACAACCTCTCTGGGCAGCCTGTTCCAGTGCTCCGTCACTCGCACAGTGAAAAAGTTTCTCCTTTTATTCACATGGAACCTCCTATGCTCCAGTTTGCAACCATTGCCTCTTGTCCTATCATTGGTCATTACTGAAAAAATCTTTGCTCCATCGTCCTGACACTCACCCTTTACATATTTGTAAACATGGATGAGGTGACCCCTCAGTCTCCTTTTCTCCAAGCTAAAGAGACCCAGCTTCCTCAGCCTTTCCTCATAAGGGAGATGTTCCACTCCCTTAATCATCTTTGTGGCTCTGCGCTGGACTCTCTCAAGCAGTTAAAGGTTCTTGTCTAAAGAATCAGAAGATTTAAGCTCTGGAAGTGCCTATTCCATTACATGCAATGTAGCAGCTTTTCAACATCTCATTCATTGATACAAAATCAATTTTCACAAAGAATAATCCAGTCCTAATGAATACATACGAGAGCAGCAGAAAGGAAATAGAAAACCGAAGGCAAATTTAGACAGTAGATACCTCTTTCTTTGCAGCTCCTAAGATATGGAAATTTTTTGTACTGCAGATTTGCAGTTCATTTCAAAAGGACAAAGAAACCCCAGCAGATTCCCTTGTTATTAGCAGGAGGCAGATCTGAAGGCAATGTTCAGACGTTTCTGCTTAAATACATTTGACTTCAATAACGTCTTTTGTTTGTTTAAGCATTTCCCATGAGGAAACCATATCTATGCCAAAAGGCTTTACTGAAATATTGAAGAACACTGGACAGAAATCTACACAAGCCAATAAAACAGTACCCATGTCATCAAACAAGCAGTGAAAGTTTTATTACATTATTTAGTTCAGCAAGTAAACCAAGCCTTACCCAGTCAATCCATAAAATTAATCAGGTGCAACATACCCCATACAGCTTAGTACAATTCTCAATTCAAAGGTTTTAAAAAATAAATACTTATATAAATATGTAACTATATATGTATATCAGTTTAACATAGTTTATGGTATTTTTCCTCAAAATAGAAATACATTAATATTTAGTTTATCATTATGAATGTTATGAACAATATGATCATGAACACATAGGACATGCTTAATTTCTTTTGCTGCTCTTTGACTGTTGCATACATGTTTTGTACTGCATTCCACTATATAATACAGCTTGGAATGTCAGCATGGAAATCTATCATTGCCTATGTAATTTGTAAAAACTTGGCTATCCCAGCAGATGTGAAAGGTGTGAAGTGAGTTCAGTAGGTGCAGATCACCAGTGCAGTACCTGGAACTTTATCTAACAATTGCTTTGCTACACAATGTCTTATGTCCTTTGTTCTGATGAAGTCTTCCTTCCACCTCCCATTATTTTTCATCTTCTGTAAGAGTAATTGAAATTTCTACTGTGTCCCTTTTCCTCTCTCTGGCTGATTCAGTTTGGCATCACAGAATAAACCAATAGAGGTGGAATAAGTTCAAAAACATGCTGGATACTCTGGTCGGGAAACGTCTTATGCTACTGTCTGAACACTAAGAGGCAGACTTCACAAGCAACATTCTGTTTTCCTTAGTATCAGCAACTAGGTGAAACAGGCATTAGATTTGGGAGAACAGACTTTCCCTACCCCCAGCTTCCCCAGCACAAATCTAAGAGTGTCAGAGTAGTTTTATATTTTATTTTCTTTAAACACATGAATCTCAAGGAGCTGTCAGACTTCACTTAAAGTACTATAGAATTTGTCAGAGTGGGATAAGTAAGGCTAGGCTTTATTAAAGTGCTTACTCTAAGTTACTGAAAAATGTTCTTCTGTGTTCTCAATGTCTTAACCTTATATTGAGAATCTAATAAAATCCCAGTAGAATTAAAATAATCACTCTACCAAGTATATACTTCTTATGAATTATTCACCTCATTGCAATGATATGGTGGTAGTCTTTTGTCGAAGTGGAAAGCTAGAAATTTTACCTCGAGACTACTTTCCAATGGGAAATGGTGTTTCAACAAAATCAAATTTTTTAACTTGCAGTGGAAAAAAAATGTTAGAAATTTTGTTTTTCTGTTGAGTAACCAGAAAAAACCTCACTTTATTATGACTGACCACAGGGCACTTTCAAAAAGCTGTTATACTTACTAAATAGTTATAAAACCTGTTGTTCTATTATCTTTTTACTTATAAAATCAGTTGTCCCGAAATGTGTTGATGTCTGACAAATTAAAAAAACCCAAAACAATTGAAAAGCATCCCACAGAAGTCTGCAACTAGGTCACAGCATCCTTTCATCAACACAACCAAAGGGGGTTTGGTTGTGTTGATGGGGGGTTGGACTAGATAATGGGGGTTGGACTGGGGGTTGGACTAGATGATCTTTCGAGGTCCCTTCCAACCCCTAGGATTCTGTGATTCTGTAAAGACAGTCAATAGACAGAGACATACGATCCTTCATCCAACATAAGAGATCACCAGCCACAGTGGCCTTTACATCATATTTTCATCTCTATCCAGATTAACAAAGATCAATAAGATCAAGGTGTATCAACACTGAGTTGTCTGGTCAACTTGTGTAAGAGAGGAAAATATGATATTGTTCAATAAAAAATTAGATTGTCTATGTCAACTAGAGAGGTTTTAAGCAAATGCTGTGCAAGTCCAAGAACTTCAGAAACTACTTCAGAAGCAATGAAATATGGAAATATCCTTCAGCTGAGGATTGTGCCAGTGTTTTTACAGCAGTGTTTTACTCTACTTCTTTCTGTAGAACTTTTCAATAATTTAGGTTTTTGTTGCTATGAGCAAACTTTGAGGAACTATGCTGACCTTCCTAGAATGAGAATGACTGGAAGAAATTGAATGATTCAGCCAAAGCCAATACTGGCAGATCTATGACTAGAACCTGAATTTGTCATTTAATGATTTTTGGCATGCTCTGACTTGTTCTATGGTTTTAAGCTCTTCACACAGCCAAATATTTGAATGAAAAAACTCATTAAACGAGTGAGGGAGGACAAGAATTCACCATGCAAAATTCTGCTTAGCTTTATACATGTCCTTATTCTATGCATTAGAAGCAGCCTTTGAAGGGTTGTTATGAAGTGGCCCTCTGATTATTTCTGAAAATGGCTCAGTATGGTTTATGACCTGTAGAAATATTGACAAAAATCTTGACTTAAAGACCAGATCTGAAGAAGACAGAGAACATATTCTCAATCAGTAAAGTTTAACAATGCCACCTGCATTACCATGGATACTCCAAAAATAGATGTTCCTCCTGTTCCTTACAGTTCACAGTGGCTGCTGCAGACTAGCTCCTGCATCAGGTGTGGCTATTCCCCTATCCCATCTTCTCAATTCCCACACTTCCTTCCAACATAGCAACAAATGCATGCTGAGTGTCATTTGATTTGTCATTCTCCTATCACAGCTTTTTCTTAAGAACTCAGTAGAAGGCAATGATTAGAAAATTTCATAGAATCATAGGATCGTAGAATGGCTTTAATTGAAAGGGACTTTAAAGATCATCTCTTTCCAACTACCCTGTCACAGACAGGACGCCTTCCACTAGACCAAGTTGCTCAAAGCCCCATCCAACCCGGCCTTCAAAACTTCCAGGGAGGGGGCACCCACGACCCCTCTGGGCACCTGTTCCAGTGTCTCACCGCCCTCACAGGAAAGAACTTCTTCTTTCTAATATCCAATCTAAATCTATCCTCTTTCAGTTTGAACCCATTTCCCCTTGTCCTATCGCTACATAGAATCACAGAATCACACAACATCTTGAGTTAGAAGGGATCTTAAAGGTCATCTAGTTCAAACCCCCTGCCATGTGAAGGGACATCCTACCCTAGATTAGTTTGCTCAGGGCCCCATCCAACCTGACCTTGAATGTCTCCAGGAACGGAGACACCACCTCTTTGGCCAACCTGTTCCAATGTTTCACCACCCTCATGGTGAAAAACTTCTTCCTTATGTCTAACCTAAATCTACCCTCCTTCAGTTTAAAACCATTACTCCTCATCCTATCAAAACAGTCTCTGATAAAAAGCCTGTCATCATCTTTCTTATAAATCCCCTTTAGGTATTGAAAGGTAGCAGTGAGGTCACCTCGCAGCCTTCTCTTCTCCAGGCTGAACGACCCCAACTCTCTCAGCCTTTCCTCATAGGACAGGTGTTCCAGACCTCTGATAATTTTTGTGGCCCTTCTCTGGACTTGTTCCAATATGTCCAAGTCTTTCTTGTGTTGAGGACTCCAGAGCTGGAGGCAGTACTCCAGCTGGGGTCTTACCAGAGCAGAGGGGCAGAATCATCTCCCTCAACCTGCTGGTCACATTTCTTTTTATGCAGCCCAGGATATGGTTGGCCTTCTGGGCTGTGAGCATACGTTGCTGGCTCATGTCCAGTCTTTAATCTACCAGTACTCCCAGTTCTTCTCAGTTCTTCTCTGTTTTCAATCCCTTGATCCCCCAGCCAGTATTGATACCAAATGTTGCCCCGACCTAGGTGAGGATGCACTCTATCCCACTGTCTATGTCATTGATGAAGATATTAAAAATACCAGCCCCAATATGGACCCCCAGTAGTCCATATTATGCCTTCATAATAGATGACAGCTTGAAAGCAGTGGATGTTTGTTCATTAATCATGTAAACACACAGTGTGGCAGATGGAATGATGAAGTGGAAGTAGTCAAAGTAGAGGAAGGAAGGTGCAAGTGCTGAATAAGCCAAGTATGTGTCTATCCATCACAGTTGTTAATAATGCTGGCCATGTTGCCCATGCAAATAAAATCACCAGAGTTTTTGCCACTTATTCATCGGGGATAATTATTCATTGGCTAATTGATTTCACAGTCGGCTGTAAATAAGTTACACAACCAATAGACAACAGCATCATGTAATCAAGCAATGATCAGTGATCAGTCCCCCAGTTAAAAGTATAATTGTATGAAATTGTCCTGGCATTACTTTTTAATATGCTGCCTAATTCAGGCAATATATCTTGATATATTGAATCCTGTTGAGTCACAAAATAATTGATATATTAAATCTTCATTGAGTCACAAAAAAATATATGTGCAAGAAGCTGTAGAGGTTGCTAAGGATTATGTTGTTGAGGCTGGTGGAGCTGTATCTGACAGTTCCCAAATGAGCACCTCTAAATTATTGTATAGCCATTATTAAATTAGTATCATATGTCTTGAGAATCCTATGTGCTAATAATTTCTACATGTTTGCCTTTTTACAAGCACTGGTTCTTAATAGATAATGAAGGTTGGAAAGGTGTAATAGAAGGTATTGCAAAGCCTGGGGAAACTCATTTTCTCTCAACAAAATCGACAGCAATTCTGAGTTCACACCATGGAGAGCAACATAACATGGTAACCTGATTGGAGGCTCACACTGCAGTTAGTAAATTTTGGATGGATATTACTTTGTCATATAGACTAAACGAAAATTCAGAAGTGTTTATATGTTATGACAACACTCTGAGTCCCTTCTCCTAATAAAACAATTTGAAGAAATTTGTTATAATACAAAAAAATCCGACACAGTAGTTGCACTGCTGTGTACCCTGGCCAAATGGTTGTCTTTATCACATTTCAGTAGGAGAAATATTTTTTAACTTTTCAGTGGTGTTTCTGAAAAGACATTACAAATCCTACTCCAAGTATGAGGGGAAAAACAAAGTTATATTCTGTGCCAAAAAGGTAATAAATGAAAACTGTGAAATAAAGTTGATCCAAATAAACATAAACAATTGTAAAGTTAAGCTCCATTACTTTAGCACATATCTATAATTAGGTATTCAAGAGTTCTGTGTCATTATTGATATGCTTAATGTTTGATCTTTGCTGCAATTCACTGAAATGAGTCTTTCAGAATTTGCTTCGCTCTTTTATTTCTTGTAAGTAATTTCCCTGCAATTCAGTAAGCAAGGTAATGTAGGAGCTGTAGTAGGTGAGTTTTCATTTTTCCAGAGTAGATATTCCCTAGGTTGGCATCTATCTCCAGGGAAGTTCTTATACCAAAGCCTGCTCCAGCATTTTCTAGAAATGGGTATGTAGATGCAGCATTTAATTATGGAGATAACATGGCGGTTTTCTTTCTTTTAATAAAAATTTGGGAAATTTAGACATTATCCTTAGAAACTTAGTTCAGTTTAGAAAATCACTGTTCATCAGCTGTATTGGGTATGATTCATAGCATACCATGTACTTGGTTTTCTTGCAGGTGACATCCCTTGCTAATAATGGAAGACAACATTGCAAGTAAACTAAATACTACAGAGTGCAGCATATCAATATGTCTCACAGATTTATACAATTTTTGAGGTCAGTTTAGGTCTGGTCTGAGGTAGGTTTAGATGAATTTAGCCTATCATAGGGTAAACAAAAGCAGCAGGAGGAGGTAACTGCATAAAAAAGCTGGTCTTTATATTAGATTATAAGCATAGCAACATCACAAATAGGAATCTGGATTACAACAACAGCCTTATAAGAGCTATTTGAAACCTGTGTGGCTGCTAGGAAGAAAGATTAAAAGAGGAAGGAACACAGAATAGATATTTTCCTCGATGTTTCTTATTTGGTGATAGGATTTAAGATTACCATGTGAACCTGTCTTTTCCAGTTACTGAAGTCTCTGAAGAAGTAAAGGTGCTTGATAGTGCACCATAATCAGACCAATTATTACAAATGTCTTTAATAGATCCTTGTCACAAATTTTGTTAAAAAAATTTTCTTTCCGTTTAAACAATTAATTGCTTATTTTTATGGTCTCTGTCCTCAAAGAAAATTGAGCAGTGATCCTTTAAGACCTCATAGCTCAATTCTTTTAGAGATGTTTCCCTTTGAAAACAATTTAAATTGAAAATAGTTGAATCTGTGATGAATGGATTTAAAATGCAAAAACATGAGGATTATATTTATTTAACATCATCTGGCCAAATAAGTGTGATTAATAATCAACATCTGTTCAGGAATTAAACATGGACAGGGATTTCTGGTGACCGCTAGTGGGCAGCACTAATGCACCTAAAAATGAAAACTCACACCTGAAGTTAAACAAGTCTGCAGTGGAATAATAAAAATGTAATTATTTTACATACAGATTTTGCATGTTTATCAACATTATTGCTGTAGGAATAGTACAAACCTACCGTTCATATGAAAGGAAATGTAGGTGGCCATTCTTTAAATGCAAAGATTAGATAGGTTACTCTAGATTATTATTCCATGAATTTAAGAAATGTTTTTATTACAAACTCACCAAAAAGGGGAAGGGAGAATGAGATAAAAATTAAAAATATACCCCATTCTGATGGCTATTATAATGTTGTGTGAGGGTTTCACTTAGGATAATAAGGATAGAGATTATAGCTACACATCTGTTTAGACAAATATTGAAAACTATCAAAGATCCTTTATATGTTACACATACAAAGAAACCAGGGCTATTTAGGAAAGCAGAAGCTATACGCCTTGCCAGGTATCAACCTGCAGAAGGGAGAGTTTAACTGAAAGTTAAATCTCAGTATAAGAGGCTAGTTCTTGTTTGAAAGCTGTCTGCTAGCTTTCCATAATAGTCGTGTAAAACAGTATCTTTACATGCTCCCAGTGGCTGTAAATAGTACAAGGTGCATCAACATCCCTGAGAGTCCTACATTACTTCTTGTTTCCCATCCCCTATGTATCCAATGTGGCTTGCTTGAAGAATTGCCTTCCTTTGTTTCTTCAATTGCCTAAAGTTTCTTATGGGAAAAAAATAAAAAAAGGACACTTATTTGTATTTTATACAGATTAATATCTTCTCTGCACAGATCAAGAAGTACTTGAGCAAATTTAGACAGTCTACAAGGAAAGCTAAATTTCTGCCCATGCTGCCTGTGATTTGTACTGTAGCAGTGTCGTGAACACCATGAAAGTCGCTGAACTCTTTGCCTAGTAAGAATTGTGTCTTTTTTTTACTGTTTTTTTCTCTTGAGAGCTGGGAGTTAAAAAAAAAAGTTAGTAAAACAGAGTGTCAGTGTTCATCTTATGTACATTTTATTCCTATCTTCAAGGCCTAGGATATCCTGAATGCCAAAGCCAGGCAGTTGACAGGGAAAGGGACATTTTACATTGTTAAGCCTATTTCTTGGACACTTCAAATGAAAGGTAGAAACACTGGTTTGTGTGAGAAGCAGCTGAAGCCCTTGCAGCTGCAGAACTGGTTAGAAAATTTCCAATAAACAACCTCTGTTTAAAATTATTGATATTAAGTTCTGCAGAGTTTAGACAGAGGTAGGTCCCAGGCCCACCATCAAAGTCTGAAGTTCTTGACTAACTCACAGTGAAGAACACCCAAGTTCAAAACATTACATGTCTCAATGCAAGCAAACACTGAAATATGGAACTAGTCCATCACTCCTTTCCTCCTACTGATTGAATTTGTTTTTGTGTAACTAAATATTCACAATATCAGGGACAAGTCAGTTTTAGAGTCCGACATTATCTGTGAAGAGAAATCAGCTCTGAACACAATACTGAAGTCATATTGAGTTTGGGTTAAGAAGATATATGTATAAATGGTAGCAAATTTAATCTGACAAGACAGTTGGCACTTTCCAGAAAGAGAATGTAACTATTTCTGTAAGAATACTCTAAAATTAGGTTTTCAGCTATTGTATAACATACTCTGTGGTAAATTAATTTCAATAACGTATCTTTCTAACTTTACTGTCGCTTTTTTCCATAATACTTTTAGTTCTGCTTTTCTCTATAAGCCCACAATCACAATATACAAGGAAACTATTTTTAGATATTTCCATTTGGTTTTTTTTAAGTGTTACATTTTGATTTTTTAAAAAATTATTAAACCAATTCTTTCTAAACAGAATAAATGGTACTTGAAGATTAAATTGCTAAAACCCACTGCAATTTGCTGAACAGTAACGTAGACATTACTGTCAGTTCTTTGAATTTTCCATGTAAAACCAACCTAATGTCAGTTAAAGGAAAATAGAGCATTATGCATCAGAGGGAAATGGCCTCCGGGAAAATATTATTCGTATTTTCACCATGTGTCTTACTATTACCTGGCCCATTAAAGGTGAAGAAAACATATCTCATCTTTCCATTTTCCTGTCATATAATTCAGAAATCAGGCATGAAGTATTCTGTTTTGTCTCAGAAAGGTCATTTTATATTGTTGTTTTTCCTAGGCATTTGAAAATATTTTTGAGCAACAAAACATTTCAGAGGAAAAATTTAAAATAAAAATACAAACAAAAAGAATATTCTTTCCATAAATCACAAAATCATTGAAATTTTAGCTTGTATTCCAGTTGTCAGGTTCCTGAAGTACTGGAAAATATAAAAACTTGGGTATAAGCTTAAATTAACATTACAGTTCATAATGGATCAAAATAAAATGGAACTGCAGAAGGGATACAAAATCTCAGGAGATATTCTTTCAGTCTTTCTGTAGGACCTAATCTAACCTCTAAGAACATCTAGAGGTTTACACATTCACATTTGGTTTGCGTGTGCAAGGTTGGCTGGCTCTGAAAAAGTAATTCCTTCCAATGAAAAGCCAAGAGGTTTTACTGTCAAGTGAATGTAGTTAAATGGAGTAGATTTCTAGAAATGTTCCACTTTATAAGAAATAAAATTGCTCTTTTTCTATTCCAGTCTAGCTCCTTAAAAATTCAGATGTCAGCAACAAATCACAGTGACAGGGGCCTGCCAACCAGAATAACCATGACATTAAGAAAATTTTTTCACCATAATCACAGAATCACAGAATTCTAGGGTTGGAAGGGACCTCGAAGGATCATCTAGTCCAACCCCCCTGCCAGAGCAGGGTCACCTAGAGTACATCACACAGGAATGCATCCAGGCGGGTTTTGAATGTCTCCAGGGAAGGAGACTCCACAACCTCTCTGGGCAGCCTGTTCCAGTGCTCCGTCACTCGCAC
>VZRW01009712.1:0-38828 GCA_013398125.1 Aegotheles bennettii | reverse complement strand
AGGTTGGTCAAACATGACTTACCCTTGGTAAAGCCATGTTGACTGCTCTTAATGACCCCCTCATCCTTGATATGCCTAGAGATAGTGCCAAGAACAAGTTGTTCCATCACCTTTCCAGGGATGGAGGTGAGGCTGACCGGTCTATAGTTACCCGGGTCCTCCTTCTTGCCCTTCTTGTAGACTGGAGTGACATTTGCTTTCCTCCAGTCCTCAGGCACCTCTCCTGTTGCCCACGACTTACCAAAGATGATGGAGAGTGGCTTAGCAATGACCTCTGCCAGCTCCCTCAGCACCCTTGGGTGCATTCCATCCGGACCCATTGATTTATGGATGTCCAGATTGCTCAACTGATCCCTAACCCAATCCTCATCTACCAAGGCAATCTCCTCCTTTGTCCTGACTTCTTCCGGGGCTATAGGGATCAGGGGCTCCTGGGGAATTAAGGGTGATTAGATATTGGAATAGGTTGCCCAGGGAGGTGGTGGAGTCACCATCCCTGGAGGTGTTCAAGAAGCATCTGGATGTGGTGCTGGGTGGTATGGTTTAGTGGTGATATAGGTAGGCAGTTGGACTGGATGATGTTGAAGGTCTCTTCCAACCTCGATGATCCTATGATCCTATGACCAAGTGGCTGAGAATTAGGCACTAAGGCTCTCAAACCCCTCCCACCCTCACAAGCAAGGGGACACTGAGTCTACTCCTTGATCCCCTATGTTCCTCCAGAAACTAGGCTACTTTTCTTTTTCACTTGCTTTTTATATATTCTGTGAAGCTAACAACTTACAGTGAAAAAAATAATTTGGCAGATAGTCTGCAATTCTCAATTAGAAAATGATTTTGTGTTTGTGAGAGGAAAAAGAGATGGAGTCCTTTGAGAAGCATTTATTAAATAATCAGATTCTTTCACAATTCCTCGATAAAGATAGAAGATGCTAAGAGAAATTCAAGGGAAAGAGGTATAGAAAGTCTATTAGAGAAAATAAAGGTTCTGGAGAAAAAATACAATGTTAGCCAATAAGAGAGGGTTTTTTTACATACACAGTGGAAAAAAAAAAAAAAAGAATTTTTGCAAAGAAATATAGTTGCCAGAATCCTTGTAAGAATGAGCCCAAAGAGAGATAGGAAGACAGCAACACAAGTTGTGTGTCCAGCACAATATTCCCTGACCATGATAGAACATGCAGCTAGGCTTCATTCATGGACATGGAGGGGAATCTCCCATATGAGATCTGCTCTGCGAGAAGGCAGAAAATACAAAAGGAAAGAAGTACCGGTCTGATAGCTGACTCCTGTCATTGAAATGTCCCATTACAGATTTGGGTGGGATTAATTTCTGGATAAAAATAGGTAATAAGATATGAAAAGGAAATGTGAGAGCCTATATATTTCTGAATTGTATTGGAAAAGAAAGATGATATATTCCTACTGTGTGGGATAATGAAGTACTTTCCTATCTTTCAGTCACCATAAGGGAAATAAGGTAGTATCTGCTCTGGATATCTCAAGTTCAGGTAACTTGTACTTGAGGCCTAAATAGTTGTCTGAAGAAATATGTAATTCACTGTTAATTTTTAATTACTGTAGAACACTTGGCAGTTCCAAAGACTGGAAATCCACTAAAGTTATGGCAATATTAATAAAGGCCAGTGGGATGATTCAGAGTTACCAAAGGCAATATCTTCTTTTACATCAGTTCATGGAAAGATGATAAGAAAATTGACAGGATTATTTATATAGGACTGTGCAACAAGATTTTGATTAATGCTCATGAGCAGGACCTTAAAAAGTAGAGATACCATCAAAGAAAATTGCTTTCATTCTTTGATGAGATTCAAAATTTTTCAATAAAGGTGAGTAATAAAGGTAGTCTAGAAGTGACTTAATATTTTGTATGGTTTCTGAAGTACTGTGTCATTCTGGTTAAAAGAGTACACCACACAATCACAATAAGGCATAAATGAATTAACAGCTGGCAGAGAAAGAAAAGGTCAGTGGTAAATCAACATTATATGAGGGCTTCCTTGTAGATTCTTCAGGAGCTTACTGTGTAATGAGTTGATTTCAACATGAGTATTAATGACATAGAGACAAGTATGAAATCACAGCCAATAAAGTACACAAGTAAAAAGGAATGCTTAGATGATAAATGAAGAGAAAATAACAACTGTATTATACAATCTGGTTACTTTTTTATGCTCAACAGGGTCATTCTTACAAAATACACTTTAAAATAAATTAATGCAAAATAATAAGAAAAACTTAATATAAGCCTATATGGCTATGGGATCTAGGCTAGTATTCTGTTTCAGTCAGCAAAGTGCTAAAATTGTTCTGTAGGATATATGTATACATGGGGAAGCACAATATCTCTGCAGCACAGCAGTACTTAGACCAAGATTAAGACACTCTGCATTCCATAATACAGAAATACATGCTTGTATACATGTGTATGTAAATAAATTATTATTAAATATATTTATTGTTATTAATATTATTATTTAGCTGTCATGAATAATTAATTAGTGAAAAAATTTACCCAATGCTAAAGGAATCTCTAATATAGTGGACTGATGTATAAGAACAACTGTTGTGTAGAAATTTAATCAAGACATATCTAAATGAGAAGTAAAACATGATGTTTAACAAGCAGAATAGTTTTTCTATTGACTCAAAATACCAAGACAAGTACTATCTTTACATGTCTTCAGACCAAGACTAAATGCCTTTAGAAAAGATGTACTGAAGTGGGAGTTAATGGAGTTTACTACAGGTCATATGCAATTGTCTGACATAGAAGGTCAGACGAGATGATCTAATGGCCTTTGCAGTAACTCAAATGGAAAAAATAAAACAAATTCAAACCCCAAACCATATGACTTAGAGGTGATCTTGATCAAGTCCACAATATATTAAAAAAAAATCTTAAAGGCCAGCATACAGTTATCTGTAACATAAACACACATTGAGAGTGGACTCAATGTTCTCATAGATGATACTAATAAAATAGCAAAGCACAACCTTAAGCCATGACATGATACATTGCTTAAATACTAGCACACCTGCTGTCATGGTTTAGCTTCTTAATATTGTTATAACATATTTTAAACAGTGCCAGCCACAGTTCAAGAGTCATTGTGTAGCCAGCACTGTTCCTAATAGTGCAGTATGACTGCAGCCATCATCTTTCCATAGAAAAGTGTTTAGATGGGTAGGAGTCAGCTGTGTGCTCTCATTTGTCCTCGAGACCAAACACTGGGGTTTATTAATAGTATAGCCTAGTATTGTTTTTAATTTTATCTGAGACTCAGAGTTGAATGGGAAAAGATGAATGCTCACCAAAGGTCTGATTAATTGCAGGCTCCTATGTCCATCACTGAGGTAATGTCTCTTCCAGATGTTCACATCAAGTGTTTTACAACTTTTAGATAACCAACAAAATTTAGTCAAATTAGACAAATCAGATCTGCTACTCTGGCCTTTCAAAGCTGCTTTTAGGAAAGACAGTAAATCATGAGGACTGCTAATCTCCCAGAAGTTATTTGTATAGATTAACATATCTTGATTTTACTTATCACTTTATATGTGGTGAGTATTTTCTTATGTCATCCTGAATCCTTATAGAGGAAAAACTCAGACTACAGAAATGCTCTACAGAAATTTGTCCTCAAGCTCTTCCTGGAGGCACCCCTGGATGTCTCTTCCATAGATATACCATTAAAGTGTCAGCGGGGAGTTTACAAAACATGAAATATTTCATCTCCCTCCTCAGTTTTATCCAGTAGTCCTGAGTTTAGATTAAAGATGGATTTGAAGTACTTTGCCTGAGTGTAATATCAGTCCAAATCACTCTCCCCCCCCCACCCCATCACCATGACCTAAACATCAGTGGGATGAATTCTTGGTCCCATCTGTTGGAGCTGCACACCTGTATGTGTGGTATATATGCCGCACATTAACTTATTTGGGGTGCACAAAGTTCAATAGCGTCTTGTAGAGTAAAACTGGGCAGGGCAAAGATATGGCAAAAATCTTCTGGGTAATATTTCCTAAGAGGAGAAGAGTGTACCACAGGTCTCCCTCACTCCCACCTAAGTGCATTCATCATTAGACAAAAAAGTGAAAGGTGTTTTCTACATTGCTTCACATTTAGTTTTCTGGCTTTTTACTAAGCTGCTGGTTTGCATAACAAAACAGAACATAAAATTATTTTCTGATCCATAATGGATACTTTGACACTTTAGTATGAGTTCATTTTCCCTGTATCTGTGAGGTAAATTCAGTGGAGGAGATAATACAAATTTAAATAAATTTAGGAACTGGAATAATATTTTGGAATAGGATGAAATGTTTAAAAATTAAGTTTTAAAGATGTTGTGGGAGTTGTGGGAGGATGTATTGCCTTATGAAGAACATGTTAAAAATAAAGCACTTGAATATCTGTTGAAAAAAATAATTCTTGATTAAGAATCGGTAGCAGATGGAAACATTTATTCACTCAAGATATTATACATTCATTCAAGGAGACACAGATGCTACCCAGTCTGATGGGTTGTACATTAGCCTTAGATTAATTAAAATAGATTTAAACATTACTTTTTTCTACTGTTTAAAAAATATATTATTGAGTTTAAAATATGAACCTAGTTCATATAACAGGTGACTGAAAAACACTACCACTCTGCACTATGCTTTTTTTTGGATAGCAGAGACAAACCTTTATGTAAAATATTAGTCAAATAGCAGTTCTCATACAAAGTCACAATAATATTGTACAGGATGTTTCAAAGAGATGGATCCAATTTCAATTGAAGGTCCATTAAAATGACTCCATCTTTTTGAAACACCCTGTATTATTTGTCTAAGTTTTACATTAATAAAGATGAATTTAAGTAAAAGTTTAATTGTCATCTTCTTAGATACTAATACTTTAATCACCACCTTTTACTGATGGAGAATTATGTCCAGTTTTCTACTGAGTTTCATCATTTTTCAAAGGTAATAATGTAATGCCACAATGTTTAGCTTTTTTGCAAAGAAGAACATTTAAATCAAAACAGGAATGGATGTCTATTGATTTTTGTAATATGTGAGAATTTTGTTAAAAATATAATACGTCAGTTTCTCACTTTCGTTTTAAAAAAGAGTAAAATTTTACATTTTTAGTATGTGGAGGAAAGAAAGAGACAGGACTGGGAAACCTCAGAGATTTGAAAAATAAGAATATAATCAGTTTATACAGGGCAATCATGTTTATTTTAGTCACAGGGGATGGGCTATAATTTTTGAAAATATTGATTCACATATGGTGTCCAAAATATGGATAATCAACATTGGATTAAATTTCTCCTTTAAATTGAGCTTAATTTGTAATCTTCATTAAAAGTAATTTGGAGCCTGAAGATAAAAATTGTGAATATTCCTTTTTACTTACACTTAATTCTTGTAAAATTTATATAAATACATTGAAAAAAAATCAGATTTCTTATACACTATCTGATCATTCAACTTAAGATTACCGTTACTTTGCTATGATTTCTAACAGAGAAGTAGTCAGAGAAGAACCAGCTACAAATAAAAACTACTTAGACTCTTAATTTTCAGTAACATTGGAAAAATTGTGCTGAAAATTAGCCAAGTTTTCCTTTCCCATTTAAAACATTTGCCACGGAGGGAAGTGATCAAACTGGCACAAAGTAGAGACAGCTGAAGTGGAAGATCTGTGACCATAGATCAACAAGAAAAGCAGGTATTTTAACTTCTTTCTGAGCAGCAGCCATCAGCTGCCCATAAGCAGTTACGAAGATACCTAAGGCTACCATCAAATCACTAGTTCTTTTGCATTAAGAACGAGGAAGGACAGCTTTGTTTCTCTAATGTGATCGAGAATCTGTGGTCCTAGTCAATCAGTGCCTAGGTCTACAGCAGCAAAAACTCAACCAAAAACAAAGCTCTGAACAAAAATTAATTTAGTTATGAACCAGGTTTCATACTGTCCCAACTATTTAATCTTAGAAGATATTATTAGCATATCTAATAATAATTTCCAGACTAACCAGGGGCATCTATGAAGAGCAGTGATTGTCCTAATTAAAATACTTTGATTGCTTCTTTGTTTTCTTCAAGTGAAACAAGAGCTCTGAGTGTTACATATTCTGCTGGCACAATCTCAGTTAACTGAAACCCAGTTATATCAGAATATCAGAATTGTGAGTTATTATGTTTAACTTCATGCTGAAAATAGGTGGAGTATTTTGAATTGTACAGGACAATTTTCCTTATATATATCAGGAATACAGGAAATCTATATAATTCATTATTTCAGACTTTTTTTTATTATATAGATCCATATTTTTTTCTTTTTAAGATAAAACATGCACTGTCATTGTAATATCAGACTGTGAAAAGGAGGAGAAAGCCTTTAAAGCTAAACACATCATTAAAATAAAAACAATCTCTAAACTATGCAATTACACCATTATCTTCTTGTGGTGGTTATTTCTTGGAAGATGTGTGGATATAATATAGACATTGCTCCAATATTATAGAATCACTTCAGTCCTCCTCTACACAAACTCCCCTCAAAACTTCCCAGCCATTTCTGTTTCACACCAAAATCATAAAACAGCTGGATTATTTAAAGAAGCCGCAATAACCACATAACCTTTAAAATAGATGTGCAAAAAGCCTATGGATTCTTAGGTGCATTTTATCTTCTATCAGGGACAGCATGAAACCTCCAAAAAAGCTAACCATTTAAGTAAATTATTGGCATAAAAAACACAACATGAAAAGAGCAATAGAATATTTTAAATGCAATATTTTCTCACTTTAGTTCTTTATAGTATTATTCCTAAAAGCATTTAGCAAAATACCTACAATTAGATTGAGGTGGTCATCAGACTAACACCCTACCAGGTCTGTATCAACCAAAACTTCCTTGACTGCATGGACAAGTAATATGGTTTTATTTTCACTAACTATTTCAGTCCATCGTGCTGTGAAAATAACAAACAGAATAAAATAGATTTAGTACTAAAATGGAAAAAGCCCAAGAAAATCACAGAAGCAAACTTTTTGGTAAAAATCCATTCTAGTAAATTCTAGACTGTCTATTGATATCTTAAATCATGAGACAATGTTGGCCACAAATTACTATTTTGAGATATATATCAAACTACTGCAAATTACTGTACTTTAACAGCAATCAGTAGGAACAGAAAAGATACAGCTTAGACAGGTTTCAGAGATTATCTTCTCTGAGCTGGTAGCTCCTAATTTTGATTTTATAAAAAGAGAAGCTATGTCATCCAGTAAAAATGGAGTATTGTTCCAGACTGCAAGCATAATCTCTGTAGCTGGAGAAGAAGAAGGAAACAGGAGCTGTCTGAGAACACAATTGTGCCAGTAGGATTTGGGTACTTTAGTCCTAACAATCATTCTGTTGAGCATATTTGTGCATAAAGAAAAGTTCAAGATTGTGCTTCAATGCATTCCTGGTTAAGAACTGTTTACTTCACACACTCACTGCTGTC
Organism: Aegotheles bennettii; assembly: GCA_013398125.1. Classification (NCBI taxonomy): domain Eukaryota; kingdom Metazoa; phylum Chordata; class Aves; order Caprimulgiformes; family Aegothelidae; genus Aegotheles; species Aegotheles bennettii. The sequence goes on along the minus strand of VZRW01009712.1, from coordinate 31,296 downwards.
GTGGTATAAATTTTAGACCACTGTTATGAAGACTTGTACTTGTCACAAGCATTCCACTTATTTGTGAGAGTGTGCAGGACTGGGATCTTACAAAGATATATAAATATTTACAGAAGATTGTCTTTATCTTAAAAAAAACATGTAGATGATTGATTTTACATACAGAATAGACTGATTTTAATCACATCCGGATATATTTGCAAAATCAGGAATTAAAAATACATCTGCTGAGAATTACATTTCTGAATTTCCTGGCAGTAATTCACTGTTAAAATATTTTCTTTACATGTAATTTACTAATGTTACTCTTTACAGCTTACATTGACAGTTTTTTTCCAGACAGGCTTCCTGCTAGCAGAGGAGGAGGGCTAGGTAAATGCTAACCATAGAACATTCATTGACTATTTTATTGTGACTGTACTCAACAGATGACAGGATTAATGTAGAAAGTTTGAATCACCTTCATTTTAGAGAAGTCTAAGCAAATTACTAATAACTAATTACTAATTACTCACAACTCTGAGTTTCTCACACATGTCCACAATATCATATAAAATATCTCAATATTTTTTTCTTCAATATTATTCAGAGTCAAGAAAAGCAATTCCCCCTTTGTTTCCACTTTGTGACTTGAGAAGTGATTTCCTTTTGCTGTTCTTTTTGGTTGACTGTGATATGCATTTCCAGGTTCACATCCTTTTGAAGAAACACTGATTTAATAATTAAAAATCACCATTTCACTATGTTAGGATAAAGATTTGTCTAGGAAACCTGATTTATAAAGACACATCAGTGTCTTTGGGTGGAGATAAATATCTTTTCCTAGATTCAGACCGAAGATTGAAGTATCACAAATATATAAAAAATATAAGTGTCTCTTGGAGTGTAGAATCCGTATTTCTGTCTTTTTCCATTGAATATTTGAACTATTAGATGATAAGCAAGATAGGACTCTTCTTTCTTCAGTTTTTGGTAAGCAAACACATTCTGAGCACGCACACCTACTATATACTTGCATTTCATAACAGACATGTTCACTCCTGTATCTTTTAAATATTTTAACCCATATAATTAATGTATAGATATATATTTATAAATGTAGATTTTATGCATAAAAATCATTATGTAGACAGCATGATCTATACCCAACTATGAGATTCTCATTTTATCCCATGTCATTTATGCTAAGACGCATAATGTTGCAAGTTAATGAATTCTTAGTCAATGAGAGATGACAATTCAGCTGTTTAGGTCTCTTCCTCACCATCCAGAGAACACCATGCTTCCTAGGATCAACCTTGAGTGTCATTACAACTGTTTTAGAGTTTAGGACATTCTCTCCCATTCCGTTCTTATAGCCAACAAAGGATTTTGACCTTCAGCTCTGCAACAGGCACAGGACTCTGTGCCACTCAGGGGTTTGCAGAATGGATGTCTCAACAAGTTGTCTGGCCTGCTCTGACTTCAACAACTTTGGTTTCCCAATGGGATCCAGGTTTTCCCTGCATGCTTTCTGCAGATGCCTCTTACCTTTAGTGAAAGGTGGGAAGACAAAGAACTTGCTCTCTTAACTGAGCAACCTCAATTATGAGTCTAAACAAGGTGGGATATATTCGTGTCTAAACATTGCTATAATTTGGATTGGCATAATGCAATGGCATTTACAGATTTCAACACTGGATATGAATCCAAGAACAGCTGGCATTGGACAGTATATAAAGTTCCTACTGTTTATTTTTTCTGTCTGCTCATGCCCCAATCCTTCTTTGTTTCTATCTCCAGATAGACTGCAGTTTTGAAAGGGTTTGGACCTCTGAACTTCTAACTCTTTCGTAAGAGTTGGCTAGGATGATTGTGACTGTATCAGTATTGCCAAACCAGTGTCCCGAAGTCATGAGTCAGACCATCAAATCTTGAGAAATCTTTAAAACTGTGGAATTAAAACCAATAGTTTTCATTTATTTTAGTTGCTTCAAGGGTCATAGGAAATCTGTACAACTTTTGCAAATTCTGTAAAGTTACATGACTCCAGAAGCTAGGGCTTTAAGGAAACTATCCGCAGGCTTGGATACCACAGTGAGAGAAAGCTACACAACAGTTTCTTGTACAGTTACTTTAATCATGTATTCTGCTTCATCTAGTGAGAGAGCAAATTAATGTCTTTGAAGCAAGGATCAGTAATGGTGCCTATGCACAAATCAAGTCAGCTGTTGCTGAGCATAAGACAAATTCTTATACTACAAGAAACAAGTGATAGTATATCATGCTGGCTATCGAGTCTGAAGGAAGTCTTAATAAAAAGGTCAGAGTATATAAAAAGATCATAGTAATACAAATCAAAGAAGGCAAGGAAAGACCTTACAAGACCTTTTTTCATAAAAGGCAGGGAAAAAGGGATAGATAAGTAAAAGCACATTGAAAAGCGCTGTATTTCAACCGAATTTTTAACCTCAGGACAATTTCATACTTTTCTGTAAAGAGCTAGAATATAGATGGATATACATAAATAATGAAAATAATTATTAATATTGTCCATCTACTGAAGACCTGAACAACCCTTTCACCAAATCATCAGAAAGTTTCATACTATGTTAAATGCCTTGACAGTCTGATACCTGCAAATCTGATTACAGTTTATACACAAATATGATCAACTCGGACTTGCAGAACTGGTATCATACATGTAAAAGTCATAGAATCGTCTTACAGATTTAAAGACTGAATGACATTGACAACATATTGATATAAAACACTACAGCTCAACTAATACTCATGGAAGCCTACCATTATGAAAGTATAAGACTTTCTCTTACTATATAGACACAAAATATTTCATGATTTAACTTAAAAATCTCCTGGGAGACACATGAAACACACTGTCAGAATACTTGTCTTTCTTTGTGAATAAATGAAAAGGAAAGTTACTAACATTTAATTTGATATAAATACCTACACCTGCCTTCATGAACAAGTCCAAGGCAAATATTTGGCTTTGTAGATTCAACTCATAGATTAGCTGCAATGCAGACTCTATGAAACCTGTGCAGCTTCTTGATCAGACTGTTTAGGAAGGCAGGCGCAGACAAATCATATCCTCTGATCTCACTATATAACATGCACATGTAAGACAGCGCACAACCACACTATCTAAGACAATTACTGAACATGACTTTGTAGTCAGTTGAAGAACTGATTTTCTTCGTTGGGTCTGGAGTGGTTGCTCACAAGAGCACATAAATCAGGTTATAGCTCATTTTCAAGCAAAATTCACCCTAAAACAAGGCTTTGGATTAGGTGTCTTAACGGATATTTCTAGGTCTTTACAGCAACTACTCTCATTGAAAAATTATGGTAGCATTCTTTCCAATTGTTTGTTATGTCAAGTATGTTGGATCAATTGGTCAAACCTTCCCTCAATAAATTTATATTTGAAAATTTTTAATAAAATTGTTTCCCCAGTGATGAAAAAAAAGGCTTACTGTTTCACCTGTAACTTTTGATTTCCTGATGTAAGTGTGGTCCTACCCTGAAAAATCCCTGTACTACTGGCATTGTGGTTCCACATCATTATCACTCAAGATTTTCTGTATTTAATGTGCTCAGTTTACAAATAAAATAGGGGGGTTTATTTTATTTTTGGTTTGGTTTTGTTGTTTGTTTTTTTTCTATTTTCTCTGCATTCCTTAGAATCAAGAAAGATGTTCTATGGTGGTTTTTTTCATGTCACTTATCATTGCTAGTTATAAATGGTCTGCAAAGTAAATGAGCTCCCAGTTACATCTGTGCAACACTAAATTCCAAATTAAGCTCTCTATGGATAGCATCATCACCCTATTTCCCTCAACAGAATTGCACAGGTGTATCCAGCTGAAAGTTATTAAACAGGTCTGTTGATACATAGAAGATGGAACAAAATTTGCAGCTTAGCATTTTCTAGCTGTGTTGGCTCTGCAGGAGAGAAAGCTTATTTATATTACTGGCACAGGCTGCTATTACAGAATGCATGGAGAAAGGAGATTTGCTGCATAAAATGATGTTGTTTGGGAGCAGGAGGGGTTCATGCTGGATCTACGTTTTATGGTCTTTTGTACTAATATCCTGTACTCAAAAAGTCTTTCTTCCAACATGGTAGAACAGGGTCAGATGTCAACAAGAAAAATTGTTACAAATGAGAATGTTATAACCTCAGAGAGAGGTAATAAGATGTTTGTGACTTTCTCGTTGACTGCATCTATAGAAAAAAAAATGTAAGGCAGTTATAGATGACCTTGTTTTGGAGTGATCTCTACAGTCATTATACTCCAATTCTTATCTTAAAAGTTACCTCAAAATCCTTTTTCAGTAGTCTTTTAAGGTTTTTCTGCTGTGATTTATTTGATCCTTCAAATTTCTGTATTTTTGCTGTTTCTTCATGTGTTTCCTTGAAGAGAAGGAATTCCTATTGTAGCTTGTAGTATGTTCATCAACATTTGCCACATGAGAAAATCTTGAGATTGTATAGTACACTCAGAATAGTAAAAAGAAACTCTTAATTAGAAAAAGGAAAAACAATACAACTTAAAAATACTGTTCTTTAAAATCAGTATGACCTTTCTATAAAGGTTTGGGGTGGTTTTTTTTCTTCCTGAATCAGTCTGCTCCTTTCCAGTTAAAAAACACGCCTTGAACTCTTCTCTTTAAATTGAAAATTTATCAGTCAGCCTAAAGTAAAGGAGCTTCTGAGAACATGAGTACCTCTCTCATTCCCCCCTGTCTTCCCAATAAGGTCAAATATGGAAACAGCAGCCTGTATCAAAACGTTTCTGTCTCATTATGATGTTTTCTAACCTTCTCCTGAATATTTGGAAAGGTATATTATGCAGCTATAATTATGCCTAGAAAAAAATTCAGAAAAAGAACTGAGTGTTATTTGAAATACTTAAATGAAAATATACTGGTCCAAAAATCTCACCTCAGCACCTAACTACACATTTTCCTATAGTGTTTCGATGTTCACATGTGTAGAAGTTCACTATTGGCATTGACATTTTCAGATTGATACAAAGTAATTTTTAATAAAACCACTATTCAAGACCAATGTTGACAAAAAAATTTCAAACATCCTTCCACAAAGACACACTATTGCTTTGAGATCCTCTTCACATAACAAAATGTCTGATAATAAGCAAGTATTTACAAAACAAACTATCTTAAACTTAGTACAAAAGCAACACAAGGAATCTCTGAATCATCTCTCTTGATCCCAAGTACATAAAACGTAATGAGCTAACCTGGTTTTATTTCACTCCCTGTTTGCTGGCTCATTAGTCTATAACAGAAACATGCATCTGTAGCCCATTGCTTCATTGTCTTGAGACTTTCCATTACTTCATCTAATTTCTGAAAGATTTTCTTTATTAAGATCAAAGTAGAGAGCAGCCAACAACTGCCTGGAAAGGAGTCCCATCCCCCACTGCAGCCTATAGCTCCTGTTTTGTACAAGGGCAGCATGTTCAAGTTCTCTCTGTGTGAAAATAGGCAAAAGACAATGATTTTGGTTCCAGAAGGCTTTCAGGACTACCATTTTTCTAGGACATTTAAAAATAAGAGAGGTGGTTTGCATACTTGCTTATGATCTTTTCTGTTGCCTTGTCAGAAGAGCAACTCTCTTTTTTTTCAGCTTCTGGAGGACTATAAGCTACATTTATAATTTAATCTTTTAGTCTATATTTTACCATATTGACCCATATTCTAATTTTCTTCCTGGAAAGTTATCATACTACCACCTTTTTCCACTCATATAATATGAATGCTTTCTGAACGGACTTCACAACTAAGTGTGTGAAAGCTGATCATGAGGTGCACAGATGAAACTCAGGGAAAATCCTGCAGCTGGCCAGTCCACAGCAATACTGGGATCAGTTAATGGCTGCTCCTGTGGAGCTTTAGCAGTGTCTCTGTCTGTTATGGTGTGACTGGGGAGTGAAGTTTATCTGGGTACATCTATGCTGTACCTGAAGCATAATTCCAGCCTAGAAAGCAAAAACCCGAATATGTCTAATACCTTAATCAAAGGCCCAGTAAACCTCTCTTCTGCACAAACATGATGGATCAGATAGAGTCAAACATACATGTGCTCTATCCAGTAGCTGGTACCATGGTTTCTGCACTTCCTTAACATAGTAGAATTACTGTTTTTTTGAGCTTTAGCCAGTGACAGAAGTAGAAACTACATGGGCTGTTACTGCTTTTAACTTGCTTTCTGGATGATACCATCATAAATTGTATGCATATTTGTTTCTCCCTTCTCTTCTCCTCTGCTTCTTTGGTGTTATTCACTATCCATCTTATCCACTTATATATATACAGAGGTCACTATTTTTATTATGAACTTGTAATATACAGATTATTATTTCATGAATTTCCCAACCATTATCTTGTACTTTTATGTTGCTAAATGTGAGACTAAGAATGCATTTACTCCATTAAAGTTAATAATCCATTGACTTACCAGATATGACACATCTGAAGTTGAGCTAATTCTCCGTCTCATTAAGTAGTGTAGGGAATACTATAATCATCCCACATTTCACTTATACAGCAAATTAGTATTTTAAAAATTTTATCTAAGCTCAGTTATCTTTTACAGATGTCTGCATTAAAGGCTAGGAAGCAGTTTCTCAGTGAAGTATCATGTTAATTACGTTGGTCTCAACATGTCTTGCAGGAGAATCTTTTTTTTTTTTCATTTGTTTGAGAATTCTAACTTAGAAAACATTTCTTCACTGTCTTCTTCCTGATTCTTTAAATGTTTAAAGTAAAATTAACACTACAGTCTTGCTAGCAATCTGTCCTTTGTGTGTGTATCGCTGTGTGTGTGAGAATGAGTAAGTATAAGGAGAATATTACATTCTGTTGGTTTATTTATTACTGTATTTTATGGTTGCTAGAAATTTTCCATTGAAACTCTTTCAATGGAGAATTGGGCTTTTGACTAAATCAATATTTTTTACTCTGCAAAAAGTATGTGTGTTCTATAGAAAATTGCTTTTGTTTTATTTCATTTTCCTTAAAGACCAGAGGCCTGAAAACAAAATATTTTGATTTTTCTATGTTCCTGTAAAGACCCAAGAAAGCCCAAGTCAGTTTCTTTTTGTCTCTGCTAGGGTCTGGACTCCCAGTCAAAACACTAGCATACACAAGCATAATATAACACAGACAGAGTCATCAGGAGGGGAGACTGTGGTACTTCATGAGAAGACACTGACCAAATACAGATCTAGATTAATGAAAGTATATTTTTTATTCCCAGTTATAAGTCTCGTGGACCATGAGCAAAATTTATGGTTTTAAACCAATCTATCAAGTTTTGTATCAAAAAGAAAATGACAAGTGATAAACAAAGAAAATGACAAGTGATAAACAAAGAAAATGATAAGCAAACAAACGAAACAATTTATAAAATATTCTGAAAACATACATGTCTAGAGAACAGACAATTAAACCTATACTTAAAACTATATGTTTGCTCTAAACACCATTAATAATGACCAGTACAATCCTGGCCACTTTGAGGCCTCTAAAGTTAAGCTCCATAGTGGCAAGCAGCTATTAATGGTGTTTGTCTCCTGCTGAGTGTACACCTGCACAGACGCTGACTTTGGTGAAATAAACTGTTCAGTTCTGGACGTTAAACTTCGCTGATAAATTGCACCATATGAAGATGACTAACAGATACAGGCAAATTACAGACAAAGGGGAAATGTGTTAATTTCATTGTTCATTTTTTGTTGATCTGTTCATCAAAATGCACATCATAGAGGGTACTGCATAAGTTAGAATGTAATTGAAAATAGCAGTCTGTATGATAGAGTACATATGCTGTACATTAATCTTCTCTTAAAAATGGCCAGTTTTATGGTCAAAATATGAAAACAAATGCAATGTGTGCAGCAGTGCAAAAGTTGCTATGCTGAGCCTCATTTCTACATGAAATGTGACAAAACATTCACAAGTATGCAACTTTTTCTGTAACTCCCCACAAAGAATAAGTCTATGTGAAGTCAATACAGGTATTAACTGAAGAATTAAAGAAGAAGATTTGGCTAATAGGAGTGTCTTAATAGTCTTCCTTTTGTCTGGAAGTCATGTGGATAAAAGTAATAAAATTAAAGCATCACATCTAAGATATTCTAGAAGACTCAGCTATGTTCCTGTCCTGGATGAAATCAATATCAGCACATGCTGTATTCTCACTTCTGCAATAGAAATGTAACCAACCACTTCTGATTATATCTACTGGATGTGTAGAACTAGAGTTGTTTAAGGATAGATAGTTAAAAATTTTCTTGTGAAGTGGTTTCTATCAACAAGAGTCAATTCATTAAAATGTTGAGTTTTTCCTCTAGAACATACAAAATTCTGTAAAAGGTTTATTGGAAGAATTTTTGAATGCAGGGTGAGAAACTTCTGAGGGTGACTCTGAATACTCGATAGTCTAATGGCTAAAACATTTTTGTTAGATATTGTTAATTTTGACTAAAGTCCCTGAACTTTCTGTTATCTTATGTGACAAAAGCTGACCCCCACACACAAGGGAGTTCAACAAAACACTGCAGCTAGGGTAACCCCAATACCCCCCACCCAGCTCCTCCTGGAGCTTTACAGGAGCCACCATCCCATGAAAATCTCATCCCCACAGCCCCAGAGGCACAATGGCAGGAGGGCCCTCAATGCCCCAGCCAGAGACAGGAGACCCTACTCCAGCCCTGGGGCTGTCCCAGTGCAGCCTCAGATCCATGTGCCTGGGAGACACTCAGGACCAGGAGTCAGCGAGGAGGCTCTTTGTGTCACCTCACAGAACGGGGGCACGATCTGAGCTGCAAAATTCCTTCTGCAGTGCAGGGAAAAGCATTTGGAGACTGCACAGGTCTTATTGTGGGATGTTCAGGGCACACAATGAAGGTGGGGAAAGGGTTGGATTGAGATTGTTTGGGAAGGAACAAATGTGGAAAAACAGAGGCAGAAGGGGAGAAAAGGAGATGGTTTTGGGTAGCAGGTGAAGGTCAGGACACCTATCTGGTTATGCCTGTACCTGTAACAGTGCAGTCTGTCTCAGCTTCTCACTGAACTCCATTTCTAGTGATTTTCATGGGTGTGAGGCTCTCTGGACTGCATGCTTGTGTGGACCAGGAGTGGGAGTCCTGTATGCCCATGATGTCAGCATGAGGCATGACGAGAACACGCTGTCAGTGTATGACCCTGGCCAGCACTGAACTGTACCAGCTGACAAGTGGGGCACATGGCCTGTGGGCAAGGTGTTGTTGCTGGAAGTGGGGCACCTGGAGACATGGTTTAGTGGGAAAGGGGTTGTGGAGGGCCTGGTCAACTGCTGGAGAGACCTTGGGGTCTGGGATCTGCTGAGAGACCCATTTGTGTGTGTGGGTGCGTGTATGTGTACGTGCATGTGCCTATGGTACACACTCAGCCTCACTGCCAGTCAGACCCGCGGGCATCAAGGAGCTGCAGCAGCCTTGATCCCACTGCACTTCTAGATTTGGCAGCTTCTAACAATTTCTATTTCTGTCAAGCAACTTTATCCCAATGAGTGCTCCAGTCACAGGGCTGCTGACTCTTCCTTGGAACAAAAATCTGTACATTTCTCACATTTGCAAGCTAATAAATCTGTTTGCTTAAATGAGTATTTAGACCCTAAGGCTCAAACATTCACTGCTTAATTGTGATATTTTCTTTGCCTTGTGTCTCTACATAGGGTCTATTTTTGGCACACTGCTGGTTCTTGAGACCTGGCAATTTGGTTGTAATTCCCGAAGTATTAGGCAGCCTTGATTCATTTTAATGGTTCCTACTTTAAGACAGATATTTTTAATTTAAGTAATGCAAGTTATTCTTCCCTTATTCTGTGGAAGAGAACAAATTTTCATTTTACATATTCTTCTTCAGTGCAAACTTTCAACATCCTGAAACCTACTTCCATTTAATCAACATACAACAGCTTATAAAAGCCCAGATTCATCCCAGCTACAGTTAACTGCTGGTCAGGTGGCAGAGCATTGTTGACATAGCAGCTGCTGCCTATATGGAAATGGCTTTCAACTTGTGATCCATGGACCCATTATCCATGGTCAGATATTGAAATGTCTGACAGATAAGAAAACTAAGTTTATTCTCTACAGGTTTAAATAGCTTGAATCTCAGTTCACATCTCTATTAGAAGAGCCATCATAAGTTCAAAAACTGGCAGGGGAGGATCAAGAAAACATTTCACAATCAGGAGGGAAGGGTAGTCAAAAAAGGCAACTCAGCCCAACATATGAATCACTGGAGGCATCCATCACTTTTCATCAATGATGAAGGGCACTTTGGGTCAGTAATCTTCTGATGCAGGTATTTTACCTTAGTATCTAAAGTTAGGTGGGCTGAAAAAAGATCTACGGAGACTCTGTGGTACTCCCTAGTTAACTCAGAATAAACCCCAGTTTCTTAAAATACTCTCCAGAGCTAAAAAAGGGCTCTTCTGTTATGCTCAGCAAGGGTAAATGAGACTTGTATGATATATCTGAAATATCCAAATGTCTTGGTTCTCATAGTTGCATCACAGGTAAGAGAAAAAGAAAGCTCATTTCAATTTTATTTTCCAAAATCAATTAGCTTTGCGGAAGAAAGATACATTCATAAGCCATCAGTGTACAGGTCTCTTGTTCATTCTTTCTAGCAGTGATCAGGAGCCTGGAATGCAATGCAGGCCCAGAACAAAGAATGGTGGGTAACCCCAATATATTATGGTATGTGTTATTTCCAGCACTGAGGACAAGTTTATTATCTTTATGAGTCATTGTATGACATATTTACTACCTGAAATACTTAACAACGTGACTGTAATAATATTCTCTTTTACATAGTTTTAATTTGTTTGATGTAAACAATACTTTGAGATTCATTATAATGCAACAAATGAAGAACAACACAGTCTCTTAATGACTCTTAAAAAAAGGATGTCTGTAGCAGGTTATTTAAAACTGTATCTTTCTTTTAAATAATTACCCAGATAAATGTGTTGAGCAGTAAAGAAGGAAACTGACAATCCTAAAATTAAATCCAATTACAGAAAATAATAAATCAAAATAAGCTTCTTGAAACTTGAGCTCTTGCATTTTAGAAATTATTGTTTTCAGTAACACTGAGTCTCGTAGGGATAGCTGTTTCAGAAAGTCACTTTTACACTACAAGGTTTGGTAACTCTGTTATGAGTTGTCTTCTATAAACCCAGTGCATGGGTCAAGTGGCTCATACTTTTTGTATGCATTAATTTCCAGCATCCCCACCTGGCAATTTTATGTGAGTGAACATAAAATTTGTTTGAGGTGTTTGTACTTGAGATCTCAAAATCATTAGTCCCTTTTGAAAACCTTGGCCCTGGATTTTTCCTTAATGAATCAGCCTTTGGATATAAATGTATAAATATATTCCACTCAAAGAAAAGCCAGAACTGTGTGTTACAGATGTGTGACTAGTCACAGCAACAAGTTTGGAAGAAATTGCGTTCATTACAATGTGTGCGACATCTGTCTCTACATTCATTTTCATTCATGTGCTTATTTTCACATTCCCTGCTAAACAGAATTTTTCGTAGTCTTTTTTTCTTATTCTTGGAAAAGTTTACAGTCCCTCTCAAGTTGACAGCTGAAGTCACTTTTTCTCTTATATGTAACAAGAAAGCTCTAGTCACCCTGGTTTTGTATGGGCTGCTACCTTTTTATAAAAAGAAAGAAGAAAAAGTAATTTAAGATTTTTGTGAAATGAAGATAGACATGTTGCTAGCTGACTCTTCTTATTCACTTTTATAATACTTTGTTTTATATCTGGTATTATCATTTGATTTGCTAATTCTTGTATTTCTGCACATGCCCTTGAATGTGTGCAGGTACAAACAGTGTTCTGATAAACCTTCACTAGAAGGTAAGACAAGATCAAAGAAACTTCACAGCTGGTAAATTAATCCAGCTGCTATTTCTGTTTTTGCTAGGCCTGTCTAAGTCTGGATCCCACTTATCACATGACACCGGCTAGTAGTGATGGAGTATGGGTATAATTCAGTCCTGGTCAAGACTGAGTGAGCTAATACAATGGGTACATCTGAAGTGCAGATGTGGTTGTATATAGAGCCCTAAATAGAAAAGAGTTTTGTTTCTTGAGAGTATAATTTTTTAGAGCTGTTAAAAAGATATGATTTTGTCTTTCTAAATAGCTTTTTGTGAAACATGAATAAACACAAGGATTCCTTGTTTCCTCAGTTTTCAGACAGTTACCAAATTATTTTACAAATAAAGGGCAACAGTGCATTGTGTTTCAACATATTGAAATGTATGTTGCTGCTTGGAAGCAACTTAAAAGTGGTATATTTACAACCCTAACACTTTTATTTCCTGATTTCACATTTTTCAGATTGCTAAAAGGCTCCCTAAGGATTGTTTCAGATCAGAAAAAAACCCCAAAAAACTAAACAGAAAAGCTTTGAGTAGCCATAAAACTAGAAAGATCTCCACTTTTTATCCATGTGAAGAATTATTCACAGATCTGGCTAAACTAGAGGCAGGTCTTTCTTAACTATAGCTTAAAACATATCTAAGAATCTCATTTGATGCAGGAAAAAGCTGAAGGACTGCAAAGACCTCTTGACAAAGACACCAAAAGGTTTGTGAATGGATATGAGAGAATAAATATTTTATCATTTTATTCTTCTAGTCTTTTTCTGCTTGACAAACCTGTGTGACGTGTAGTAACTAAATTTAGCAGTTTTACCACGAGAGGGCAGGAATGCGTATCAAACAGGTTTGCCACTGGTCGTTTCACCACTTCTTTGTCAGGAGGGTAACCCGATGTGCTTTCCCTCTGTTGGTATTACGTGTCTAAGCACGTACTCCGAGCACTTAACAACGTGACAAAATGCTTTGACCCAACAGACTGACCTGTCATTAGTACTGCAGATTAATCCCCATGGATGGTCATAGGGCCCAGGAGCACGGCTGAACGGCAGCTGTGTAACATTAAGAGCAAAATCAGAAATTCTCGGTCTGGGCTGGCAAGGGGAAACAGGCATGCCAATGCATCAGGCTTGACAAGGGACGCTGGTGGGTAGGGAGAGGCGAATCAGTGCCTGCTTTTCTTCCTTATGGTGGGTAACAGGAGCAAGAAGGAGGTCCCTTAGAGAACCTTTTTTATTCAATATTAACAGCACTGCCTTATTCATGAACAATATTTAAGCTTTTCTGTAAGTGAGACTAATTTTGATCAGACCATAACAGTAGCCAGATCTGTACAGTAGAAGACTGTATGGGACAGAATACTGTGTAGAAAAGTTCCAGACTATTATTAAAGTGAAACAGATTTTTGTGGAAAGTCCAGGTTAACTCATAAACAATTTATAAATTGAAGAATTTAACAGAGCTTGATTAAAGGTTTAAATACTTGTAACTGTTTGCCAACAAAATATAGTGTTTCACTGTTCTCAAAACCATGTTTTAGAAAAAAAATATCTACTGTGGGGCCACTCAGAGTTGTAAGATTTTAATCAGCTAAAATTAAGCTCAGTAACATGCATGGAAATAACTTTTCTTTTGCTTATTTTGCTGTCATGTTAAGTAGTTTCCCTTTCTAAATGGCAAAATTTTTCACCATGAAGCAAATAATTGTGGCATTGTGATAATGACTGGATAAACTATATTCAATGGGAACAAAGAAAAAAAATTTAAAAGTAACATTACTCTAGTCATAACAATAACCTTACTCTATTCATGAGAAAAAAAATTATACAAGCTATTTTCCATTAGTTATGCCATTGAATTATGCTTTTACCCAGCCCTCCTCCAGAATAACAGTGCTCAACAAAAATATCAGTTGTTCAAATCTAAAGATTCTTCGCTACTTCTATCATTGGGATAAAAAGGGGTTTCCCCAGTACTAAAACAGAAAAGGGCATTGTCTTCCTATTGTGTGGCTTGGCTGTCTCCTATAAGAAGCTCTTGAATTATACTTAAAGGGTTACACCCCAATAGGAAATCTACACGCTCAGTGTCATTTTACAGATCTCTATTCTCCAGAGATTTTCAAGAGCCAAGCTGCAACAGCACGCTACCAGGGTGACTAGGTAGGAAAGTAGGAAAACCTACAAGATCTCCTCATTCAATTATTCAGAATTTGTTTCTTTGGGCTTTTAAATAATCCTAACAATGTGTGACTCTTTTCAAAGCCCTAGCAACTTGCAAGGGCAATTCAGCCCAGACTGTGCAGCATCTGAAAAAGGACCTAGACAGCGTGCACTAAGATGGAAATAGGTGAATGGCATAAGGGTTAAAAGCCCATGTTTTGTGTGTATTAACAGGATGCACAGAGAAATCAAAACACATCAGTACTTCTGCTATAATCCCTGTGCAGATGGATCATCCTATAACTTCTTCCAGAGAGATTTGGAAGCTGTGCAGGAGGAAGTGTTGTGCTTTAAGATTTCCAATATTCATCTGCAGGAGAATATTACCCATGAACTTCCAAAGGAATGATGCCAAGGTGTCTTGCCCAGGGCCTCATGGAGTTACACATGTGGAAAACCTGTGTCATGCTTTGATGAAAGACCAGAAGGAATGACTCATTACCTTTCCTTTCTATTGTATTTTCTGTAGCATAAGAATATAACAGGTGCACTACCCAGGTTTTGGTGAATCTTGTGGTTTTGCTTTTACAGTTTAACTTCTACTAAGGGTATATAGCAAAGAAAAGTTGGATTATTGTTCTTTGCTTTCCCTTTGCTTCATTTCAACAGTTACACTGCAAAAGCAGGTGAAAATAGAGTATTTTTTTTGTTCTGGCATTTCCTTTTCTGTTACCTTTTGAACAATGATAACATTTTGGATGTGTTTATGGCCTTGTCTTTGAACCCTTATTCACATAATGAATCTACTCACCTCTACATCCTTTCTGTTTGTTGAAGTCACTCCTTGATTTGTCTCTCAGTGTCTTTCCCATTAAATGCTCTTCTAGAGAGATCAAATAGGATTTCACAGGATGAAAACTCTCCAGCAGGCAATCACCAGACAATACCTTATATAGAGAGGGAGCAGAGCTACAAAAAGGTCTCCTGTCAAGTAGGGTGACATATGGTTAAAGTTATAAACATTCTTATTTGCTATCAGACCAACAGAGATATCAGCTGTTTTCAAGAACTTTTTGTGACAGTAACACCCATTCAGAATTACTGTCTACATGAACCTCACCCTAAAATTTTGCTAATCCCATAGTCCGCAAAAGCATGATGTAAGATTAAGAAATTTAATATTCTTTATGCAGAGTGTTGCTCTTTGAAAGAAAGAAGACTTTTTCCTAAAATTATAGCAGTTTTACTGTAACCTGAAGATATCAGAAGGAATGTTGAAATGGATGGTCTCAGGTGATAGAAGTAGTTCAAATGTTGCACGCTTTTTAACCTGAATAGGGCTGGCCTAACACAGTCTATGGGGATATTTATAAAGTAGTAGATTTACGAAAGCTTTTAAATTCACAGGTGCAGACATGTACATTAACCATCTTCCAGTTTCCTATCAAAGCAAAACCTGAGCAAGCACCTGTGTTAGGAAGCTGCAGCCAATCATCGTTTAAAATAATGAGTGGAAACTTCAGTGAAGAACATGCTATTCAGTCCTGCCCTCTGCCATGCATATCCATACCCTCATTTGTCTTGGTGCTGGTGGGATCATGTGGTGTAGTAAAATCAAAGAACTGACCCAGCTGAAAGTCTATTAAACAAGTAGAACAACAACAACAACAGAAAAATCCACATTAGTTGCCTAATCTGGATTACTGTGCTGCCATACAGGTGCTCATGGAGGTTTAGAGCACCAGAGCAGGGGAGCGAGCACCTGGTCCAGAACAGCCAGAGTGATGGCATTTCTCTTTCAGCAGTACACTAGGCTTAGATTAATTTACAGTATTTATTAGTCTACAGTCTGAGAAGCCTGTCAAGCGTTTTTTTTTACTTGAATGTGTGTGACTGTTTTGAACTTTGAAAGAACTTCATTGTTCTAAAATTTGGAATTTATTATTTTATACACAAATGTAACTTCCTAAAGTATTAGCTCCTCATATCCAATCTCAGTTAGAAGCTTTCAGATCAAAATGTATGTAGAATCTTTTATTATCTCACTGTTTTTCCAATAATTTATTTTTTTAATCAATGTTTACCTGACATTTTCAGACAAATATGATCCACCATGATTTTCAGATCTTGCACTTAAATAATCCATCTTTGTGCTTCTTTATTGTGTAGTTAGAAATAATTTTCCTTTCTGCTTTAGTGTACTTATCTACTAGTTTACCAGAATTATAAGTTATCTATTGACTTTGCAGTCATAGGCTTTTAAGAACATTTGAGAATGCACCTTGCAATAAGCATTTGTGAAAATATAGGTACAAAGTGGATGTTCTCTAATTATTTGCCTAGTATCTTTTAAGTGAGAGATTTGCAAGGTCTAGCTTTCCTTTACAAAAACTGTGTTAATTTTTCCCTGTTATAGCCTATACATTTTTGTGTCTGTAACTTCAGTTTTATTATTTCTTTTGTATTAGTTATCTTGCATGGAATTTATTAATAGCAGTTCTCAGCATCCCTTTTTAAGAGTCAGTCTTCCATCTTCTCTTGTTTTTCAGGCACTGATGCCAAGGCATGTTATACACTTATGAAAATCTAATGAGAACAGGAGCTGGTACAAGAAAGATGGTGGAAGTACACAGCCAGAAGTGCGGTAAAGAAGCAGAAATGTAGTAGGAGTAGGCTCTTCCACTTTGGAAGCTGCAAACTGTCAGACTGGGTCACTCCATCTCATGAACTGCACTGTGAGACTCCTCTGACAATGCACAGCCATATAAATAATTCTAGATATTCAGCATTGGCGTTCCTGTCATTGATCATTTAATGGCTTCTGGCAGTTTTGCTCAGTCTGATGCATTTGAAAATGCTTTTATTATATCTCTTTTTCGTTTAGCGATCTGCTCCCCAAATCGGTTTCTGGGTTTGCCCTATTATAAATCTAGATTTAAGTTGCCTGTGTGCTAAGTTATTTATACTACTTCATTGAAAGGTTACTTTTTTATTTCTAAAAGCTTTTCCTCTGCTGCTTAACCATACTGGCTATTTTTCAGTGATCCTTTTAGAATATTTTTGTGTGTAACAGCTAAACTAATATTTCTAATAACTGGACACTTGAACCAGTCTCCCCCTTACTTGCGTTTTAGTACGTGGAATATTTCCATGCAAAGAGGCAGCATTGCATTACTAAGGAACAAAAACTAAAAGTCATAAAATCTTCAGCTAGTTTGGGACAAAAAATTTCCTAATTAATCAAATTTAACTATTAATTTTTTGTTTGTTTATTTATGCCTTCCTAGCAAGTCACAACATTCTTAACACTTTCATACCTACGAGGCTCAATCTTTCTTTCTCAGTCTCCACTTCTCTGTTTTGTAACAAACTGCAGAAAATCTGTCTAAAGGCCACAATGTCACTTGAAGAATTTATAAAAGTTGTAATTAGCATTTTGAGAGCACAAATAATTTGGTGTCAAAAACCCCTTCTATTATATTAAAGATAATGTGGGTGCAACCTTCAAGGAAATTTTTTTTGAGAAATTCAGGAGATAATATTCTAATAGTATTTATTGAGATCTGGGTAGTAAGTTCTCTAGGCAAATATTTCGAATCCCAGAACAACTGGTTTCTGAGTATGGAAACTGCATGAGTTGCTCTTTCTCCCCAGCTGTTTGTTTGTTGTTTTTTTTTCTGAGGGGGCATAAAAGTCTGAGTTCTACTTGGGACCACACACAGGATTGTGAAGGGGTCAGCGTGAAGGAGGTTGTGGTATTTCCAAGATGGAAGTGCCAGACATTTCATAAAGACATGTTAAAAAATTTTAACTCAGTTTTGCAGATTAGCAATAAAAATATTTCTATGGCTCTCATGAAAATTAAGGCTCCTCAGTGCTTTATTGAAACCTATGCTTTTGTTAAATCTGAGCTTTTCACAACTTTTAACATCTTCTAAAATTTAAAAGTAGATCATATATTTCAGCATATGTAATGTAAAAATGTGTGCCAAATATTTGTAAAATGAGTCATAGCAACATTAAAGACTACATATAAAAATGTGATCTTGAAACCATTCTATCCAAATGATGTCCATTCCTGAAGTATAACCTTCATATACACCCCGGTTTTCCTACTGACAACTTCACATCCACAGAGCTATGGATTCTACAGTTTAGCCTTATTTTCTCTGCCTTATATGGGAAGTCCAGAGGTTAGACTGTTTAATCAAGAAACAAAGTTAAGGTAGTTATGAGAAAAGTCTGAAGTATTTTTTTAATTTGAACTTGCAGTTTGAAAAATATTAATATCCACGTTTTTCTCAGCTTCTGTGATAATGATCAGTCTCAGAACCCATGAAATATTCAAGTACTATTATCTCACTTAAAAGATTCTTGGGAGAGTAGATATTTGCAAATCCCTTTCCAAACAGTAGGTCACAGAAACAGAGCTATCACAAGGCCTGGATCAAGGAAGGTGATGATGTTTTTAAGTGAGACTTAGAATTTAAGAAACTAAAACTGGGCTCTTGAAAGCTCCTGCTTAATCTTTGGAGGTGCCCAGACTCTATCAGCACCTCATTTTTCAATGCTGCATTTCCTCAGATGCCTGAATTTTAGGTCTGCGAAGGCTTAAAAGTAAATCACTGTTGACATGACTGACAAAGCTTGGCTTCTGCCTCATATTTAAGTCTCATCAACAGCAGAAATCTTGGTTCCACAGTTTATTTCCCCTGCGTATCTCAACTTGAAAGGCATTCTCTCAGCAAACTTGCATGAAAGGGGAAATGTAGGAGAGGGGTTAGGCTTGTAGCTGAATGGAACAAGAAGCTTTTAACGAGAGCCTAAACCCTTTTTGGATCTTGGCCTACACAGTTTACCATCAGCACTGCAGGATCTGTGAGATCTCAGCAAGAAGCTGAGCCCTGCTTTCTTCAACCTGGGCAAATTCTTTAATCACAGAACTATGCTTGCAGTTACCTCTAGGCTCATCTTTCTGTCTAGTGAAAGCCTGTAGAGAGCTCAGAAGAAATATTACATCCATTACTCTGTACTGAACTGGAAGAACCAAATGAAAGACTCTGCAAAGAATAACCGAATTAAAAGAGGGCTTGAAAATAAAGTAGTCATGTAGCAAGGGAAACTTAGATCAGATACCAGGAAAAACTTCATGATAGAAACAATGGGGAAGAACTGAAAGAGTCACTGTTGAAGCATATGTAAGATACTTTTATGTTTTTGGGAATGAAAGGCATATTGTGGATCATGAGCTGAATATCTAAGTTTAGCACTTGCACTCCTTTCTTTCCTGAGGAATGAAAAAAGGTGATTTCTTCTTGTTATGTTTCTTCTTGTTTTGGAAATTTATGGAGAAATATGAAGTTTAGGATTTATGTATTAAATTTTTCTTTAATTTTCCCTCACATACAGAGCAATCAAAATGTGGACTACACAGATCAGGGTGAATGCATTAATTAAATTTACGTATTGAATAAGCCTACAAGAGAAGCTCTATTTAGCTGAAGATATTTTAAAACAGACAGACAATCATCCTAAAGAGCTTTTCTGAAGCCAGCAATGTTGCATCCAAACAACTGTGACACCACACGGTTCCGGGATACTGTGACTCCTTAACAAAGACTTAGACAGTGCTCACATTACCATACTACACCAACAAAAGACAGACTATAAAATCCTTATGAGCAGACCTGCAGCTCCATATGCAGTTCTGCACAGTAACATGAGCTATTCAGAGAGGTAACCATATGATAATGTACCTTTGGCTCACAAGCTATGCAAGCCTTTGGTGTGGGAAGGAGGTTTTGCTGAGTGTTAACAAAGAGCGAAGAGGCTCAGAAGCTCAGCAATGCTGTACCTGTGCAGCCAAAAGGCCTCCTGAGGAGATGTATCTGGAGAACCAATAGACACCACAGCTGGCTCCAAGTCTTCTTTAATGTGTCTCCACTACAGAGCCAAAACGTGTCCCAAGGTAAATTCAGCAGCGCCATAAGAACAAAAATGAAAAACAAAAAAAGGGAAGCTGCTTCCTGTCATCCTGTGGCAGACTCATCTCAACCCCTACATTTTTTGAGCAATATACTCTGGTTTTTCTTTACACCATATACATCTAGCAAAGAGCAGCCCCATTTTAAACTGCTAGGGGAGGTGAGATGAACCCAGCCTGTTACTGCCCAGGGAGGTTTTGGTAAGAGGACAGAAACCTCTGCTTCCACTGGCGTTTCCACAGGCATGGCAGGGAAGGAGGCTTTCCCTGGCCTTGCCAGGAGGGAAGGCTGGTGTCTGGGCCAGGGGCCAGGGCTGTACTTTCCCATAGCCACTCACTCCCCTTCGTGCCCATCACTCTCCATGTGTGGGGCAAAACCGAGGTGGCAAAACTGAGAAAATAAATGCCAGATATTCTTCACTAACCCAGCAAAAATTCACAGTAAAAACTTCCTGATTTCCTTTGAACACCTGACTGGAATATATCACACAGACATATATGCACACGTATATAGACTCACAGAATCAACTAGAAAAAATATTTCAAAAAATCAAAATTACCTTTTTGATGATCTCTTCCTTCTCATTTAGAAACTATAGAAAATTCACAGTCTGTGTACCCACTCCTATAAAGGGTTTAAGTGGCTTAGACCCAGCCTGTATGTAAAATGTGTGCTGCTGTTGTGGTACTGGTAAACGGTAGGATATTTTGTTTTCCAGTGTTACGAAGCTGTAGTGCTGGAGCTGTTAAACTGATAAAAAGATTCTCCACCTCTTGCAACAACTTTTCTCAAGTGTCTCTGCCCTATTCCCCGCCGAGTGAACTCCAGCTTCACTCCCTCTCCAATGAATTTACCTGATTGCAGTTAACATTTCCAGTGATTGAAAGCTCAAATAACATATTTTTCTCACAACCCCAAGCTAAGTGCTGCCCTGAATCAGTTTGGGAAATGCAGCAGTACAAGTGAAAACTGATTACATAAAAATATAAGTGTGACTAAGCTATGTACTGTAGGCTTCTGCTGCCTTAGCTAAGACGTGAGACAAGTAGAGGTGTGCCTATTCCTGACCAAAAGCTTTGACGAGAAGAGCCCCAGCAGAGACACAGCCACATGAGCAAAACTGTATTTTTTACAAGGATAGCTGCTTCACCACAGGGGAAGTGGTATGAATTTATAAACTTGAGCTTTGCCTGCAACATTGCATATAGACTGGGGTGTTTTATCAGTAAATAAGCCATGAATCCTCTGCTGCTGAAATATTTCTAGGGAAAGTATGTATTTTGAGGCTTATTTTGCTCAGTCATACTGACCTACTTAGGGGAGTACAGCTCTGTAGTTCCTCTGTGCAGTTACTGAAAGTTGTCATGTCTATGCCTATGTATGCCAAAGTCACTGAGACATGGATCTTCAAAAGTACTTCAGAGCATGTCTCCTTCTTTAGGTGCCTCTGTTAAGGCATTACAACACCTTCAAAATGACCGGTCAGCTGCCACTGAAGCTGGTGGTTGCCTATTGTCTACAGTGATTTACTATGGGCAGACCCAACTGAAGCATGGCAATGTTGCTTCTTGTCATAAATTGTTTAAAGCCTGACATTGGATCTGATCTTAATTTCCTTTCGAAGAAGTGTGAGGTCAGCACACTCCTCCACTCTTTTCACACTCCGGGCATTTTTTTCTGTCCTTGCATTACCCCCTCAAATGTATTGGCACAGCTGCTTGGACTACCATGTATGAAACTGAACCTGGAAATTGGGACAGCTGAAAATTAATCTTTTCAACAATCTTCTCTTTCTCTTTCTCTTTCTCTTTCTCTTTCTCTTTCTCTTTCTCTTTCTCTTTCTCTTTCTCTTTCTCTTTCTCTTTCTCTTTCTCTTTCTTTCTCTTTCTCCTTCTCTTTCTTTCTCCTCTTTTCTTTTCCCATGCAAAACCATGCTTATACTCAAGAAAGTTAAACCAGCCATATTCTCTGTGTGTTATAATCACCTCCTGTGAGTTTAAACCTCAGCTCCAGATTTTAGCAGCACTAATATATTTCTCTGCAGTGATTCCTGCTGTTATTGAAGGGCTGATCTTTTTAAAAGCTTCAATTCAGAGCATTTTTTAAATTCCCACTCTTAAACAGCATAGAAATTGTTCAGCAAACTGTTCCATTATTGCCAGAAAGTTCACAAGTGGTTGTGTCTCTGTTTAGAAAATATTTTCATATTATTTTATGGCTGGTGACTCCATTTGTATTTCTGTGATGTACATATACATCTCATGTCTTCATCACTTTTAATACATATTGAGGAAATGAAATGTTGCTTATAGTTGAAAAACAAGTAGTATAATCACTCTTCTTTACATTTTTTAAGACATATTAGATAAAGACAAAAGTATTTTGCATTCCCAAAACAGTTAATATATTTAGACAATCCACATCTTATTGTTTTGTATCTGAACATCTGGACTTTTTCCTGAATTTGGAGATACATTTTGCACTTGTTCTTCTGTCATGTCCACTTTACTTTTACAGATCCTGGAAATTCACACTCCAGCAATTTTCTAATGTGTAGCTCATCTGGATGTACCGCTCAGAGATGCAGAGTCCTTATACTTTCTGTTTACATCAGAAAATTCATCAAATATCAAACATAATCACTACTGTCTATTATATTTGCTTCTGAGTATATGTGGACTTTTCAATGTAGACAAAGACAAGTATTAACTTCTGTTTCTGCTAGGCTAATCTAAAGCTTGCTTAGGTCAGATTTTAAGCATTGATCAATGTAATTCAACATGCAATGTCCTGTTCAGCAACAATTTATCTGTAGTGACTTTGGACAATTTCTTGAAATTTGTGATATAGATATACGCAAGGAGTTAAATATTTTGTGTAACCCTTTCATTTCAAACATCCTGCCAGTGGTTTAGTTTGGCTACACTAATAGCTACACTTTGATTCAATGGCATAATTTTTAATGTTTTCTTTCTATAATTAAGGGAAAAGCCACTGAATAGCCTTGTCAGGAGAAGCTGAATTGCAATATATTGTCTTTCTGGAAGAAATGGGTTCTGTTTATCTGATTTTATATCAAGCTGTCACTGAAAAACCTTATCTCAGCTGTTCTTTTCTTTATTTACTTTAACCACAAAATACAGAAAAGTCCTTACTGACTTCAGTTTTGAGGCTTCCCACTTCTTGATTATAAGCCATGCATTTATATTTACACAGCTACATATATCAGCACAAACCTCCTATGTGTCAGTATTTTCTCCATCTTTGAGTAGTTGGTTGAGAGCAGAAAAACTGACAGCACATGGATACTGATTTTAGAAAAATGACGGGTCCATGGCACAAGAGTTTAATCTATGATACATGGCAAGTTATTTTCAAATGAAACAAAGGACACCAGCTGAGTGATCCTGGTCACAGCAGACAGCATTTTGGAAAAGAAATAAAAAAATCTGGAAGTGTATTTACAATTCTTCTTATTGCTGTGGTTAGAGAAGTTTACATCTGTTGATTCATACCTTGGCAACTCACTTACCAAACTTTCTTAAAAACAAATTTATCCGAGAAACAAATCATCTGTGAAATCTCCATCCTGCAGTTATTTTCTAAAGCTCAGAAGAGTAAGATGTCCATGCTAACATAAAAATGCGTCTGAGCAAATATGCATTTTAGTTTCTTACAATTGTTCTTTGCGGCTTCCTGATACATTATTTAAAATGTGTTACAGTTTGATCTGGCTTATGTGTGCTGGAGTCCCCATTAGCAGCAATTTTAACATATTTTGACATTTAATACATTTCAGAGACCTTTTACCAATGTCATTATTGACAAGACAAGGGGCAGTGGTTTTAAACTGAAAGAGGGCAGATTTAGATTAGATATAAGAAAGAAATTTTTTATAATCATAGAATCATCAAGGTTGGAAGAGACCTTCAAGATCATCCAGTCCAGCCCCCTCCCTGGAAGTGTTCAAGGACAAGTTGGATGGGGTTTTGAGCAACCTGTTCTAGTGGGAAGTGTCCCTGCTTATGGCAGGGAGGTTGAAACTAGACAAGCTTTAAGGTCCCTTCTAACCCAAACCATCCTATGATTCTAGGATTCTATTCCACAAGGTGAACTTTGATATAGGAAAAAAGGTTAGTATAATGTGCAATTTTCTGGAATCAATTTTTCTTCCATATCAGTAATAATGTTACTTACTAAGCAGATAACTTACAGATACTTGTGTTTGAAAAAAAAATCAACTTCATAGTTTGGTAAAATCCATTAATCAAACATAATATTTTTGATGTTTATGGTTAACTACAATTTTATTCCTCTCTCAGTTTGTTCTGATTTTTATTTTTGTGTTTTTCTTTGAGATTTAGATTTAAGCAGCAGTGAAAATTAGGCAGAAGTGGTTATGTTCCCCAGGTTTAGAGTTTTAATATGCCCTATGATGAAGGTTTGTACTAATACAATTCACAGTTATCAGTCTCTTGACAAATAAATTTTGGTACAGGTTCACTTAGAACTTTGAGCAAGGCATATATAGCAGTTTGCAAACCTTGTTGATATTTCAGATTTCTAATAAAATATCAAGTAAGTTTGAAGTTTTATTTTAAAACTTTGTTTTATTTTATTGAAATAAATATTTTGCAGAACCTGCAAACTCAGGGGAAACTAAATCAAGAGATTTTGTGATTCTAGCAATTGGAAAAGCATCTCCAAAACATTACTACTCAGAAGGATATCCTGAAAGCTTATATTATATCTTCCTCTAGAAAAGAACAAGCTGAGTTCAGTCCAGGTTAAGACACAGTCTGAAATTTTGTTACTATTTACCCAGATGTAACCTGCCTGGTGTCAAAGATCCATAAATGAGAGCAGAGTTTGGTCTGTGCTTTGTGATACCGTTCATGACTGGATTTTTTTTCTTCAGACTAGTTTACAAGGCTTGGAAAAATGGCATGAAATTCCTGACAATTTATAGCTTAAGTTAAAGTTAGATCTTTATTAGATTTATCATATTATAGTGTAATCATTTTGACTCAAGAAATACAGTAGTATTAGATCCCATATAGGTAGAGCTGAGTGAAACCCGCTTGGCAAATTTATCTATTTGTCAGGGAAAAAAGAAAAGTTTTGAGGGACTCCAAATTATTTTGAATTTGTAGAAAATCAAGTGATTGTTTCTGTCACTATGTAAATGACTGAATATTTTCAAATCAACAGTTTGTTTTGAAAATATTTCTTAAGCACTTCAGAAATATATTGGTTTGGGACAGTTACGATGAAAATGAATGAATTAGATTTGCAAAACACCTGGTGGTACTATACCACAAAGCCCAGTTGTTAGAATAATCACATAGGAGGTGATAGATCTACATTCAGATCCATCTGAAACAGAGATCTGATCCAGTGTATGAATTTAAAACAATGTTTGTTACCTATCCTGTGTGTTTTAAACAGCTGACAAATGTAGTAGTTGTTGCAAAGCAGGACAGCATCAACAGAAAGCAAATGAGCTCAGAAAACCAGCTCTCAGAATACTGGTAGGAGTATTGGCTTAGGAATTTGACTTTTATATTTCTTATTAAATGTAAAGACTGAACATGCTAAGTATTCCAACCAGTCCTTCTGGCACAGGTTTTACTGGGGATTGAAAAAGGTCAGGCTACCAGAGTTTGCTCTTCCATTACCACCCCACTTTCCATCTCTACCAGCTGCGAATCACATACTCCTCAGTGCTGTACCGCTGTCCCAGCTTCTCTCTAGCTTCTCTACAGTTGAAAAGAACCTGAATTGCAAAAGGGAACAAGAGTGTAGGTGTGTCAGGGTGTATTTGGTTACTGATGTGAATCTATCTGTATCATGCATCTTGGCACCAGGTTGTGGCACCAACACATAATTCAGTGCAGGGGCACCACCTGAGAGAAAGGAGAGAAGCTTCTCCTCTGCATGTTTGTTTTGGGGCTGAATGCTCTTGAAGGACTTTTGAGTACAGTGTGATTCGCCACTTCCTGTAATGCCTTAATTTGTGGTTTGGAGTTCTTTTGAGGGACGTTTGATTTTGCAGCCAGTTACTTTCACACAATCTTGTTTAGTGAAAAAAATATACAACCCCGTTTTATTCCTGAGCAAGGGTCAGATAAAATAAAAGACAATTTCTTTGAATTTGAAGACTTTTCCCCAGAAGTACTTTGCTCAGGTTTGTTGGGGTTTTTTTTGTCTTTTGGGTTTCCTGCAGGATCAAGCTTTTTTTGCTTTTTTGACCTTCACTTTCTGGGCTCATCTGCTCTTAGTGCATGCAACTTAATCAGATGCTTCTAAGGCTTATAACCTTACATTGAAATCTCCTCTATAAAATCTGCTTGCTTTTGACTGATCTTGTCATTTGACATTGGGTAGTGGCACACACTGTTTCTGGAGTCTTACTTATTTATTCCAGATATTTTGATGCTCAGTGAAGATTTACTAGATGCTATAACAATAGTACTCCTTTCTGTGGTTCTATACTATGCTGTTCAACCTGCTGCTCTGTATCCTTTCCAATATAATGTCCTGGCTGTGCAATATCAGGAGACAGAGTAAAGTACACATGGAAGGAAACAGGTGTATTTTTTGCTTGTTAGGCATGGCCCAGTGATCAAATGGAGTCATCCTAGTAACATGCAGGCTTGTAACTGATCAAGTCTGCGTAGTTCAAACTGCCTTCAAGAACTGGCGTAGCAGAAGGCCAATAAACTTCATTTGACAAGAATTTTCTAATATGTACAAGAAATTGGCAAGGACTTAACTTGAATCAATAGAGAAATCCCT
Organism: Aegotheles bennettii; assembly: GCA_013398125.1. NCBI lineage: Eukaryota > Metazoa > Chordata > Aves > Caprimulgiformes > Aegothelidae > Aegotheles > Aegotheles bennettii. The sequence goes on along the minus strand of VZRW01009712.1, from coordinate 4,368 downwards.
CAGAACAATTAATTAGCCACTTTAACATACTGTTGTTTGCTGTGGGGTCAAAATTTTTCCTGTTTTCCACTTTGTCATGCTTACCCTTTCCCTACCCTGTAATCCCTACTCTGTTCTGGCTAAATTTCAAATGGAACAATTGAATAAAATATGCAGCTACTGTCAGGTTTCATACTTCATTTGTCAGCTAAAGCCAAAAAGTGATTAATCAATAGTCATTTCAAATGAAGTTTGACTTTGAATTCTGAATTTCTGACAAACAATTGACTGCAATTTTTACAAACTCTGGGTGGTGCTTTGGAAATATGGAAGTTCTGTGAGTGGAGAAGAAGAAACAATTGTCTTTTATTGTAGCTCAGTACCACTTTCTTCCAAAACCTCCTTTCCCAATCCTATTTTAACTCTTCTGTGGACAGAATCAGCTCAGGAACCTGTGGTAAGAAATGTCCAGGTGACACCATAGTCCTCTGTAAGTTATTTTGTTTCCAGCCTACCCTATGTGTGCCAGCTGAAAGGGAATAAGCATCCTGCAGTTTCCATTATCAAATTTACACATTGAAAGATTATGCATAGAGATGGGAATGTTTTCCATTTGGGCCCTAATTTATAGCCCAAATGTGATAAACAGTTTGTGTAATATTTGTCAGGTGTTTCCTCCTCCATAACTGTCATTAACAACTTAATACTGAGCAGGGAAAGGGAGAACTCATAAAATTCCAAGGTAAACATCCAGAGTGTACTGCAGGATGGTGCTCATTTCACGTTTTATAGATGTACAGAATAAAAAATCAACATCCAATATAACATAATGCATCAACATAATGCATTTGCCACTAAGATATTAACACAAAGTTAATAGTAAAGTTGGTAGTAATTTTTTGTATTTTGGATCAAAAGCATGGAGTATTATTTATAACACTAAGGTCAACTCAAAAAAAATAATTATGCTGTGTATGACTCAGTTATAACTGATACACTTACCCTAACATTTCCTCTGCTTACCCTCAAAGGTAATGTCTTAGACTCTGTACTAAGCTCTCTGGCTGGAAATGCTTTTTCTTTGGACCTCAATATATAAATTAAAAAAAAAAAAAAGGAAGAAGTGGTGCCAGTATACTGTCTTCTGGGTCTTGCTTTGACTATAAAGAATGACTGGTATCACTTTCCCAAAAATCACAGGAACTCTTCATGCAGGAGGTGAGGTACAAGAGTAGTTAGCAATGCACATGCAGCCCTGACCTGCCTGCCTGGGGCTAACACTGCTATGGCTTTTTTATGTGATGCAGGAACAGGCACAGGGTATGGACTAAAGCCTCTCTCCCCTTCAGAGTATTGGTGTGTAAATATTGTCTCTGCATTAACCAGGGCAGTTAAACACATTAAACAGGGCAGTTCACACACAGCCATGAAAGCTGTGTAGGCTTCTGTGCTGCCTGAAACACAGATGCCTCCTTATGTGAGTGAATGCTGCAGAGACACTTAGCACAGGTAATATCTAGTGCCCCTTAGAGCACTGCATGGATCCTGCACAGCTGTGCTGGTACAGCGTTTTTCCCGCGGTCCTTTCTTTAATTTGCAATGGCAGGGGAAAAAGGATACTGCTCACACATAAATGTGAAGCATAAGGAATTACACCGCCATCTTTTGCCTTATTTGTTACTGTTGTGATCACAACTTGTAATTTAATACATGCTTGGGTGTGTGCAATGTTCAGCTTTACTGAACCCTGTCAAATCTGCAAAATAACCCTTTTCCCAAACTGCCCTAGGAAAAGGGAAAAGGATGACTAAGTGACTCACAAGGAAATGAAGATTCCATGAGAAGGACAAAAAAAGGATCTTTTAAGTAGTTGACAAAATTGTACAAAATAGGCTCTAATTGTCTTCAAAATTTCCTTTTTAAAATGCCCTTCAGTATACTTTTAACTTGAGTCCATAATTTGAAGTCATAACACTGTGGAATCATAAATTATTGTTAACCAAATCTTTATTCTTTACTTGGTGCATTCTCAGAACAAAGGTATTTTACTTACACACACATTCACATGTATATGACACAAACAAGGCCCATCTGGGACTGGAGAGAGCAGGCTGGGAAGGGAAGAAGGACAGCTGAAATATTTTAATTCTATGAAAACATTAAATAATCTCATTCCTGAAATTTTTCTTCATTGATGTAGCATGGTGTACTATGGAAAGGACAGGGAATAGAGAGAAGGGGTGCTGTGCTTTGGTTTGGTATTCTTATTGCCTGTGTGTATAGTTTATAAATAGGTCTGTTTCAAGAATAACTGTAAAAAAGAAAAGTTGTAAGCCATTAGCTTAGATATACAAGAGTTGCAATGTAGTACCACAATGATCCTGTGTCCTTTACAAAGTCAGTTTGTCAGACTGTTTGATTCTGTTGCACAGCACACATGCCCTCTGGGTCTCAGTTACTAACACTTACCACCACGAGGACAGATCTAGCCTTTCCTTTGTGTCTAGGCAGAAAGGGCCTTCATTTTCAGTAGCAGGAAACAACATTCTTTCCAGGCAAGTCACTGAGTGACTCCATTCATTTATCTGATTCATCTGACTCAACCTAGATAGCTACATCTGTGTTTGTTGCTCTATACTCTTTTATAGTCAAGGAAGGTAAAGAATATTGGTTAGAAATCAGTCCAGACTTCTAGTGTGCGCACTTCAATTCCAGACACTTATATCAATTTAGCTTTAAGGATATATAATTACATTAACAAATCTGTAATAACCACTCAGATCAATTTAAGACTGCCAGCTGAAGGGTGTTACAGTAATCAAACTCCATCAGATTAAAACCAAGTTACTTGGAGTGATGCATTTCTACATTAGTATATGACCACTTAAATTGGGATGGTTTTGGTGTGTAGATTCTCCTTGAAGCTCACCATATGTTAGGCCATAAAGCTACTTGCTCTTCACCAAATTAGACACTTGAGAGTATTTATGCTAGAAAAAGAACTATTTACTTTTTTTAAATAAAAGTCCTATGTTCCTAATATTGATAAAAACAAGTAAGAGTGCATTTAGCACCAAGGCCTAACTGTTGGAAACAAGCCATTCTTTCTAGTAGCATGCTTTTTTATATATTCTAAATGTTTTACTCTCACTATTTATATTACAATTTCTCTCAAGACAAAGCAACCAAAACCCCTCTGTACAGGCTTTTCTCTATTATATACAACTACCTGATGTTTCCTTTTATCTTTGCTGCTCCTCTTCTGTCTTCAATCTTATGTCTGATGCTTCTCTTCCAAGTACTTATGATCTACCAATACAGTTCCAAATTACATCACACCATGATAGATGTCTGTGTTATGGGTGGAGACTGTTCCTTATTTCAGTCACCTGATTCTATAAAGGAATATATGTATATTTCACATGTCTATAAATTGAGAGCTGAAAGTTATACTCGTTAATTTCAATGGATGGCCAAACCAAAAGAAAACAAATATATGGGGGTGTTTTTCTTTCCATTTTTAGTAGGAAGAATGTGAATACTGTTGCCTTAACATGTTTCTTTTCATAGGAATTCTTGTAGAGATATTGTACATATGTAACAGTTCCAGGAAGTCTCCTGTGATAACTGTAAGTGTGAGTTACAGCTATACAGAGAATCCAGTTGACAGAAAATTAGTTTGGCCTGTCAGTGATGCAGGCTTCCTGCATATTGGGTTGCCTTAGCAAATCCATAGCCAGCAGACTGAGGGAACTTGCTATTTCTCTCTACCCAGCACTCACAACACTACAACTGGAACATGTCACAGCTGCCCTCTCTGCACAACAGAAAGCAACAAACTGGTGCCCCACGACAGGGCACCAAAATGATGAGAGGAGTGGAGAACATGTTATATGAGGAGAGGATGAGAAAGCAGGGTTTGTTCAGCTTGGAGAAAAGACAGCTAATGAAGGATCAGATTTCAGTCTTCAGCTACCAAAAGGGGGTTATTGAGAAGACAAAGGTGGATTTTTCTTAGAAATGAACACTGAAAAGACAAGCTGTGGTGTTCACAAGGTGCAGTGGTCGCAATGTGCGGTAGGGGAAATTCAGGCTAGTTGCAAAGAATATTCACTGTGAGGGTAGCCAAGTACTGGACCAGGTGCCTAGAGAAGTAGTGGAATATCCACCTTTGGAGACAACTCAAAACTCAACCAGGCAAGGCCTTGAGCGATCTTACCTTACTTTGAAGTTAGCCCTGCTTTGAATAGAGATCTAAGCTAGATATTCTACTTTGGTCACTTTCGGTCTGAACAGGATCTACAGTTCAAAGCACCCCAATGCTTGGCAAAAATAGGGAAATCTCTAGGGAGAAAAGGAAGTGTTGTTCTTGTTGGGGATCCAGGCAAG
>VZRW01009711.1:0-12194 GCA_013398125.1 Aegotheles bennettii | reverse complement strand
GCCACCGGTGTTCCCGTGTGAGGCTGAGGCGAGCGTGGGTTTCAGGGGCTCCCCGGGAGCCCCTCGGCACACCCAGCCCCTGGTTTGCTCCCCACCTGCGCAGCGGGGGCTGGGGAAGCCGAGCAGGGCGGGAGGCCTGGAGTGCGTGTGCTGCAGGGGCAGAGCACGGGCATGGAGACAGACAGGGATAGCCGGGGGAGGGGGAGTCATGGCATGGGGGTGAAGGGCGGTGCCTTCCCGGGTGCCCCAGAGCTCCCAGGGGCAGGCAGTGAAGCCATCTCCCTACCCATGGCTTCTGTCCCTCTGAAGAGAGGGAATGCCTGGATCAGCTGCCGTGTTCTGGGGACCATGGTTGCTCTGGGAGGCTCTGCTCAACACCTCGTGCTGCAGAGCGGGTGGGGAAAGTGACCATCTGCTGCAGAGAGCCCCTGGCTGCACAGGGCATTGTCCCCAGTACCCTCGGGGGGGGTGAAAGCTCCTGGGGGCAGTTTGGGCCCCGTGAAGGGCAGTCAGCCTGTCAGCAGCTCACTCGTGGTTGCAAACACTGCTCTGTGTGTTCTCCCCTCAGCACTTGGCTGCCTGTGGAAGATGTTGGCGAGGCTCAGCCCAAGAAGCACAAGTCAGGTATGGCACGTTCCAGAAGTATTAAAACACACCTGGTTTTCCTGAGGTTTCTCATGCCTTAGAACACCTGGAGGTTTGTCCCCCAGCATTGGCAGCAAAGCTGTGGCTTCCTAAGCTGTGCTTGGCACGTGGCCGGGCACCAGCAGGACATGGCCCGAGGTGCTGAGCCCACGCGTGGCAGCAGAAGGAGCGTTTGGAACCCAGGCTGAGTGCTCCCTCCCGTCTCCATGATGTGCCTCTGTCAGCTCCAAACACCCATCTGGCTGGGGAGAAACCCCCAGGAGTCAGGGCTGTGCAGGAAGGGGGACTGAGCTGGTGGCAGGCAGAGGAATATGGTGTTCCTGTGAGTGCACTGGGGGGGAAAAGCCAAACTGGAACCGGAAGAGTCAGTTTAGTCTGGATCTGAAACTCCTGGCGTGTGCGTTTGGAAAGGCTGGAGGAGGGGTGGGTACAGAGGGATGGAGATGCAGCAGGGGCTGGGCACAGGAGAGCAGAGTGGGGCAGGGAAGTGCTCTCCTGGCGAGGCTTTCCCTGGCACCCATCCCACAGAGTGCTCACGGGTGAAATTCCACAGCTGCCGGCGGCCGTGCCAGTGCCTCTGGATGCCATTTGAGAGGGACATTGCCCCTGCTTCCTGACAGAGGCAGCAGTGATGCTCCTGGGGCTGGACAACGTTTCCTAGCACAAGTTCTACGGGGAGACGTGGAGCTTCCTGTTTGCTGCCCCTGGTTTGATGGTCGGGGCTGCTGAACCATCAGTGTCCAGCTGAGCTCTTGCTTCCCCATCCCTCCTGCTGTCAGTCACTAACTCCTATTTGTACAAAATACGTTTTTCCAGGACTGAATTGTCCCCCTTTGGGATGTTCAGGAGCTGAGTGAGGAGCACTCGGTGATCACCTGAAATGGGTGATGCTGCTTTAGGCGGGATTAAGGAGGTGGGCCTTGATGTGAATAGAAATCCTAGTTCCAGTTTAAATATTGTTTTTATGATGGCCTGCCTTTGTTTTTCAGACTACACCACCTCTGAGCACAAAAGGAAAGACGAGGAAGTTTCTGCTGGGGTGACGCCACCAGCCAAGGCAGCAAGGAAGCACCACAATGCTTCGGTCGTCGATGCCTCTCCAGTCACCAAGGCAGCAGAAGAGGTTAGCAAGGGTTTTGAAATTGGGTAGGATCTGTGCAAGTCAGAAGAGGAAGCTCATACAGGTTCTTCTCTGTTTACAACAGGCAGCTCCTGGCTGCTGGGTTTGCCTTGCCCTAGTGTGTGTACTCTGCTCTAGTGCCTACAGCTGAGGGAGGAGCAAAGTGTTTGTTGTCTTCCAGGTGCTTCACAGTTGTTCCAGTTGATAGTTTTAGTCTGTTTGTAAACTGTTACTCTTTTTCTTAAGCTTGTAGATCAGGACCCAAAATGCATTACCTGGTAAGAAGAGCTGCACACTCCCTCTGGATAAACCTCTTCCTGCTGGGGTCGTTACTCACCAGGAGAGGATTCCTGCAGGGCTTTGGCTCTGTAGAAATGAGTTGGGAACTGCTTGACTCCCTCGGTTGGTTCAAAGGTGCAGCATTATTTTTCTCACTGCCCCAGAGGATAAGAGGAATAAGAAACTGTTGAGCTCTAATCATTTGTTCCCGAGGGAGTCATTAACTCCTGTTTGTACAAAATATGTTTTTCAAGGACTACACTGTCCCACTTTGGAATGTTTAGGAGCTGAGTGAGGAGCACTCGGCCGTATGCTGGCGTTGTTTTTCTCGCTGCATGTATGGGAGCCTGTACTAAAACATCAGAGTGTCCTTGTCAGAGATCCTGTGAAGATCTGCATTGCACTGCAGGCTGAGCCATCAGCAGAGTCGTGATCCTGTTTCTTGGATTCACGTTCTGGTTGTGCTCACCTTGGTCCTTTTTGTCTCTTTCAGACTCGGTCCACTGCTTCCGACCCTTCGTCCGAGAGACCGGCAGGTTCTGTGCCAGATGTAGAGATGCTACAAGTGGGTAAGGCTGGCAGAGAGTTATGAACACGTTTCTGTTTCACCCTGCCTTGTGCACTCTGCAGCTCTGCCCCTGGGCTCCTGTGCAGATCCTTGCAGGCACAATGTCTGGGTAGCATCTGGGAACCCTCGGGGTGAGCTCTGGTTCTTCCCTGCATCCTCGCATCGCTGCTGGGCTGGGGCCGGACGTTTGTCTTGTCCCCTCAGTGCCAGAGCTGCTGTGGGCACAGTCCTTCCATTCCCATACACACGCCGTTAGCTCACCAGAAGGAAATGGTTTGAAACACTAATTTTAGGCCATAAGTTCCTGATAAGCCCTTTTCTACTCCAGCTTTAGGCTGGCAATGCCTTGGCTGCACAACTCTCTGTAGCTGCAATAGGAAAATCTGATAGCATCCCCAAGTAACACAACACAGATAACATTATAGGAGAGGAAATTAAAATAATGTGTGTGTTTGGTGAAACCCTTTGCTGTAAACTCATAAAACTCCTCAGTTTCCTTTTCTGGTTACTGAGGGCTTGTGCTTTTCTCTTGTAGATACACCTTGTGGAACCAGTACTCTCTTTGAGAAGGAAACTCTGTCCTGTCCTCACAAGACGTTCCCACGTCTGAGGTAAAAACCCTTCCATTTTCTTTGTCCTCTTGGAAAGGTTTGCTGTCTTTTCCTTTTGTTCTTGGGAGAGGAGGGACCCAGACTCTTCTCAGGGTGCCCGCTGGCAGGACAAGAGACAGTGGATGCAAATTGAGAACCAGAAAGTTCCACCTGAACATCAGGAAACAGTTTTTTACTCTGGGAGTGGTCAGACACTGGCACAGGCTGCCTGGAGAGGTCATGGAGTCTCTGTCCTTGCGAGTGTTAAAAATCTCCAGGTCCTGGGTGACCTTGCTCGAGCAGGGGACTGGACCAGGTCACCTCCAGAGGTCTCTGCTGGAGGGATTCAGTGAGGAAAGCAGGAGGTACGGGTCGGTGCAGCGCATGAGCTCTTGGAAAAGCTGAGGATTGGGTGTACTTTCCCCTGTCCTTTCCCCAGAGGGTGCTCTGTACTCTCCCATCAACCAGCTGAAGGCAGCAGGTCTCAATCTCAAAGCCATAAACATCTCATGTCTGTCTCCACCACCATTTGTGCTGGTCAAAATAGTTGGTGGTGGAGCTCAAAGCAGGAGGTGCCTGTCTGAATGTTCTCTTAATGCTATTTCTTTTGCCGTTGACATTTTTAGCTCCAGCAAGAGTGGCAAATGCCACAGCAAACGTGCTCCAGACAGCACCTTAGCACCCAGGTCACCCATCAGGGAGTTCGTGACACAACCCACAGCTTCAGAAGGTGGCAAAATGGGGAGGCTCCTCTGCACTGCGGAAGAGGTATGCTGGGCAGGAGCAGTGTCTGGGGAATGGAACAGCTGAGTGGGGATGGCAGAGCTGGGTGTGAGCACTGCAGTGCAGTGTGTGACAGCACAGCGGGGGTCCTTAATGAAGCTGAAGGAACACTCCCCTAAAAACAGTGTGCAGTGTTTTATTTGCCTTTACGTGCATCGCATCTTGGAACGCAGCAGTGCTTTGTGCCAGAGGACTGAATTTTAGACCTTTTTCATAGCAATGGTGTCCAGGGGGAGGGCCCTCCAGCCAGTTTTACTTGTAATGGAGCTGCACTGCCTGGGCACTCGGCGTGTGTTTGTTGCAGAGTTGTTTCACTATTTTGTCCTTGACTGAGCTCAACCGCCATCTTTACGTGGCAGCTCTGGAAGGATAATGTAGGCAAAAAACCCACCCAGTTGCAGATAATCCTTCCTTACGGGACTGTCTGAGAGGTCTTTCCCTGTCCTTTGCTTCCGATGCCTGAAGCAACTATTGGAAACTTCCTGCTAAGCCAAGCTGACCTGGGAGAAGAGCTCCCACCAAGGTGCTAGAGCAGCAGGCCATGGCAAGCTATGGAGTGTGGCGAAGGCAGCCCGGGCACTCACAGCACCCAGTCGTTATGTGTTGACAGGAATGCTCATTAGCCTGGATCATTGTGCAGGAGGATCAGAGCACAGCCAAAGAGAAGAGGCCCCCATGTGAGGGAAGAGCTGCAGAAGGAATTTTGAGGTTGACAGTGGGACACGAGTTCCTGTAGAGCAGGGCTGGCATGAAATGAAGGTGTGGGAATTCCTGCTAAAGCAAACTTGAATGATGTGCCAGTGTTTTCAGAAGAGCCTGTGCAGGCTGGACTGCATCCAAGTTACAAACATTGGCTTCACGCGCAGTGGTTCTGATCTGTTTGGGCTTTTCCCCTCCTTTCTGCCAGGGCGTTAAGCGAGGAGAGAAGTGCACGTACTCCAAGCTGGTGGAGATGCTGAGGGAAAGGTACTACAGAAGCCGCCGTGATGTGCAGCCACCAAACTGCCACAGGTAACGCTGGGGAAAAGAACCATTGACTTTTGGGTGGTAAATCTGTAGCTGTTGTACATGGAAGCCGTGGGGAATTCATCTTTCCTGTGCAGAGACAGGGCATTTCTGTCAAGGGGTTAAACCACCTGGTTTTACTTGGCATAGTTTTAACTGTGGCTCCCAACTCTAACGCAGAAGGTTGTGTAGGGATCAACTGGTGCGAACTGGTGTGCACTGGGAGCACAACTGTGATTCTGCTCTGTTGTCTTTTGCTGCACCAAAGTGGCCAACCCCACTGCAAGGAACCAGCGAGCACTGAGAGTCGCCTGGAGGAGCGAAAGCAGGCAGGAGATGTCAAGCCTTGTCAGACACCAGGGACTGGTGAGTGTTCCCACGATTCACATCTGTCCCACTTTGTGGGTAGAATTGAAATCAAAATCATTTCCTTACGCCTCGAAGGTGTAGGTGATGCCAAAAAGATTCATCAGTGCTGGTGTATCATTAATCTGTGTCTGTTTGTAAGGAAATGTGAGTCAGGCAGCGTGTGCCTGTGCCAGTGCAGCTCATGTCAGCTCTTGGGATGAAATGAACTGTCTCTGGAAAGAAAGTGGGGGGGGAAGAGGGAGCACACACACTCCCCCCCAAAACCATGGTTAAAATGGCATTGTGAGGTTTCTGTTGGAGTGAAAAAGGTTGTGCTTGAAATTGTACTTGAGACATCAGTGCCCCAGTGATGTTTGCAGCTGCAGGCACAGCCCTGCACTGTGCAGGAGAACTCTGTAGTGCCTGGCTGTTTGCTCGAGGGACAAAACTGTTCAGAGCCTGGAGGAGCATCTGGTTCTGTGACAATTACTCGTTTAGTAACGTGTGTGATCTGGGATTTAAAACTTAATAAATGCCCTGCTTCAGCTCTCATGCACTTGCATGTGGTATCCCAAGTTCAAACTGTTTGCCAGAGTTCAGGCTTCCTAGCCATGCAGCCATCATTAGAAGTGTTTTTATGTTATCCCCCAGAAATGGAGCTCCCCACACCCGATGGTCAATGAAAGTTGACTTCTTGTTTACATATTGCTGCTTTTCCGTGCAGGTATCAGATGTGCAGATGTTTGCAGCTCACAGTGGCCTCAGAGAAGCGACACTAACAGGTAGAGCCTCTTTTAATGATGGTTCTTGTTTCTTCTGGCTCTGTGTGCACGTCTCTCTCAGCCTCCAGTAGAAGACAATTCACATTTATGATCTCAGTGCTGTGGAAGAGGAATTGTGGCTCTGGAATCACTCACAAGCCAGCAGCCTCTCAGACACGGCTCCGTGCTGTGCCACAAGCAGGGCTGTGCTGTGCTGGGGTTTGCTGGGCCCTTTGCTGTGTGTGGGGAGCAAGCTGGTGAGGGTGAATGGTGGCTGTACCAAGCTGCCCTTGGATGTGCAGAGCCCGTTTTTGCTCGTGAGAGTCTTTGTGCCAAACCCTCACTGGGCCAACGTTCCGTTCCTTTCACTCGGAGCCGGGATCCTTGGTGAGGCCACATCTGGAGTATTGTGTCCAGTTCTGGGCCCCACAGTTCAAGAAGGACAGGGAACTGCTTGAGAGAGTCCAGCGCAGAGCCACAGAGATGATGAAGGGAGTGGAACATCTCCCTTATGAGGAAAGGCTGAGGGAGCTGGGGCTCTTTAGCTTGGAGAAAAGGAGACTGAGGGGTGACCTCATCCATGGTTACAAATATGTAAAGGGTGAGGGGCAGGACGATGGAGCCAAGCTTTTTTCAGTGCTGACCAATGACAGGACAAGGGGCAGTGGATGCAAACTGGAGCACAGGAGGTTCCATGTGAATCTCAGGAAGAACTTCTTTCCTGTGAGAGTGCCAGAGCACTGGACCAGGCTGCCCAGAGAGGCTGTGGAGTCTCCTTGGCTGGAGACATTCAAACCCCGCCTGGATGCGTTCCTGTGTGATGGACTCTAGGTGACCCTGCTCTGGCAGGGGGGTTGGACTGGATGATCTTTCGAGGTCCCTTCCAACCCCTAGGATTCTGGGATTCTGTGATCCTCAGCAGAAGGGGCAGAACCTGTAAGCCCAGTGGGACTGAGGCAGCTCTTGTGGCTCAGGTGATGCCTCGGGTTTGAACATGAGACCACACGGCTGGGCTGTGTGGCTGCTGGAGAGGCCAGTGGGGCGGCTGTGAGCCCACTTGGCTTGGGGTGTTTGAGGGAAACGGGGTTTGGTTGCAGTGAGTGTGGCCACGGGGAGAGGTTTTGTACAGCAGTCTGATGCACGCCTCTTCCTGCAGTGACCTGCCCTTAAAGGAAGGAGGGGAAAGCTGAGATGGGAGCAGGGAGGGTTCCAGTTGTGGTTTTCAGCTGTTTGTCAGTTAATCCTGTCCCTGTTGGTCTCCCTGCTTGAAACACTGGCACTGTATTTAGCTGTGCAGCACTGTTCCCATGCGTAAATTGTCCCTGGAAATAAAATAACTGATAGACTACGATGGGTTCAGGTGAAGGAACATTTTCTTGCCTTTTTTTTGCAGATTTAGCTACTGACTGAAGTCATTGACAAGGCTTGTGACGTCCACTCTTACCATGCGGGACTGAAAGCCTTAAAGCACACTGGAGTGTAGGGTACCAGGAGAGGCTGTTGTAGGTCTCCCTCCTGAACAAGGGGATCTTTGGTTTTGAAAGAGTCTTGCACATGTAGATGGAAGCTGTTTGCAGAGCTCCCAGCTCTTTATTCTGTCCCAGTCTTGCTGCTAAGAAAGAGCAGTGCTGGCAGCTGAGATGACGTTGTCATGTGTGTGCAGCTGAGGTTCTGCTCAGAATCAGCCTTGCAAAAGCATTTCTCACCCAGAAGGGGAATTCTTGAGGATTCCATGGGACAGCATGGAGACACAGCTCACTTCTCCCTCTCTTCCTCTCTCCCTTTGCTCACAGGTACTACACACCAGCAGAGAGCTCTTGTGAGCAGGGCAGAGCAGTGAAACAAGCCATTGCAGGGGTAAGCTGATGTTATTAATTACTGCACTTTCTAGGCAAGCACAGCCACTTGTGATCAGAAACTTTGCACTCTTCACTTACATATATTGTTGATGAAGTGCTGTGTTTGTCCTGGTTGGTTTCCCCAGGGGAAGCAGGGGCATTGTGGGGTGAGTAGTGCCATCCCAAAGGGATTCCCGCTGCCATTAATTTTGTTTCTGGACTATTAAGGGTACACAGCACTGTACTGTTTTTATTCTTCCCCTTTAATGTGTTGGGTATAGCTTCAAAATCTTCAGTGCACAGACTCAGTTGACCTGCAAAGCTGGACTGCAGTATCTTTAGTCTTGTTTTGTGAGATAGGAAGTACATCTCTTGGGTAAAAAATAACACTTCAGTCATGGAAATCAGAAATATTCATCTCAATCTGAACTTGATACTGACACAAGGAGGCTTTGCTGGGGTTCTTGATGCTAGCCCAAGGCAAACTCCCTTTCTGCCTCTCTCACCTCCGTTTAGTTTGGAGTGCAGCACCCCATGGGTGCACAGCTGGAATGCAGTCATGAATAAAAAGTAACTTTGGAGTTTGCTGGTTGGACGTGTGTACAAAAACCCTTCCAGTTTCATACAGGAGGGAGATTTTCTGCACTATCCCCTAGCAAACAAATCTGTGCTCGCTCCCTTACTTAACATCCTTTCGTCCAACAGGAACAGCGTGGAGCTGACCCCTTGGGAGATGTGTTACTGCAACCCCAGCTGGCATCTGCTCTGCCCAAAAAATCACCTGTCATTGATAAGAAAGAGAAACTGAAACTCTTGAACTCAAAAGAACCAGCTGAACGCTTTCCTCCACTCACACAGGTACCACAGCCAACAGGCTGTTAGACAAACCAGAGGGCTGTGAAGCAGCTGCAAGGAACTCTCCATTTATTATAGGTGGTTCTCAAGGCTTTTGAAACCTTAAAAACTTGCATTTAACGCGTTAACGAGTGAAGCTGCAATTTTGCGGTGCAAGGCTGAGCAATAAAGATTGTTTTAAGGCTTTACACTCACTCCACACACTCCTCCAGTTGTGCTAACCTAAGGGTTTGTGAGGCTTCTGCTACCAGGACAGAAATGAGCCCAGGTTTAACAACAGTCTCTGAGAGCAGGGCTGACCTGATTCACACAGTTCTGTTGGCTCTGCCTCTGCCCCTGTCCTGTTGTGGTGAGAGAACCTGAAAAACAAGCTTTTGCTGATCTACGGCGCTGCAATGCTTGTGGGGGACCTGAGCACCTCGTGGGTGTCCTCAGGATCTCACCAAGTCGTGTGTGCACACCAGGCACGGTTGCATTGGCCGTGACAGCGGTCACAGGAGTTAACTCAGCTTCACTGTTCAGCAGGGACTGGGAGTTCAGGTTCCCCCACATGTATGGGTTTCATTCTGCTTTGATGCTCTGGAGTTGCAGTGGTGCTGGTCCTTTTTTGGCCAATTTGAGGATTGACTTGCAAAGGGCTGGCGAATCCAGAATTTACACAGCCTGAGAGTGATGCTCAGTGCAAAGAAAACCGGGGGTTTTCCTGATTCCACCAGGAAGGAATGCTCTAACAGGTCGGAGTATTTCACACTGACAGTGGTTTATTTGCATTCCTTGAGCAGCCTTAGATGGAAACATCCTTACTGCAGCCAGTTGCATGCACAGCCTGGACTCCTGGTTGCCTTACTCCAGTGTAGCTGCCTCAGTTTCCCCCTTTGCTGTTACTTCAGTTCCCTTTCAAGTCCCCTGCCTTCAAATTCTTGACCTGGCTGCCTGGGTGTGGGGGGTGCCTACTGTGGTTGGCTTAACCCTCAGTATTGCAAGGGCTGCAGCATCACCTGGGAAAGGGATTTGCTCTCCTTCCTTTGTCAGCTCCTTTTCCAGCGTGTTTGCTGTCAGCTTCCTTTGTGAAAACAAACTGAAGCAAACCTGGGCTCTAGAGGGCAAAGTTAGGATGCTCAAGCAAACAACAAACAAACAAAAAGTGCTATTGCTATAGCAAAAGTGGCACAGGCTCTGTGCCCTGGGCTCAATTTCCAGCCTTGTTTCAGCTCAAAGCTGTCCGCGGGCTCAGTGCTCTGTTTCACAAGCCCTTCCCCATTTCATTGTTCCTTTCAGGCCATGGAGAGAGAGGTCAGTGCAGCATTTGGCACAGGTGAGGCAGATGAGGTCCTGAGCAGTGCCTACAAACTAAGAGTGACTCGGGAGGACATCGGGACGCTAGAGAACTTCTGCTGGCTGAATGATGAGGTAAAACTGGCTGCAGCACAGCCATCTTCTAACTCAGCATTGATTTCAGAACACCCCTTCACTGCCTACAGAAGTCTTGTCAAAGTTATTTGATGACCTCCACTGCAGAGCCTGGAAATACCCATACAGATCTTATTTTGGGCACTTCAGGGGCTGATGTCCCTGGAAGTTCCTTTACTTCTTGTGTTATGCAGCTTCCAGGAGCTGGTCTGGGTTATTGCTCTGGGTCGGAGGTGTTCTGCTCAAACTGCACGAGTAACCAAGTGCAAAATTCTCAGAGCAAAAGCTGACAGCTGGGGCTGGAGCGCTCTCAGCTGCGTACGGAAGGATGGCCAGCAAAGACAGGGTGCTGTATTTTTCATTTGGGGAGCTAGTGTCTCATTTTACATCTCCAGTTTACTCCTTATGGCACAGGTCATTAATTTCTACATGAATCTTCTCATGGAAAGAAGCAAGAAGGAGGGCTATCCATCAGTCCATGTCTTTAGTACTTTCTTTTACCCCAAACTAATTTCTGGGGGCCACAAGGCAGTGGGAAGGTGGACCAAAGCTGTGGATATCTTCAAGCAGGACCTCATCTTTGTGCCAATTCACCTGAGCATGCACTGGACACTAGGGGTGAGTCAGACTGGCTTTTTGGTGGGAACTGCGTGGGGAGAGAAAATGAGCAAGAAAAGTCATTTGGGTTTTGCTGTGTGTGCAGCACGAGGCTGTGCCTTGTCCAACAGCCACCTTCCAATAACAGGTCATTGACGTGAGGAGGAAAAGCATCAGGTACCTGGACTCGCTAGGACAGAAGGGCAACAAGATCTGTGAAACTTTGTTGTGAGTAACTGCTCAGTCACTGCTTTCCTGTTGTGAATGATGAGGGGTTTGGGGTTTGCCCCTGCAGCACAACTGGGAGTTTTCACACTCCTCCTCTCACACTCCTCCTCTCACACTCCTCCTCTCACACTCCTCCTCTCACACTCCTCCTCTCACACTCCTCCTCTCACACTCCTCCTCTCACACTCCTCCTCTCACACTCCTCCTCTCACACTCCCCAGCCCTGCCTGGGGCTGGCTGGATTTCTGATGCTCTCCCTCAAGACAGATGTCTCATAGCAACCTTTGCCAGGTGTCACCACGTACATCTCAGTGCCCCGGGTACAGGGTTTCACCTTGTGCAAGCCAACACCCTTAGATGTCTTTGCCACTGATGTAGAAGCAGGAAAAGCCCTGAACCCATCAGCTTCATAGCCCAGGAGCAGGAGAGCAGCCCCACGGAGACAAACCGAGTGCTGTTTTAGCCCGGTGCTCTCCTGACCAGTCAGCAGCCGATGCCTGGGACAGGCTGTAAGAACAGGGCTGCATGCAGTAACTTCTGTCTCAAGGGTCTTCTCCCAGCAGCCCGGGGGCCTGGGAACTCCCTCAGCCAGAGGTATCAGCCCAAAAGCTTTTGCATTTGTTCTTCCTGGGGTGCACCCAGTACGTGGGACTGAGGCACAAGGTGGAGTTGGGGCATTGTGGTTCCTTGCTTGGTTTTTCTCTTCCTCCTCTGATAACGCCTGATTGGGATTTTTTGACCTCTTCTGAGCAAGGAGCTTGGGCTTTTGTGGAAGCCTCTGTTGGGATTCCTTCCCAACCAGTAACCATCAGCTTGCAACCTCTCACTCTGTAAGTTTAAGATCTGGCTTTTTCCTCCAAGTGCCTTAAATCAGCTGCTGTGAGGATCCTCCGGAATTTCCCTGTCCTGCCATTCAGCTCCGCGTGATCCTTCAGCAGCTCCTTTTGTTTGGTGGCCTGAATTATGGAGGTGAAGAGTGACTTTTGTTGTGTTTTGAACAGCAAATACCTGCAAGAAGAGAGCCGGCAGAAGAGAAACCTGGACCTTGCTGCTTCTGAGTGGACGCTTTTCAGCACGGAGCCACATGTACGTGAGCACTGCTGGGGTGTGCAGCATGGATAGAACCCCTCACCACAGAGCTCTTAGCTTTATGGAGACCAGCTGAGG
>VZRW01009710.1:1275-15331 GCA_013398125.1 Aegotheles bennettii | reverse complement strand
TGTGATTCTGTGAAAAGAAAAATCTTGCTATGAATACTAATTGATTAATTCATAAATGTGAGTCTACAGAGAAAATGTACAGTGTTGTCATCTCATCAGTGTCCCAGTGAGAGGCTTTAAAGGTAATTTTATTATGTTCTATTATGTGTAAATAACATAGTTGTTATCTTGAAAAATGTTTGAATTTCAGCATCCATTTTGTAACTTTTCCTGAAATGTTGGCCTCTAAATATTAAAGCGGCTTCATGCATGTGATTGAGTCCAGTTGCACAGAAACTTGCTTATGATCATTTGAGGACAGTACCAAGTATGAGTGAGATTCTCCGGCTTGTTTCACACGTCCCTGCCATGCATCACAGTGCCAATGACCATGCTGTCACCTATTTTCTATGAAAATAGCTGGGAAAAATGTAGTTAACCTCAGTGTTTGCCTGTTTTTGACTAAGATTTCTCCTTTGATGTTTAAATCCACTCATGAGCAATAGAAAACTGCAATACATATAGATTAGAGAGGTGTAGGGACAAAATGGAAAAAAGTTACTTACATCTTATTTTTAATGGCCCTTTCTGCCACCTTACCTCTGTGCCACAGGAGGGCTGGCCTGTTCCTGGTATGCCAGAACCTTACCATCTGGCTCTAGGTGGGAAAAGATGATGGGAAAAGAATTTATTCTCAGCTATTTGTGGCAAAGATTATATCAATCTTGTAATACAGCTAGGTTTTAGAAACCTTGACAAGTGATGCATATACATAAAATTTTAAATATCCTTGTTCTACCAATCATGTGACAAATCTCACATGATGGATCTTATCACGTACAAATTACTTAAAACTTCACTATAGATGACATTTTGTTATTTCCTTATATGACTTATGATTGCATTCAGTGTATGTAAACACAGATTACATAAACAAACTAATGTGGAATAACAATAATTTAGAGAAAGTTTTGTGATTGAAAATGCCTTCGATCAAAGAATGATTTACAATAAAAGTTTCTTCATGTAAGTAAGTTTCTTTCTGTAGAAGTTCTCAGGAATTTTGCATATGTGTTTATGTTCATATATATACACAAATACATATTAAAGGTGATTAAGGTGTTTTCTTAGATGAAACAGAAACACATTCTCCCCTTCCAATCACATTTTGACAGATAGATTCATGGGTATTTGAACCTTCAGTACAGGGCTAATGGAACCTTTTGAAAAGCAATATACCTCAAGAAACAGTAAATTATTAACAATTGATGCATAACTTTTTATGATTCAAGCCTCACATATAAAATCAGCTTGTCTAATAATAAATGTATTGTGTGATATAATGCTCCACTTAAACATTAAATAACAACAGATTTAGTTTATACTCTACTGAGCAAAAATGGATTCAGTTCTGTAACATCAGAGTCTTATTCTTTCACTTATATTTACCTGAATCTTTAATGGACACTTTAAAAGAATAAAATCAGCCTGAAATAAATTGTGTTTGACTAGTATCATTGTATCATTTGTATCATCATCACATTATTTATGTTTTAAAACAATGTAAGGCAAATATTTTCTAGGTATTTATTTTGAACCTATGTTATACACATCTACATATTCAGTTGTCATTATTTTACAGAATCATAGGTTGGTAGGGGTTGGAAGGGACCTCTAGAGATCTTCTAGTCCAACCGGCCTGCTAAAGCAGGTTCACCTAGAGCAGGTGACGCAGGATTGCATCTAGGAGGCTTTTGAATGTCTCCAGAGAAGGAGACTTCACAACTTCTCTGGACAGCCTGTTCCAGTGCTCTGTCACCCTCAAGGTAAAGAAGTTTCTCCTCATGTTCAGATTGAACCTCCTGTGTTCTGGCTTATATCCATTGCCCCTTGTCCTGTCACTGGGCACCACTGAGAAGAGTTTGGTCCCATCCTCTTGACACCCGCCCTTTAGATGTTTGTAAGTGTTGATAAGATCCCCTCTCAGTCTTGACTTCTCCGGACTAAATAGCCCCAGGTCTCTCAGCCTTTTCTCATAAGAACGACATTCCAGTCCCCTAATCATCTCCAGTAGCTCCTTGTCTTTTTTGAACTGGGGACCCCAGAACTGAATACAATACTTGAGATGTGTCCTCACCAGGGAAATGTAGAGGGGGAAGATAATGTCCCTCCACCTGCTGGCCACACTCTTCTTAATGCACCCTAGAATGTCACTGGACTTCTTGGCTGCAAAGGCATACTGCCAGCTCATGGTCAACTTGTTCACCAGGACTTCTACATCCTTCTCCGCAGAGCTGTATTCCAGCAGGGCAACCCTTTTCATTTTTTTGTAAGCTTTACTGAGTCAGCTGACTTTACAATACAGATTTTGAAATGGCAGTATTATTTCTAGTCTACAGTAAGTCATAAAAATATTTGTCCTTTGCCTCTTTATGAATATATTTAAATTGTTGTTGTTGAATTGTATGTTTAGTAGATTTTTATATGTGTTAAATGGATACACTAAACCTCTGATGCTAGAAAAAGATAGGCTATGAAAAAACCCCACAGTATCAGTATTTGGCTAGCATTAGGGGGAAAGTGTAATTTACTCACTTTACTTAGGTAGGCATGTTTATCAGAGAAAATAAGTTTGCTTTTGAAATATATGAATTATAGAAGTAAAACTGATGGTCAGATTTCATGCAAAATGCTGTTTTATATAACCATATATGAAGGTGGAAAAAATTTTGAATAACTAACAATTGAATTTATGGTGCAACTAGAAATTACAACTACACGTTTTCCTTTTCATGGAAAAAGATAGTGACATCCTAGCCAGATAAATGAGATTAAAAATAAAATGTCTATCTCATGTTTTTAATAAAGAGGTATTGGGAACTTTTGTCAGTTCTCTGATTAAGTCTGTGTTTTTAATCTTTCAGAAATCTTTAGCTTTTTGGCAATAATGTGGTTTTTAATTTCAAAAGAAAGCAGAAACTAACGCCACATTTAACATAATTTCCTATATAGAAAGCCAGGTTTATACAACCTCTTTTTACATCTGCAGTTCTGTATTCACAATTAACATCACATGCAAATTTTAGGATGTTTAAACTTTCAAATTACTGAATCTGAGTGCAATTAGGTAGTGTAATAATGTTCTAATTTCTGAAACAATCAACATTGAATATTCAAGAATTTAAGAACAGAAATAATACCTAAGCTATGCTAGATTAATGAAATCTGAAATAGAATATTTCATATTCCACATCATCTAATTTCAAAGTTCCTAAACATACTGTTTCAGGCTATGTACTAGCCTAAGACAATGACAGTTTTTAAATACCTGATTGCTCTCAATTTGCACCAATGTTTAATAGAAGATATATCTGAAGTGACTTATTGTCATTATTATTTTCATATGCAAGCAATGTTATTCGTATATATGTACATTAAGGTTGTATCTCTCCTGACATTTTTCTATGATTCCTGGAAATTAGAAAGAGGAAAAGATCGGTTAAAATGAAAATAAATAAAAAGAGAAAGAACAGTTGAAAAACATAGTGAGGGAATGGTTTGAGTAAGTTGTGAAAAGATTATAAAAGTCTTAATTTTTGGTTCAGTATGAAGCCAAAGAAACAAAGATGTTTTGCAAAACACAAAATTATAATTTTTTTTTTGTATGAGGCCCTAGGCAATTAATAGGAAAATATTGTTTGCTTATAATATTTAGTTGGAATCAAGGTTTGGATCTAGAAGTCACAGGTCAAAATACATATTTAATCAGAGAATGCACCTTGAACACTAAAATTGCTGGAAACTGAGGTGTGATGGAGAGGGGTCCTCCAGAACAAAAGTTTTATGAGACCTTCACAAAGAAAAAGGAGAGATGAGAGAAAAGCACCAGAATATTTAAGATGAATGTCTACATTACAAAGCACAGCATCCTAAACATATCCAGTTAGCTCTGAGAGACCTGTCATGTCTCTTTAGAGCAAGTGGTACCATGCTAATGTTAATAATAACTCCTGAAGCAGAACATTCATTGCTGTGTGGTATTGCACCTTAGTTAATTAGTGCTACTGTTAGAGCTAATGAGCCAGGGCAGAGTGCTGCTACAATGCAACTCAGCTCCTTTTTTGCACCATGAAGTGTGGGCATACCTTAGCCAGCAAGCCAGGAGATAAATACATCTGTAAGTCTCTCTTTTTTGAGGAAAGTCTAAGCAAATACATTTTATATCATAATTGAAATTGTATACTTTCACCAGGGTTTGTTATGGCCATTGCAAGAAACTTTTTAAATATCTGTGATTTGACAGTGATTGAGAGAAGGGCTACGCTTCCTATGCCCTTCTTTGTCAATGTTTTTAACTTTTACTGAACAGGTATATAAAAATCATACCTCAGTAGTGACTGAGCAATAATTATTTCACATCAAACACAAAAAATTAATGGGAAAAAAATTTTGGTCATTAATAAGGTTTTCAAATGTTGTAAATACTTTTTGAGAGGATTAGTAAGCAATGAAAAAATGCAAATGGTTTTGCATAATATAGCTTTAGGTTTGAATACAAGTTTTGAGATGAAGTATCCTTTAAAGCATGATTTAGAGTATAATCACATTTTCTGTGTGTTTTGTGAGATGTATATGCTCACAAAGACTCAAGTTCAGTTTTGATTGAGGATTAAAAATTAGGTGGAAACAATGATTACTTCAAAGACTAAAAATAAAGTATTAAACTCTAAAGCAATCTACCAGGTGATTGAGTTTGTCTATTTGAACACTACATTAAAAAAAATGACATAACCTAGCTATTTATATAATACTGATATGCTAAGAAATTAAGCAAGGATTTGTTATAGTATCATGCATGCAAAATAAGTTTAACCTGACTTCTCTTTTGATGACTGTACAACAAAGCTCATTAAGCAGGCTGCATGTGGAACAGACAGTGTTCCTTTGCAACAGATTACCACTGTTGAGCAGTTACAATTAGAAATTTCCCTTCAAGGTCCAGTATCTGGAACTCCTAGCACCAGAAGGCAGCAGTGGATGGTATAGCTGCAAGTGCGATCAGCTGGAAGAGCTTGGACAAGTAGCAATGTTACAAGAGGAGCTCAACAAGCCAGGACGTGTCTAAAAATGTGAGCAGAAAATTGATACTTAGTATTGTGCACTGTCCCAGGTCGAACAACAGCCCTGCCTTAAGTCTGAGCAAGGGGAAGGTAAGCCTGAATTCAAACATAAGCTGACTGACGCAAGTAACTCATGAGATGAAAGAGACTGGATCTTTTTGCTTGGGGCAGAAGGAAGAGTCTTCTTCCATCCCCTGAAGTGCCCCTATGTAACAGACCCAATGCTCTGGGGTTGGAGAATGAAGAGCATACGAGTAATGGACAGGACCCAGGAGAAGACAATCATTCAACACTGATCCAACCACCTACCCACATGAAAACCAGTGCCACCAGAAAAGCCTGTTAGGCTTAATTGCAGATTTCTCACTGAAAGGCACTAAAGCATCCATTCGCCATCCAGATCATCTCTTTAGAGTTTTCTGCCTACAAAGAACTTGTGTTCATGACTTCATTGAGAAGTCAGTGAGGCTGGGAAACCCTACAGACTGCCATCCACTCCTACTAGTCCATATAGAGTCTAATAATACTGTAACAAGACAACTTAGAACAATAAAAAAAGATTGTATGTCCCTTGGAACAAAGTTGCATGGGTCAGGAGCACAGATGGTGTTTTCCTCCATATTCACAGTCAGAGGAATGGGTTCAAGAAGAAAGAGTCAAATTGAACAAGTGAACACCTGGCAGCACAGCTGTTACCATACTCAAGATTTTTGTTTCTATGATCATGGATCTACCTTTGAGAAGCCAAGTCTGTTGGGAGGCTTTGGGAGTCATCTGATCAAGAGGGGCATTTATCAACAAGATGGCCAGATTAGACTTAGTGGGGAAAAGGGGATGGAGTTTTGAGCAACAGAGAACCATGGGGTGCTGATACATTAGGAAGCAATAAAGAAACACCTATTAAATGACTCAAAGGAATTAGAATTTGTTTCTCTAAAAAGGTGACATGGTAGATAGTCCAGCTGAAGTGTCTTTATACCCATGAATGTAGCATGGGTAACAAACAGGACAAGTTGGAAACTGCTGTGCAGCTAGAAAACTATGAACTGTTATCACTGGAACTTGGTGGGACAAAACACACAACTGGAATGCTGCAATTGATGGCCATAAACAGGTCAGAAGAGACAGACAGGGAAGGAGATGAGAGGCAAGATTTGCCCTCTATGTAAAAAAATTGATTGATTACACAGACCTGTCTTTGAAACACAGTGATTAACAAATTCAGAGTTTAAGGGTGAAAAACAGACACCAAGCCAACAAAGGAGATCTTGTAGCTGATGTTTACTACAAGCCACTTAACCAAGAGGAGATTGTTAGTAAAGCTCAACTAGAGGAAGCATCATGCTCACAGTGCTCCTTCTAGGGATCTTCAATCCACCTGACATCTGCTGGAAAAATAGCACAGTAAGCTATAAACAATCCTGGAGACTCTTGGAGTGCTTTGAGAATAAATTCATAATCCAGATGATAGCCCAACCATAGATGAACCATTACTGAAGCTGTTGGTTACCAAGTCAGATAAAATAATTAGAGAGGTCAACATTGGCAGCAACCTGGGATGCAGTGATCATGCCAATTTTTGCCTCTTCTCATTTCTATCAAGCCCCTGAACCTCAAGGCCTTCCCACCATAAGAGAAGTTCAGGTTCAAAACCACCTAAGGAATCTGAATATACACAAGTCAATAGCACCAAATTAGATGTTTTCCAGGGTGGTAAGAGAATTGGCTGATGTAATTGCTAAGCCAGTCTCCATCATATTTGAAGAGTCATGGTGATCAGATGAATTTCCTGGTGACTGGAAGAAGGGAAACATTGTACACATCTTTTAGAAGGGTAATAAGCAGGACTCTGGGAACTACCGAGCAATCAGCCTCACCCCTGTGACTGGTAAGATACTGAACAGATCCTCCTGGAAGTTATATCAAAGCATATGAAAGACAGGGAGGTGAACAGAGATAGCTGACACGGCTTACTCAAGGGCAAATCATGCCTGGATAATCTAGTGGCCTTCTACAATGGAGTAACTTCATGAGTGGACAAAGAAAGAGCAATGAATGTAACCTACACAGAATTCTGTAAGGCCTTTGATATGGTCCCCTCAACATTCTTTCCTGCAAATTGGAGAGATACGGGTTTGATGGATAGACGGTAATATGGATAAGGAGTTGGCTGTATGGCCACATCCAAGAGTTACACTCAATGGTTCAATGTCCCAGTGGAAACCAGTAAATAGTGATGCCCCTCAAGGCTCAGTACTGGGATCAGTTCTATTCAGTATCTTTACCAATGACAGCTAATAGGATTGAGTGCACCCTGAGCAAGTTTTCAGCCTACAAAGTGTGGAAGCAAGGACAGGTAGCCTGGGAGGAATACAGAGAAATTGTCTGAGCAATCAGGTATCACATTATGAAAGCTATAGCCCTAATAGAATTGAATCTGGCCAGGGACATCAAAGGCAACAAGAAAGGCTTCTATACGTATGTTGGTGATAAAAGGAAGACTAGGGAAAATGTGGGCCCTCTCCGAAAGGAAACAGGAGATCTAGTCACTGAGGATATGGAGAAAGTTGAGGTACTTAATGACTTACTTGTATCAGTTTTCACCAGCAAGTGCTCAAGCCGCACTGCCTAAGTCACAGAAGGCAAAGGAGGGAATGGGGAGAAAGAACCAGCCATAGTAGGAGTAGATCAGGTTTGAGATCACCTAAGGAACCTGAAGGTGCACAAGTCCATGGGACCTGATGAGGTATATCAGTGGGCCCTGTCAGATGAAGTTGCTAAGCCACTATCCACCATGTTTGAGAAGTCGTGGCAGTCCAGTGAAGTTCCCACTACTGGGAAAGTGGAAACAACCCCCATTTTTTAAAAAAGGAAAAAAAGAAGACTCAGGGAACTACAGGCCAGTCAGTCTCCCTTCTGTGCCTGATAAGATCACAAAGCAGATCCTTCTGGAAACTGATAAGACACACAGAAAACAAGGAGGTAACTGGTGACAACCAACCTGGCTTTATCAGAGGCAAATCGTGCCTGACAAATTTGATAGACTTCTATGAAAAGGTTTCATAGCTGATCAATAAGGGAAGAGCAACTCTTCCAAGTAGATGGTGTCATCTATTTGGACAAGTGCAAAGCATTTGACACTGTCCTGCATGACAACCTTGTCTCTAAATTACAGAGGCTTTGACTCAATGGATGGACCAATCAGTGGATAGGGAATTGGCTGGATGGTTGCGGTCAGAGTTGTGCCCAAAAGCTCAACATCCAAGTGCCCTCAGTGGTCAGTAATGGAACCTGTGCTCTTTAACATCTTTGTTGGTGACACGACTACACCCTCAGCAAGTTTGTTGATGACACCCAGTTGTGTACTGCAGTCGACACACTGGAGGGAAGGGATGCCATCCAGAGGGAGCTTGACAGGCTTGAGAGGTGGACTCATGCAAACCACATGAAGTTCAACAGGGCCAGCTGCAAGGTCCTCCACCTAAGTGGGGGCAATCCCATGCACAAATACAGGCGGGGTAAAGAATGGATTGAGAACAGCCCCTTCCTTTGAACCCATTTTCCTTTATACTATCACTACATGCCCTTGTAAAAAGTCCCTCTCCAGCTAAAGAGGAAAGTAGATTTAGAATGCATATCAGGAAGAAGTTATTTTCTGTGAGGGTGGTGAGAAACTGGAACAGGTTTCTAAGAGAACCTGTGGCTGCCCTTTCCCTGGAAGTGTTCAAGGTCAGGTTGGATGGGGCTTTGAGCAACTTGGTCTAGTGGGAGGTGTCCCTACCCATGACAGAGGGGGTGGAACAGGATGATCTTTAAGGTCCCTTCCAACTCAAACAATTTTATGTTTCTATCAGGCTAAATGGATGATTGATAAAAGATATTGTCATTCAAAAAACTTTAATGGAAAACCCAGCATATACTTCAGCTGAAATTGTTCATTTCATGATCAGTTGGAAATAATTTTCACTGGTTTCCTAACTTCATATTGTTCTTTTTTTTCTTCTTTACATTGGTATTTTCTGAAACAGACTTTCCTGATTTTTTTTTCAGAATTACAATCTCCCATTTAGTGAAGGCAAGCCATCACTTCTTTTCTTGTTACCGAGATATCCTGGTTTCAGCTAGGATAGAGCTAATTTTCTTCCTAGTAGCTGGTATAATACTTTGTTTTGGACTTAAGATGAGAAGGATGTTGATAGCACAGTATTGTTTTAATTGTTGCTGAGCAGTGTTTGCAGTAAGTCAAGAACTTTTCAGCTTCTAATAATTCCCTGCCAGTGAGGAGACTGGGGTGCACAAGATGTTGGGAGGGGACACAAACAGGACAGCTGACCCAAACTGGCCAAAGGGATATTCCATATCATATGATGTCATGCTCATCATATAAATCTGGAGGAAGAAGAGTGGGGTGGGAAGATGTTTGGAGTGATGACATTTATCTTCCCAAGTAACCATTACATGTGATCGAGTCCTGCTATCCTGGGGATAGCTGAACACCTGCCTGCCAATGCGAAGTAGTGAATGAATTCCTTATTTTGCTTTGCTTGTACGCACAGCTTTTATTTCACTTATTAAACTCTCCTTACCTCAATCCATGATTTTTCTCACTGATTCTCTTCTGATTATCTCCTTCATCCTGTTTGGGGAGTGAGTGAGCAGCTGTGTGGTGCTTAGCTGCTGGAGTTAAACTATGACATGAGAATTCTCATTTCTTTCTCAAAAGAGAAATATTAAAAACTGTGCTAATTCATTCCTCAGCTCATTGCTGCTTAGGTTCAAGAGACATGGTCTGGGTGCTGAAAATGAACAATGAAACATCAGAGAACAAGGATATTGTCATTTGTCTTCTTCATTGGAGTTTATTCTTGAAAGTAATATTAATTGCTCATGTACCATTGCAAAATCCATTCTGGAATGTACCATGTTATTAGTTAAAGCTAAATGTTTGGGGTTTTTTGTTTGTTTGTTTGTTTGTTTTTTCAGGTAGCAAAGTACTGAAAGCTTTGTGCAAAGGAACTGAAATTATCGTTATTGAACTTCTATCCCAGAAGACTTCACTGAATTCTATTATATAATTCAATTTCCCCTTGACCTGGTTTTGTTTCCCTGATTATAACAGTATTTCTCTGAATGCTCCAGGTGGCTTCCACAAAAAAGAACAGTTAAGCCTAAAACTTCCCCCCATGCACTTTAAAATATAAACCAGTTTTAAACTGGTTGACTAAAACAAAATGCCCTCCTCATTCCTCAGACATTTATCAGGTGAACCTAGGTCGTACCGTCAGCTCTTGCATGGGCTTCCAGGGATTCAGAATTGAAGATGATGAGAAGTGATGAATCTTGGTCATATGAAAACCCTCAGGGACACAAAATTTTATTAGGTGACAGATACAAAACACAATTAGTCTTCAACCGACTCGTTTTATTCCTACTAAAGGTCTACCTGAGTCAAGCTAATTGTCCCCACTTGTCTATAAATCTTTGAAAAGATGTAATGCTCATAGAAATGCTGTTAATCACTTTTTTTTCTTTTTCCACCTGCACCTCTGACTCTTGTTGAGGTCACAAGTTAATACAATAAGGTCTGGATGAGATCAACAATTTCTATACAGAACCAGCACAGACCTGTCTTTAAGTGATATTCATTTTGCATTGTTACACTTACCTGCCTTTGAGGCAGCCACATTCTTGTAATCTGATTACCTCTTACTAAAATTCTTCTATCTATTGGTCTTTGTACAGCTAGCACTGAATTTTCTTACTGCCTACATACTTTATGCATTCTGAATATTTATAGTAATTTAAATTTACTGAATATTTCATTGCTGAAACTTTGGGTCTTTCAAATTTTTACTTCAGCTATAAGAGGCATTAATTTGTTAAAATCATACTATTAAGTTATGTGCTTTATATTTTTTTCAGGTATAGAAAGATTTTTGCATGGATGAAGCCATTAAAAATATTACTGTGCTAATATTCATAGTTTTATAAGAGCAAGTATATATTATAACTACCAGTGTTGTAACTTTATCCTTGAACTTTTCTTCTGTTGTTGATTAATCCATTTACAGAGCTGAAAAAAATCACATTGAGCAACACGCATTTATTCTGAGACAAAATCATATTTGTGGAACCATTGTTTTAGTTTGAGTTTCTTCTCTACCACATACAGTATTAATTTCTAAACTTTACTCTTCCCAAAACTGAAAATTAAGAATTCACATTTGTGGAACAATTGCTAAATGAAACATAAATGACAGTGTTTTCTGAGACTTGAGTTAAGACCATGTGGCTAACGTGAAGCTAACTGCTGAATATATTAGGGAGTCCCTACCAGAAGCAGTCAAACATTTCTTAGGTAGTCACACAGCCTTGTACCTTGTGAAGTAATTTACACTCTTATGCCAAACCAAGAGCCATTTATATATGCTTTGAACACAAGTTCAGTGATTGCAAAAAGCAAGATTGATATTCATCCAAATGACAATCTTCATACCTACTTGATGGATTGTTTCACACTCCTGCTTCCACAATTCGCAGCAGCTACAGTGTCTGTCAACCAAAGTATGACTAATCAAAAGTCAAGAGACAAGTGTCATGGATTATCTTTCTTATAACCTTATGTACTTTTTGTATTTTTTTCTACCTATGACATTCATACATTTCTTGATTTTGAAACTTTTGCCATCTTGTATTAATATGAAAAGGATGGTAATGAAGGTTTACAATTTGGGCCATTACAAGCTGGGCCATCATGAGAATGGCTCAGAAGAGGTGGCACAGTTCACACAGCTGGAGTGCTGTGGTGAACAGACACAAGACTTTCAGGAGGCACACACAGGGAA
The DNA here is from genome assembly GCA_013398125.1 of Aegotheles bennettii. Classification (NCBI taxonomy): domain Eukaryota; kingdom Metazoa; phylum Chordata; class Aves; order Caprimulgiformes; family Aegothelidae; genus Aegotheles; species Aegotheles bennettii. The sequence continues at coordinate 3,387 of VZRW01009710.1, read as the reverse complement.
GAAAGGAGGGAAATGCTCTCTGTGTGAAGGAGAAGTAGGATGTGTGAAGCAGTTGGTGGGTGGTAGAGAGCTAGTGGGCCAGGGTCAGAGAACAGGCCAGTAAAGCTGACAACAGGGTGGGACTGAGTTACAGACCAGACAGTTGGGGTGAGGAAACAAATGAAGCCTTCTTTAAACAAGTGAAGGAAGTCTCTGTGTCGCAGACCCTTGCTTTTCTGGGGTGGTCCCTGATATCTACCAGAAGAACAGTTTGGCAGGACACAAGCAATCAAAATTTCTGGAGCATGTCAGGGGTAACTTACCAACACAGGTACTGGATGGGCTGGATCTTCTGTTCACTAACAAGTAGGTACTGGTTGGGCATGTGGTAAACAATGGCAGCCCCAGCTACACTGACAATGAGATAATGATCTTCAAGATCTCAAGAAAAGTGAGGAAGGGGACAGCAGAGCACAGATCTAGGACTTCAGGAGAAAAAAATTTGGCTTATTCAAAAACCAGTAGGTGGTTTTTCATGGGAATCAGCTCTGAATGGCAAAGGAGCTCAGGAAAGCTAATAAATCTTTAAGGACAAAACACCAGAACTGTTCATCCCAATACTCAAAAAAACCAAAGTTGTCTTGGCTAAATGGGAAACTCACAGAATAGCTCCCATTCCAAAAGCAGCATAAAGGGATGGAACAGGGACAGGCTATGAAGCAAAAATATTAAAACATTGCCCTTGTGTGCACAGATGGTTTTAGAAAATCAAACAGCTGAAATTAGAGGGAGCTCAAGGGCAACAAAAGCTTCTACTGCTTTGTTAGTAGTAAAAGGCTAAACAAGGAGAAAGTGTAAGTACTGCTGAATGGGACAAGTGATTTAGTGACAGTGGACAGACAACACTGAGGTATTTACTAGCTTCTTTGTCTCAGTCCTCCCTGACAAAGTGTGGGATACCTTGCACATTAGTGACAGGGCTCAAGGAGGAGAGGAGATACCAGACAGGAATGAGGGTTGAGCCAAGGATTGCTTGCAAGATATCAACCTGCACAAACCTTTGGGACCTGATGGACAGCATCTAAAGGTGCTGAGGCATCAGGTTAATGTCCCTTCAGGGTTATTGTCCATCAGATCTGAAATGTCATGGAGACTGTAGAAAGTCTCTGAAAATTGGAGAAAGTAAAATTTTGCATGCACCTTCAAAACATGGCAGAAACAAGACCTGGGGAACTATGGGCCAGTTGACCTCACTTCCATCTCTAGGTAAGTCATGGAGGGAGTTCTCTCTTAGCACATTTTTGCTCAGGTGAGGGAGAAGATGATTAGGGAAAGCCAGTACAAATTTACAAAGAGTAAAATAAATGTGAAGAATGGGACTGCCTTCTGTGATAAAATTACCAGATTTATGGATAAGGGAAAACCAGTGGATGTCCTTTACCTACTATTATTTCCTGATACATTCTTCTCTGCAATTCATTATCCATCTAGACTATAAACACTCAGTGGCTGAGCTTTTCTAGTGCTCTGCATTTTTACCTTGCTGAGTGTAAAGGGTCTTCAGTACATTTCAGATGCATCTTGTTTTCAAGAGTAAAGGTGATCTGCAGAGTGGGCAGACCCCCAGAGGCTTGTGTCACCTCAAGACTCAGAGGTACCCTTTTGCACGCTTGTACAAAGACTAGGTAAACATGACCCTCCTTGACAGCATTTCAACTAGAAAGAAATTCAGCCGTAACAGGCATGGATGGAGCTGCAATACACGCAACAAAGAGTTCCCCATCTTCAGATAAGAGCTGAGAGTCTAGTGTCTAGACATCCTGACTCATGATTAAAAACCTAACTGGTCTGCTCGCCTGTACAGTCATGTATTTTGTATGTCACTGAAATAAAAAAACAAATAAATCCCTGATAAAGGACTTTTTTTAAAAAGAGACAAAAATATCACAATATATGTGATATTTTTACTATCCTATCTTTTTCTTTTCAAAAAGATACAAAATTATTCACATAGAATCATAGAATCTTTGAGGTTGGAGGAGACTTTCAAGATCATCCAATCCAAACACCTACCTACATCACCACTGAACCATATCACTCAGAACCACATCTAGACACATATTGAACACTCCC
>VZRW01009709.1:6411-19553 GCA_013398125.1 Aegotheles bennettii | reverse complement strand
GCTCTGATCTTGAGCTTGCAGGACCACTTCCACAGCTTGCACCACTTCCAAAGCCACCCTGGCACCCAGGGATTTGCCCACCTGTAGGACTTTCAGCCACATACCAGCAACCAGAAGAGAGGTAAAAGCTGATGCAGTGGTTTGATACTATATAGAATTTTCCTTAAAAAAAGCTACATTCCCTAATGCCTGAAAAAAACCCACAAGTGCGTTTCACACCGTCCAGTCAGCATGAAGATGTCTCCTATAGGACAAACCTCTGTTCTGTGCTGCCCTTTGGATTCCCAGAGTGTTTCCTTTATCACGTAACAATGAGCATTTTCAAAATTCACCATTATCACAGTCCAGATGAGAAAATATCAAGGTCAGAGACAGCCAATTTGCTAAGCTGAGTTATGCTAAACAGAACATTATACTATAAATTAGAATATTCTACTAAAACCTTTGCTGCTGGAAAGCCTTCAGACATCTTATTATGTCTCAGGACCAATCTGAAGGTAAGGATTACTCATCACCTTCTGTAAATCAGGCTAACAATTAGGTGCACACAGTAAAAGAGCTTTTTTATTAGAAGCCCTTGGTTGTCATGTAGATTGAGCAGCTGCTCAGAGGACAGTAGTATCTGCTGTGGCTGAGACTGTAATTTTCACCTCCTGTTTCAAGCCATTTGTGGTATTCTGGAAAACAATATCAAAAGTACATGGCAGAAATCATTGCAATATACTGAAAGATAAATAAAAACTGGAACAGCTGCACCAAGTTGATGCTTTAAAATATATAAAATCTACAGAAATCAGGTGTTAGGGAGCTGACATCTGTGAATAAGCTTGCAAAGGCTACATAGAGAAAGGTCAAAGCTCACCTCTTTCCATCTGCCTTTATTCTAGTTGTCTGCTTGCTCCTTGGACCGTGCAGTGTGTTTGCAGCTGAATCTCCTGGCTAAGCTGTGGATTTTCTCTAAAGAGTATCTCATCTCCCTAAGCAAAATCTGAGCTGGCACCTTGGACTTCCTGAGCCGTAAGGCACTCAAGCGTCTGTTTCTGCCTCTAGTCACACAGAAAAGAGATGCTATCCAGCAAACCACTTACCACTGTTGCTAAACTGCAGACCAACTTCAAGTTTTCAAGCATGTGCTCAATGTTTTGCATAATAGAAGAGTTCAAAACCTCCGTTACAATATAGTAGAAAAGCTCCCAACCAGAATTTAAACAAGCTTATTAAACCAGATTTCAGAACAACATAAACCAAATGATATTCCAAAATATGCCCTGAAAAATCACTGACCAACAGAAATTACTTCAGAATTACACTATCTGTGCATTTAGGTTGTAACTCTGTTCAGAGCTAGGTCCCATTGAATATAATGGCACAGACTCACCACCTTCATCCTTTATTTGCTATCTCCCAGAGTCTGTGTATTTATATATTTTTTTTAATAATCTACAGAAAGAGACAGATGTTAGTGTCCTTGTAACTAGTAGGCTTTCCATATATTCTTATGGCCATAATTCAGCTTCAGCAGAGATTGCTTTTACTGTCGAAAAAACTCCAAATAACCTGCCCCTGTTCTAAAAACAAGTTCACCTGAAGGTATGAGAGCTTCCACTTCATTAAACCACCAGAGGAGGAAGAACCATCCTCCGCTCACTCAAAAGGAAAACAAACCCCACAGATTCTCCTTTGTTAGAGGGGAATTCGAGGGGTGTTAGGCATTCATGAGCCACACAGACTCAGACAAAATCCTCTCTCCACTCTCTTGCAGGTAAGTCTATGTTCCCAGAGTGCATCTGCTTGCCAAAGGAGTAAGCCATAGGAAAATGATTTATTTTATCCCCATGTAAATACTTATGTGCAATTAAATAAATATGTGCCAAGCTCTGCTCCAAGTACATGAGAAGAGCAGTGCAGTGCTCCCCAGGCACATATTGCCACAGAGGTGGTGAATGACAAGTCAGGGCTGGGTTCACCAAAATCCCTTAAACTGAGCCAGAGATGAATCCAGTCCCCACTCTGGCTATCCTTTGCATAGCTTATTTCACAAGGTATTCGCCTGAGGAAAAAAAAAAATCTATCAACTTGCAAAAAGTGATTAAAGAAACCTAAAGGAAACTAAAGTTTCCATGTATCTCTCAACTCTTCTAGCCTCCCTAAGAAAAAAAAATGTAATAAATGCCTACCATTTGGTGCAATGCCGTGTATTCCAAGGGCAAGAACTTTTGTTCTTCAGAATTATTTTTATAATGTCACCTCTGCCAGGAATGATTTAAGAGCTTCCAGATAAAGGAATGAATTTCATCAGAGGCAGAAAGATCACCTCAAGTCTCCCTTTAGCTTCTTGATGAATAAAACACCCTTCTCAGCCCTCTCCAGCATCTCGCTGCTACACTCAGAAGAGGGACTTTAAAGCAAAGGAAATTATTGGTGTCTCAGTCTAAAGGACATCTTTAAAAGATTAAGAGAGTAAACATAAGTGCACTGAGTAGAGCTGAGTTTGTTGACTAAGCTTTAGACAACTTTAAAAGCTAAAATGTTAAACCAAAGTGTACCCAAACTACTCCTCTGAACAGCACCACCATGGCTGCAGCAAGTGAGAACAGATTGTACCTCACATTTTCAGAGGAGAGTGAAGGCTGTCATAATATTTCAGGTGTCTTGCACATAGGAGTTGCTACTTGCTATTGTCAATGGCTAATTGCCATTCCTACTTGCATGTAGGAATCCTAGCTCTAAAACTAAATTACTTCTTCCAGTGCTAGATACAGCAGAGTATCATCTAAAAACTTTAATAAAGCCAATTCTAAAGGGATTTCAATACAAATCTCTTTCTCTGTATAGGGGAGATTTCTGCTGAGTCTTACCCACCAGGCACTTCCTTCTCTGGTATCTATTAGTTCTTCTTAGTAAACTCAAATCAATAAGCAAAAGAGAACTGGAGGTGGGCAATCATTTGCAATTCAGCCAACAGAAGCAGCTGCTGAAAGAGTATGTGAATGGGATCTTCCCTTATTGCAATATTTCTGCATAGCTCCAGTAAGGAAAAGGAAACCGAAGTATTGCACACTCCTAGACCCAAAAAAGCCCTATGCCAAGTGGCACGGGGCTGGGCTTGCAGAAGTCCCTTGGACTGGAGCAAGGATGAACTTGAAGTGTCCTATGCAAGTTCCTAGGGTTCATCAGGCACCACTTTAGCTATTCTTCATGTAGCTTATTTTGAATATTGAGGTATCCTTTTCTACTCTACCAGGATCTTTTCACTCAGAGACGCTTGATTTGCAAGGATATTTTGTACAAGTCTCCATAATCTCCATAGTCATCCTACTTCTTACATATAGACAGTAGAGGAGCAGCATCATTGGGTTAAGCTCTGATAAGGAAGGTCTCAGCTCACACAGCACTGACATTTCCTAACAGTTTATGTTAAAGAAAGGAACTCAGACTGGCACATGTTCAGGAAATACTGGTTAGAGGACTGGAGAAATGGAGATTCATCTTATAAGGGGACACTAGTATAAAATTACATATTCAGCTTAAAAAAAGCCAAGATGGCACATCCTGACAGGACACGATTGTGCTACAAATACTTCAGGGAAAAAACACAAGAGAAGAACTTTCCAAGCTCACAGACAGTATTGGCATATGAAGAAAATGGTTACTAAGAAATGAGATTTCCAGCCATCTGGGGACTGACTTTCTGAAAGAGATTTCCAGGAAAAAAAAAATACTAGGAACAAAACAAAACCTTCCAATCAGTTTCCAAGATAGGACTGGATGTGTTTGCAAAAGGGGATTAACTGGCATGGTTTCTCACAAAGAAATCCACCTCAGTACTGTACTTGCTGTTCCCAAGCTAGGAGTAAACTACTAACATTTCTAGGGAATCAGAGAATCCAAAGGCTGTTCAAGGAAACCATTGGTCACATCAGCCTCCTATGAGGTGCAATAAAGTATTATAAGCAAACAGTGCAATATCTTAGGAAAATATGTATCTGAAATATTTAAGCATGAGGAAGCAGACAAAATGAAAGCTTTAAATGTTCATTTGGGGAAAAGAGTTATCTACATTGCACAGCGTATTGAAGAGCAAGGAATGCAATTAGTGCTCGCTGCTGTATTTCAGGAGTCCTTGATCATTTCTTCTTAGCGTGTAATTTACATATTAATACTGAAAATGCCATTTGTTTGTCCATTGCATTATTGCTCTTTGATAAATATGTGTCATTAATGCATACAAATAAGGAGCTTCGACCTGTCTGCTAGGAAACACAGCCAGAAGTTAGTTACAAAGGAATTGTATTCAGTCTGTTTCATACCATAATGAATCACCTGACTCATTAGGGGACACCTTTCTTTCCTCTGTGTCAAGCAGGCAGAGAAAGATCCTGACAGCAGAGTTTGTACTTGTTATAGTTCGAAACTTTTTTGTCCCATCTGAGAATCCGTCTCAGGAAGGAACTGATGTTTGTATTCCATAACCCAAAACATCCTGCTAGAAATGGATAAAATGTGGAGGAATCAGGAAGTTCGCTCTCTTCTCTTCGATTTCCACTCTTCGATGCTCCTGCTTTCTCCGGCTCCTGTCAGAAGCGGTGGAGAAGAGGGGGGGGGGAACTCCCTTATCAGCCTTCGCTCCTGACTGTTGGGAAAGCATCTGAGGAATGTTTTGAACTTGCATTGACTTTTTCCCAGCTGAGAACTCTCTTCTCGGAATCTCGGAATTTCGGTTTTGTATATATTTATTTTGTATTTATTCATTCCCCTTTTCCCTCTCCCTTGTTTGTTATTTCCTTTTCCTGTGTTTATTAAAGTTGTATAGGTGTATAGTTTTCTTTAAAAAAATCCAACCAGCTTGTTTTGGTCTTTATTCTGTTCCTTTCCTTATCCTTCCCCATTCTCCGAGAAGGGGGGGTGGGGGGGTGGGGAGGGAAGGCAAACTCTGTCTCTGCTTTGTATTGCCAAACCGAGACAGATTAATAATGCATTTTATCCATTTCTAGCAGGATGTTTTGGGTTATGGAATACAAACATCAGTTCCTTCCTGAGACGGATTCTCAGATGGGACAAAAAAGTTTCAAACTATAACAGTACTGTTTACTGCATACTGGGTAGTAATACCACCAGACTTTTTGCTGTGAGACCAACACACAGATGTGTTGGAATTGTACTTATGTGTCTCCTCAAGGCCCTACCTTGTACTTATGCTCCTTATAAACAACAGAAGTTAAAACCCAGCTTTTAAGAAAAACAAGGCTTGGGAGGCAAAAAGAAAGTCCACAAGAGTGACAGGAGCAGAAGCGCTGGTGAAGCCTGAAAACAAGGCTGGCTGACAGCTCAACAGAGCCACAGCCTCCCGCTGGCACACAATCTGGGTCACCTGCGTCCTCTGCCACAGGCCAGACTTTGGTCACTCAGTCAGCAGTGAAGAACAGGGTTAACTCCACGTAACCAACAGAAGGGACACGAGCATAAATATTTTAAGACACTTTGGTCAGACTAAAGGTCCATTTGTTCCTGTAGCCAGTCTCTGGCAGTGGTTATCAGCAGGTGCTACTGCCAGGAAACACAGTGTGCAGACTGCCCTGTTGACCACAGATGATCTTCCCATCAAGCAGGTGTTTGAGGCTGCTCTGTGCCAGAGTTAGTTATTGATGGCCTTTCTTCTCCAAATCCATCCAAACCGCTCAACCTTTTTGTACTTTTACATCCAATGCATCATATTGCAATGAGTTCCTGAGCTCTATTACAGGCTGTGTGGAAAAGTACTGCCTCCTGGTTGTTTTAAGGCAGATGTCTAATAGCACATCACACTGCCCATGTTGCACAGGTTGAAATACAGGAAATTATCATCCTCAGCTGAACTTCAAGTACATTTCAGTCGTCTCTTTCCCAGTCTAAAAGCCATAACTCATTTAATCTCTTCATGTGCAGAAGCCATTTCAGATTTCTGGTTAACCTTATTGTCCTTCTCTATATCTTTTCTAGCTCTACTCTATCTTTTTGAAATTAAGGGCTCAAAAACAAGCTTCCTAGTCACATAATCATAGAATGGTTTGGGTTGGAAGGGACCTTAAAGATCATCTAGCTCCAACCCCCCTGCCATGGGCAGGGACACCTCCCACCAGACCAGGTTCCTCCAAGCCCCATCCAACCTGACCTTGAACACTGCCAGGGAGGGGGCAGCCACAACTTATCTGGACAACCTGTGCCAGTGTCCCACCACCTCCACAATAAAGAACATCTTCCTAAAATCCAGTCTAAATCTATCTTCCTTTAGTTTGAAACCATTCCCCCTTGTTCTATCACTATGTGCCCTCGTAAAAAGTCCCTCTCCAGCTTAAAGAGTCTCCCTTTCCATTCTTGTTTGATTGACAGTGAAAAGATATTAAAATCATGGAATGCCTGTAACAACAGCTTGTCCTGTTGAAGATGTTTACAATTGGTATAAAGCAAAATAGTGTTTTAAGATAGTGACTGAAAGACCCTTGCTCATGCTGTATGGGACTTGCCAGAAAGTAATAAATCAGTTTATTTGTGGCAAACCTTGTTGTGGGCACTTTTTATTTTGCACTTAGATTGCTCACTTCTTAATTCTTAGTATTAACAAGTTTACTCATTTAATTTTTATGGCTTTAGAGTCCTACTGTAGTTTGAGTTCTCCAACAACTGGCTATTCCTATTCAGGCAGAATAAGTCTTACTCTTTATGAAATGAAGTTGTTTCTAAACAAAATTTATCCTCAGCGTTTTAGCAGTTAAACTGGAACTCTTCTGAAAAGCTGTATTTGAAAATACTATTATGCTTCTCCATCTGTAAAAATATTAAATTGAAAGGAATTTTTCAGAATTTAGATTTTAACTTCTTTGTCAGATTACATTTTCTCTGCAAAACACCACTAATTATTTTGAGTTTATACGTTTTTAAGCAGTTTTTATTGCCTTTATCCGCAATTCACTGACATCAGTTTCTTCAGCCACTTTTGAGGGCTAATAAGTAATTTTTTTGCAAGATTAGAGAGATTGGTTTACAGTCAGGATACTCACATGGATGGGAGGGAAACTGCCTAGTGTTCTTTTCTGCCTAGTGAGCTTTTCAGATATACTTAAGAGTACATATCGAGAAACTTCTGGCTCTAGACAGGCATACATTGATGTTTTATTTTATATATTATTGGATAATAATTGGGGTCTCCTCAAGAAGTGCATATGGGATTTTGTGTTGATTTTAAACTGCCTGGCTGCTCCTTGCCTTAGGCGCATAAGCATCAAGCTGCTTAACCACCTGAGCCACCACGCAGGTACCAATGCCTCAAAACTACTGTTCTGCTCTTCTCTCAGCCTGCAAACGCATAAATATCCCACAACAGCAGTGGGCAAAAAAAGTGTGTATAGACACATACATATAAATATATACAAACACATATGCACTTGTACGTGTATAAATTTAACTCTTACAGCCCAACAACTAACATGCTGCCTGAAGATTTGACCTGAGCTGAAGCCCCGAACAGGTTTTTCTGAATTATTACAGAGAGAAGCTATCTCAAGAGCAAGCACAGTCTGGTCATTACTAATAACTAGTGTGTGCCTGCACATGTCTCAGGCAGCTCACAGGAAAACCACAAAACAGGGGCACAATGCCAATGTGAATGGCAGCAAATTTATACAGAAAGAGCACATGTACTTGGTTGGCATCACAAGGGCACGGGTTCATGCGTTCCCTTCATCTGATACGGGAGAGAGACTTAATCACAGGCTGTATCTCTGCCACCCAGACACCAGTATTTGGGAAGAGGAATCTCACCTTCTTTATGAAGAACTTTGGCATAACTGCATGACTGAGATAAACCTCCAAGAGAAAGGCCATAGGGAAGAAAGAGAAGAGCACCCGTCTTTGGGATCTCATCCCTCAGCAGCATGGGCAAACAACGACTGAGCTGGCAAAGTTTTGAAAGGTCACAGAACAACCCCATTCACCAGCACTGAGGAAGCAGCAGAGCACGAGCACTAAAAGCAGCAGTACAGAGACATCACACCTAAGTAAATGCTCCTGCAGATACGAGCACCTTTTTGTGACTTACCTCAGTACAAAAGTCCCTAGCTGCCAAATTCTATGATGCTTTCTCACTACTAACCTGAGTGGGACTACTTACACAATTAAGGATTAATTGCATGAGAAGAGATAGCTTGATGAGGTTCTTAGACTTGCATGTTTCTGGTCAAGTCACCAAATGATATAAATTAGCACAGCGTCAAAGGAATTAGTTAAGTGATGCTGAAGGTCTGGCTTCTACTATTTGTGTGTTTTAGAGGAAAGGTTAATTGAGACAAAGAGAATTTGTATGAGAAAATTGTGACTCTACTAACATATTAGAATTCTTGTCAGCAGACTAATAGGTAAAGTAGGCTGATAAGTTATAATTTATTTGAATCTTCATTAAGTTCTTTTTAAGGCTATTAAAGAAACTAATTAGTCATGGGTTAAATGTCAAGCCTCTGTCCTGGGATTTGAAACAGACTAAAAGATACAAAGGTAGAAAATTTAGGCATGTAAATAGGGAGAATTTAAAAGTACTTGTAGAGGGACAGTATTATTTAGCATATTTAAGACATTACTAAACAATCAGGAGATGATTTGCTGAGAGTCTATTTGGATGAGATGTTGAGATGCATCAAGTCTGAAGAAGGTTTGAGGAATTAAAAAGGATGTAAATACATAAGCAGATAGTTATAATGTCTAAGACAAAGGGACACTGGAACACCCTGCTCTTAGTAAGAGCAAGCACTGTCACCACCTGGGCCTGTTCTTAATATATCTGAAGAGTGGGTTGAGCAATTTAAAACAAGCCTCAGCTGAAAAGTGGGAGAAGCCCACCTCCTTTCACAGAAAATATCAGTTTGTGTGGTCACTGCTAAAGCACAAGTCAACACTGGAACCTCACCTATGAAGAAAAGCTGAGAGAGTCAGGGAAGAGAAGGCTCCAGGGAGAACTTATTATGGCATTTCAATACTTAGAGGGGACTTATAAGAAAGACAGAGAAAGGCTTTTTACCAGGGCTTGTAGTGATAGGACAAGGCACAATGTTTTCAAACTGAAAGAGGATAGATTTTGATTGGATATTAGGAAGAAATTCTTTCCTGTGAGGGTGGTGAGAACTTGCACAGGTTTCCCAGAGAAGTGGCTGCCTCCTCCCTGGCAGTGTTCAAGGCCAGGTTGGATGGGGCTTAGAGCGACATGGTCTGGTGGGAGGTGTCCCTGCCCATGGCAGGGGGCTTGGAACTAGATGTTCTTTAAGGTCCCTTTCAAACCAAACAGTTCCATGATGCTATGAAGTCTGTGATCTTGTCTTGGTTTACTTTTTAATGCACAACTTCTACCCAGGTATTTGCACTGACAGGTTATAACTCTGCAGTGGTACCCTGCCAACCAGCAGCAAAGGGTCAAGTTCTTGAGGAAGCATTTGCGCTGTGAAATCAGGAATGGGTCCAGTGACACGCTGATTGCAGTTCATGGTGATGCCTCCTCACAAGCTGATTTCCACACAGCGGAAACCCAGGTGCATGGGTCAGAAGGAAGTTGTGGTATCCTCTAGCCAGGTCCTCAGACTGAAGACACAGGAGGCCCAAAAGCATGTCCCAAATGTAACAGTGCAACAGGCAGTATTGGACATGGATAAGGAATTGTGGAAGTTACAGAACTTAAGTTATACATGAGTTATAAGTAAAACCTCAAGTTTCTCCCTTATTTATAACTGTGCAGTAGGTGGGGATCACACTGTGCCTGTATGCCCACCTAGTGATGCCCAGCAGCACACATTTAGTCATTAACTTCCTGAGTGATCCATGAACTCCCCAGTTAGTCATCCACATATATGAGATACTGGACTGGTTTTGGACATGGGAACAGCTTGAAACTGGGTGACTGACTGAACTCCCCGAGCCCTCACAGCTAAGTGTTCAACTGATTGCTGCAGAAGCCCTCCACCTGGGCTTTTGGACAGTTATAGAAGCAAAATTGCAAATCCCAGGCAACTCCTGCTCTGTCTAGTCCAATTTGTGTACTTGAAAATGCTGCTTAATCCGCTGGATGGGGTAACCCCGCAACTACCGGGCAGTTCCTGCTGCAGAGGGGATCACACTGTCCACACTGTAAGTAATTAATAAGAATTTCTCCTGCAGATGCAGAAATGATCACATAGGACAATCTCCTTTATGTTGTTAAGATAATAGCGATGGATCATGTGTGTGCTTGAGTGGTCATGCAGGACTGCAGTCCGGAGAGTCTCACCCCATCCAGGCACTGCTGAAAAGACCTTTGCAATGGAGACTGTTGTCACCACTGGGCAACAACCAATTCCTGTTTGAGAGACATTGTTCTCTATGACAGCAACACCCTAATGCAAGATCCAAATAAATTAGGGATTTTTTTAACAAATTCTCTGTGAGTGTCTGTGCAACACAACAATACTGCTTGTCATGATGACACCTGTTTTGCAGCTATTTATACACTGAACACAAACTTGCCGAGTAATTCAGAGGTGACAACTCAACTAAATGGATCAGCCACTGAAAGTTTCAGTTTACTACATTCATCCTGCGCCTCATTGTAACATTATTTTCAATTCCCCTCACTTTGCTTTGTCTCCTTCCTTCCTCCCTCCATTTCTCCCTCCTTCTCTCCCTCCCATCCTTTCTCCCACCCTCCCTCTTTCCCTCCACTTCCTTCTGCTATAAAATCTCCATGGGCTGGACCACAACCATTGTACATCTGTTCAGAAAAACCCTTTGCAATTGTTGATATGGGAGAAGCAGCTGAGTGTAAAGGCAAACAATATTTTTTTCAGCAAATTTTCCCATCATTATTTCACACTTCTATGGGCACAGCAGCTTCAGAAGATGGAGTCTTGCATACCAGCATTTATACAAAAAACTTGGTTCCCCACTGACCCTGAGTCTTGAAAATCTGTGGTGGACATATGCTACATAACAGTAGTGCTGGGGGAAGTTCAGTTCAGGCAGTCACAGCTTACACACAAGTAAAGGCATTTTATTAACCGTAAGCTTTCATTTTATCTTGTGGATTCACAGGAGCCTCATAGGACATTTTTCTAAGGAGAAAACAGAACTGAACTATCTTTCAAGAAAAGAACCCCATAAAGCTCACAATTAAATCAACTCTATAATATGCAGGACACATGCCTGAAAGCCAATTTCAAAATATTCAACGTAAGACCAAAAACTACTACAAAAGGATGTAAGCATTTTTAAACAGGAATGTTCTCTTCAGGAGTTAAACTACTTTCCAAGTTGACAACTTTCTGTGTTCATATCCAGTACCTTCTCTTTGAAGCAACTTTTCACATTGCAATCTGATGGAATCACTCCACATTACAAAACAGGAAAGCAGTATTAATTATGTTTTTTATTGTGAGTGTTAACAAAAATGCAGTCACAGAAAAAGACTTCAAGATGTGCACAGCCTAAAAAAAATTACTAGTCCCTGACTTAGAGATTATAGCTGATATATAAGAAAGCAAGTGGTCAAAAATACATGGGAAAATAATGCAACAATAATGGAAAAATATCTATTAATTAGCATCTTGTTTCATGGGGTCATATAGAAAGCAATAGCAGGTCAACCAAGTTGTTGCAGAAGTTCCCTCCTAAACCAAAGCGTGGTTACATTTGTGCTGGGACATTTGAAGTAGGATTCATACACTGTCAGCACTTGTCAAACGCAGCCTCATCAATCAAAAAGACCATGAGGTGGAGAAGGAAGTAAAATTCCAAACTTAATCTATGTTGTCTACAAAACAAAAAGCAAGGGTAAGCAAATCAGTCAGCTAACTGAACCATATGAGTACAAACATACAGTCTGACAGTGAGGGATATCAGCAGAAGAAAGTTCTTGGCATTTTAACATCACTGTGATATTGCACACAGTAGGTATATTAACTTAGCTGAACTTAACATTGCAAACACATAGCAAAACTAAAGCTCAAGTTCTCCTTAAAATCAGACAAGAAGTGATGTTTAGACTTTTCATTAGGTGGCTACACAGAAGTGAATTTCATAGGAAATTTATGTCATATTGTGCTGGTTTAGCAAACGGCCAGGGCAAGCCACAAACCAGACAGAGTTTTGTTTCTATCACTGCCCATCCCCCCCCCAAAAAAAATTTAGAAGGGGAGTAAGGAAGAACAGGCTCCGGTTGGAAATTGAAAACTAGAACAAATTTAATGGCACAGGGAGAAATAGTAACAGGTGGGGAGAAAGGGAAAATGCATATATACAAATATATACAACCCAAGCTCAGATGACTGGCGATACAGGCTGCTGAAAGGTCCTTCACTGCAAAGCCAATGGGAAGAAAAGAGTCCAAAACCCAGCACTCGATGCAGTTGGAGGCTGCAGACCACGTGGCGAGCTGGTAGCCAAGAGCTGGGCCTCTCCTCTGGGCTCCACGGGGCGAGCTGCAGGCAGGGGAGTGCAGGAGCGAGGCAGAGAGCAGACTGAAGCCGGAGAGACCACAGGGCAAGAGAGAGAAGCCCCCAGTCCTCCTGGCTTTTATAGAGTCTGGCAGTAAAATGGGTGGAATACTGACACCTGATACCTGACACCCGGACCCCTTTTCACAACAGGGTCCTAAACTCCACCCCTTATTCACTGGGTCCTGGCAGCAAAAGCCAATAAGATTTTTGCCTGCCCCTTTCAAACTATAACACATATCCATATATCTATTTCTCTTGCATGTTCATACCTTCTGCGGAGCAGTTTGTGAATGATAGAGCTTTCCAAGCATATAGGTGCTTTGCAGCTAACTCACAAAATGCTTTCTTAATTTTGGGCAGAATGTGTAGTCAAACCATGATGTTGTTTCTTAGGCATTATGTAGCAGCAAAACACACACATGGGGCTGCTCATGACTTCTTCTATCCTTTTATACCACTAAGCCCTGGCCTGTAGATAAATCAAAGGCATGAAGTCTGCAAAATACACATAGCAGCTATTTAAATCACACAGAAACACAGAATCACAGAATCACAGAATGTTAGGAGCTGAAAGGGACCTCAAAAGATCACCTAGTACAATCCCCCTGCCAGAGCAGGACAACCTAGAGCAGCTCACACAGGAATGCATCCAGTCAG
>VZRW01009708.1:28215-63120 GCA_013398125.1 Aegotheles bennettii | reverse complement strand
ACCTACCCCCGGCCGGCTTCTCCATCCCCTTCTCCAAGCCTGTCACTCCGATTCGAAGTCAAGGATCGTGAGGGTCCCACGTTTCTGGGCGCCACTTTGTCCCGACGACGGAGGAAAGGACAGCACCCCACGATTAATGTAATCAGTGTGAAGTCGTTTATTCTGGCACAGCTGCCACCTTATATCCAGTGCTTGCAGTCACACTCGACATCTGACTGGTTCTAGAGCATCAGCAACATCCTTCCCATCGGCCAGGGTGTCAGAATATGTTACAAACAGTCCAACTCCCAACATTTCGTACCTTTCTGCAGCCTTAAGCCTACACCCTGCTTTCTCACACGGCAGCACCAACACCATGGCTGTCAGTTGTCTTTGTGACACAGCACAAAGGCCTCGGTGCTTAGGTTGCTCACCGGATGACCCTCCATTTTCAGCCATCCGACAAGCATCAACTTCCAGGTTAATATTTTCTAGATTTATACAGGAACATAAACCAATGGAGTGTTGCTGCCCCTGCTTCATTTGTTTGGATAATGAACCTGAAGCACAATGCACACTATCAACACCCACAGCTTCACTGACCACAAGCTTTCAAAGGTGAAGGAACAGAAAAACAGGTGCTGGTGGGTAAAGTACAAAAAAATTATGTTCTTTATGAATGAACAACCACTTATTATTATTAGATTCCTTCTTTTTCCTTGTTCTGGTTGTACATACCAGATAGATGTTTGGGGTTTTTTTTTATCCCTTGATATGCTTGTCATATAGCTTACATTTACATTTTACAGTTACTGTTCCTTTTCTATTTTTCCACCCTGTGTGACTCAAACTGAAAGAGGGGAGATTTAGATTGGATATTGGGAAGAAATTCTTTGCTGTGAGGGTGGTGAAACTCTGGAACAGGCTGCCCAGAGAAGATGTGGATTCCACCTTCATGGAAGTGTTCAAGGCCATATTGGATGGGGCTTGGTGCAACCTGGTCTAGTGGGAGGTGTCCCTGCACAAGGAAGGGGGGTTTGATCTAAATTATTTTAAGGTCCCTTCCAACCCAAACCAGGCTATGATTCTATGATTCTATATCTCAGTAAGCAACACCATAACAGTATCACTTACCAGATTCAACACAAAGAAAAACAGCTTGATGAAAGTCCTGACGTCGGGGAAGGAAGTGGTATTTTTGCTATAAAGATCAGGGAAGCCCAGACATTACCCTACATTTTGTGAATGTTACCAACAAAACCATATTTTTCTTTTTAAAATGCCATTACTTTTACACTTGTGAGCATAACATACAAGCTCAATTAATGTAACTTATATTCTCTGCAAACAACTCTATTCAAACTACTGGATCTGTGACAAATCGCAGCAGTTTTTCAGTAAGCTTTAGACAAAATATATGCCATATATGACAGTCATCGCACTGAATCAGAAATTAAACATACAGACAAATCCTTGAAAGATGTCTGGTGGTCAAAAGTACTCAGTGAATACTGTAATAGATTATTAATTTAGTAATTAATCTAATAAAATAACCAATAAAGTAATATTAGCCTAAAGAGGTGTTCCTCTTTGAAAATGTTTCACACCTGTAAGTGAAAAATTTTCATAACTGCAAGGTGTTTGGTTGAAAATATGGAAGATGAAGAAATGTGCAGATATAGTTATAAAATGACTTATTAATTGATTAAACCAAATAGTATGGCATCCTTAAAATAAATGTGTATGTACTCTGAGAAAATTGAGAAAGCATTTTGAGATAGTTCACTTATCATTCAAAGGAAGCAGATTTGACTCTTCCCTGAAAGGGGTAATTTTCAAATCAGCCTGGCTCTAGTTCTAGGTTTCAATACCTGCATGTTCAGAGTACATTGAATTTTGTTTCTCTAGATAGAGAGGAATACACTCGAAACATCTGAGTACCATTGCTAGCTACTTTCCTGTTCCTGCCACAGATGAATTTTGAGGAACAACTTTAAGGGATTACAGATGACCTAACTCATAAGCCAAGTTGGTGAAAGCATCTTTAAATATCAGTTCAGGATAGGCCACTGCTTCAGTTGCTCTCTGAACAATACAGGAAATCTGACATTAGTACACACTTAAAAACAGCACCACAAGGATCATTCGTTACATCTCTGGAGTAAACTCAGTCCGCCCCTTAAAAAATACCTGCAGTATAGCTTTTACCATGCAGCTTCTTACTGTCAGCCAACACAAAGGTGACATAAAACCTATGTTGGGTGTTACTTTGACAAAGGGAGTCAATGCATTCTTTAAATCCAGAACAAACAGTGCTGCTGGATGTGCTATGGCAGTGCACACACCTGCTATTAATCATTATGGATCCACAGTGTCAAGCTAATGCAGGCAACATAAATGCAGAAATATATATGCCTCTATAATTCTGTACATACTGAGAAGAAAATAGAAATGTTAGATAAATGACTAGTGTTACCTTCATTTTTTGCTGCAAGGCCAACATGCATGTTCTGCTGAACAACATTTAATATGTGGGGCGATCTATTTTTAATGGTAAAGCAGAGCTTTTTGTGCTGACTGATTGTACTGAAAAGGGAAGAGAAAGGTCACAGATGTCATTTTGTGGTAAAAAGATGCAGAAGCTCATTGTAAGAGATGTCTAGCATGCATTAGTTTTCTTGTCCTGCTGTTATATAGTTTGCTAATTCAATATGAAAGCTACTTATGTGATAATGCTTTGAAATTGTGTTATCAGACTGAGCCACTATCATGGCAATAAGGACAAAATAGAAAAGGCATTAAAGTCTATTGTAAGTCTGCCTTGACCTGATTAAAAACCATACAGCTCAGCCCTGAGGGCAGTCCAAAAAATCACACACCCTCCATTGTTCATCTTGGGTCATGTCAAGGTTTTGCTGCCGAATGTTACTAAACAATGGAAAAAATTACTTAGCAGTGTCAGTACCTGCTGCCCTAAATAAAATTATCTTCTCACCTACTCCATGAAGTATGGCAGGTGTAAACAAAGTGGAGAGTAGCTTGCATCGACACCACTCAAGGACACGTTCTTATAAAGCAGGATGGTCATGTCCAGTCTGCAAAGCTCTTTGCTCAGGTGTCCCCGTTTGCACATGTTATGTTTATAGGTACTTGAAACAGAGTGAGGACTGTGTTGCAACCTGGCATGATGCCAAAGAGATGTGTTGCATGATATAAATCTGTGTAGGAGTGTTTAATATATAAAAGCTGCTGGCATTTTTTCAGTATGGCTAAGTCTGGATTGAATGCGGACCCATTCATATTGTCTGTTAAAGGTGGTCTTTGGGGAAAGCTATTTCTAGAATCTCATCCAGGTGTTATCCCAGAAAGAACTACTCAGTTCATTCCAAAAGAGAGCCTGGAACTGAAATAACTTAACATGGACAGCAACCCAAGAGCAAATCAAGGAGTTATATTACTTTATAATGAGCAAGAAAGTAGTGCACAGTACATAGTTTGAAACTGTTAGGAGTGATTTCACATAACCAGTGAAGGAAGAATTTTCACTGGGTCAGTCAGTGTGGGGCTATTTGTCTGCTAATGCAGCAAGAGGAAACACATGAATGAATCTACCCACTTCATCCTCCAGGAGAGCTTTTCTTCGACCCTACTTAGATCTGCAGTTTCTCCTCATGGAGTGCAATTTCTCCTTATGGAGACCCACACCTCTCAACTTGTTTCTCCCCAGTACTGAAAGAAAAATGCCTGATATCCAAAATCTGGAAAGCACTCCTTTGTCCTAAGATGATTATGTTAAGAAAGCCCTTAGGTTTGAGCTCAGTAGTTTCAAAATTTTCTTCCATCAAGATTTCTTTTAGGTTCTGATATTTCTTCCTTATCCAATTTAATTTACTGTTTGCTGACCCACTGTCTCTTTTCCATCTAGCTGGAGATACACCTGTAATATCAACAATCGTGAGGGGCAGTCTGAGGAGGAAGAGAAGGAGTATGTAATGAAATCTGCTGATCCTCCTGACTTGTGGTGTTACTGCCTATGAATTTGGATTAATTGAGGACAAATAGTTTTCCAAAATAAACTTTGGGTGGGATTCAGGTTTAGTTTAAGGCAAAAGCAATCAGGCATTGACATGTGAGTTACAGGTATCTAATCAATAAATTAGATGAACCTTGGAACATGATTCTGTTCAACCCAAATTGACACTTTGTGTCTCATTGACGGGATATGATTGCAAAAGGAAAACTGAAACCTACCTCACATGTAAATACCTAAACAGTTCTTAATCAGGACCTGAAACCTGCCTGCCAATAATCCCACTAATTTTCATTTGTCCCTAGTTTATTCTACCATTTCACTCTCCCTAGTAAAGAGTTACTTCCATGAATGGTTCTCTAAGTCTTAAAAGTGAGATAGATTTTAAAAGTAAAATGTTCCTTGAAGTTATGTGGAAGGGAAGGGAAGAGAAGGGAAGGGAAGGGAAGGGAAGGGAAAGGCGAATAGCTATATTTTACTCCTTAACATCAACTAGAAAACTTTCACTAACTTCATATACTCACCTGGCAGCCTATAAAGTATTACTTGATATATTTTCCTTTTTTAATGTTGTTTTAAGACAGGCGTATTTCATACATGTGCAAGATGTAACCAATGGGGTCATAATTAAACCCCAAAAGCATGTGATTATATTGAATCCAATGTGATCTTGGCAAGGTTAATCTTTACTTCAAATTGAACACAGATACAATGAATGAAAGGTTTACCAAGGTTCATTTCCTTCCTTAAGTAAAATTTGGAGCAAGAAGTTGAATTCAGACTGCCATGGCAGCTGCATAGTACCTGCCTAGTATATTAAATTCTTCAGGAAAATCAGTCAGCTGGGAGAAGGACTGAGTTTTGATATGTGTAATCTACTTGTGCTCCTGCAGAGGCTGGATATCTGACTTTGCCTGGACAGTGACGAGACCTGTGTAGCATGGGGGACATGTGTCACATAGGAGTATTTTTCCAGTTATCAAGTCTTCTGGGGGACATTGTGTTAGAAAGTGTGTGACAGCCCTCTACATCTCTAAGCCAGGAGTATAACCAAACGTCATTGGCTGTAATTTCCTTCCTTTCTGTTGTTGCAGCTATTTGGGGAGTTGATAGTTTCCTTGTTATTATGATGAGTAAACTTACTATGCATTGTTTGTCCAGGAGCAGCAATTTCAGCGGCCACTGAAGGGTCAAGATGTTTTGTAGCCATCTTTTGTATTTATACTCTTTTTCATCTTATTGTTGTGACAAAAAAACTTATCTCAAGGCAACTGATAAAAGCCTTTCCTAGTTATTTGCATATATCCTTCACATACAAGAGGGTATACACAATAACAACCAAACCCTGCTGCAGTGTGGCATATCTAGGAAATTAATTCAGGCAACAGTGGAGAAAGCTGAAGGAGGATCTTGGCTCTTTTGATTTAACAACAGAACACGTTTAGCAGTCATGTAAAACCTACATGTAGCCTGTCCTATGGTCAAGCAACACTCTAAATTTACAGCCTGTAAGCAGTCATCATACAAATATCTGTAATTACAGGGAGTGTCTATCCTCTTAGAATATAACCACTTCAGACTGAAAAAAAAACCCAAAAAACTCCGAATAAAAAACCAAAATACATTTGTTACTTCAGTCAGGTTTGCAACTTTGAGCTTTAACTCTGTTGGTTTTCTTTTAAATATTTCTAACTTTAGACCTGGTGGGACCATCATAGAAAACACTCATAGGAAGTATTTTTCTCCTATCTCAATGTGTAGGAGACATCTTCAATTGAATCATGTAATGGACAGGGACGTTTTGGTTTTCTCTATCCTGTAAGTTTTAAGAGGTTATAATTTAGAAACATATGTTTGACAAGAAATTAATGAGTCAGGGTCCTATTTCTTACCACCCCAGACTGTACCATGTTCCCTATAAACCAACTGATCTCCATTTTAAACCTTGCTATTTTTATGTTTACTTCTAATATCATGATTGGAAGCTTGTTCTAAAATCACAGACTTCCAATGTTTACACTATTTTGTTTCAACTTACATTTATAGTCATTTTACAGTGATTTGTTCTTATATCAGTTTTTCTTTTTCCTCTCACATAGCTCATCTCCCTCGCTGTGATTTATTCCATTGATATGTCTATAGAGAGTAATTATACCTTCACTTTGCCTTTTGTTTACTAAACTAAACAAAATCTCTTTTAGTAATATTCAAGAATCTTCCCAACCCTGGCTTATGCTACTTCCTTTTTGCACTTTTTTCACTTTTTTCTGGAAGATGATGATCAGGACCTAGGACAATAGCTATGGCAAATATTTAGTTTGATTTGTCTTCAGTTACATCTGCCTTTTCCTAACCTTGTTTCATTGGCAATCTGTAAACATTCCCTTATTAGTTAGTACGACCATTTTTTTCTCCTTTGCATTTGGTGAACAAATAGAAAAACAAACTAAATAAAACATTATTTCTCATTAACTGACCATCTTTGGAAATTGTACTATCAAGTTTTGCAATTGTTATCAATCTAATCCTCAAATTGAGACCTAGACAATGGGACAGAATGCACCCTCTGCAAGTTTGCAGATGATACGAAACTGAGAGGAGTGGCTGGTACACCAGAGGGTTGTGCTGTCATCCATAGGGACCAGCATACGCTGGAGAAATAGACTGACAGAAAAATCAGATGTTCAACAAAAGGGAAATGCCAAGTACTGCCCCTAGGGAGGAATAACCCTGAACATCCTCACAGGCTGGAGGCTGACCATATGGTAAGAAGTTTGGCAGAAAAGGACTCTGGGGGTCCTGGTGAACACCAAGTTGGTGGTTACCCAGCAATATGCCCTTGCAGCAAAAATGATTGTCAGCTTCTCAGGCTAGAAGCAGCATTGCCAGCAGGTCAAGGGAGGTGATCCTTCCCCTCTACTCAACTCTGGTGAGACATATCAGGAGTTTTGTGTCCCTTTCTGGGGTCCCCTGTACAAGACAGACATGGACGTATTGGAATGAGACAGTTAAAGGGAGGAGAGATGATTCAGGGATTGGAGCATCTTCCATATCAAGTCAGACTGAGAGAGATGAGACTGTTCAGTCTGGAGAAGAGAAGACTCAAGGGGGATCTTGTGAATATGTGTAAATACCTGATAGGGAGGAGTAAGTTAATGGCACCAGACTCCTGTCAGTGGTGGCCAGTGACAGGACTAGAGGTAGTGTTTATAAAATAAATAAAGACACTGAAGAATATATTTAATAATGTCTGTCCCAAGGTGATCATCCTTAACAAAGAACCACTCCTTCATCTCAATTATTTTTTTTGCAAAAACTGACTTAATGAATCATCTTAACCCAACAAATACACAATTAATAAGGATGATGGAAAACATATTTTACTTTCAGTACCCTATAAATCTTAAAATAGCCACACTATATAGCACTCTAATCCAAAGATGATCACATAATCTGTAATGTTACATCTTTTTGGGACTTGTGATATCACATAATATTTTGTGAAGCAAAAATCACTGTTTTTTTAAGAACATTTTTACTATGGTCCAAAAATATTTTTAGATAAAATAAAATACTAATAGACAAGACTACAAGTTTGAAGTCTGCTTACATCCATAAACAAGACAATGAAAAAAAAATCCATTGATGTCCATGGCCTTGAGACAGCCTTTTGTTTTCCAGGTGGTATTCACAGGCTTTCAGTTTAGAGTGAGAAAATGGTGTTCTTCAGCTGCTAATGTATCCTATACCTATATCTATACTTAACTATACTTATCTGAATTGGTTTGTAGCCAATTAACCATCATCCAAACTCAAAACCTATCTAAACTGAGTTATTCAATTGACTGCACCAGCAAGGTCAGGTATAATAAAGCTTCATACGCAGCTACTTGATGCATGGATTCATGATGAATTCTCAGAGTAGTTGTGATTCCATCAATTCCTTTTGAGATGAACTAACCCTTTATAAACCTATCTAGAAATGCTCTTTATTTGTTAGAAGTCTAAATCTGACAGATTCTGACAGCCTGTCAGCCTCTCATGAACAACTCAGCTGGAGCCTGCTTTACTTTCGTATTTTGCCACCAGTTCATTCATTATTTCTGAAATGTTAACATCGACTTCTAGCTGCCTGATTTGAGGGGATGATAATTAAGCTAGACTAATTAAAGGTGATAGTATAGCCCACCTGTATTTATATAATATTTTTAAAGCAAAGTTTGAAAAAAAATTTATTGCATAGTTTTTCGTTCAGATCGTCGGAACTATCGCATTATATTAGTAGTGCAAAATATTGATTATTATTGTTGGGAAAAAATACTAAGACAAATGACATTGTTAGAATGGAGGTTTTAACATGTAGTCATTACGTCATCATCCAGGAAGACCTGTTTTACTTTTAAATTGAGTAAAATCAGAACGCTTGTATTATTGATGAATGAAGATAACATGGAATCATAGAATTATAGAAAGGTTTGGGTATAATGTAAGGTTTTTTTAAAAAGGAAACAAAAACATCTGTTAATTTAAGCTACAAAATAGTATTTCACACTTGTGTGCCTTCTCTAAGCTTTTGTAATACAATGTTTTTTACTCCTTTTTTTTTTTTATATAACCCAGTGCGTATAATCAATCAAAAAAATTATGCAAAAGAAGTGTCAAATTCAGTCCTGTAAAAAGATGGCATTTTTGCATATGCTTAGAGAGCAGGTGACTATATGTCTGTGAAACATGGAATCTCAAGGATTGATCAACACCTACTCAAAGGATTTGGGATTGCAAATTTAAACATAAGTGGCCACAACCCACTTATATTCCAAAGAGATGCCCAAGACTTTTTTTGTTTGAAGTTATCTCTTTATTCATGTTGATTTTAAGTAAGACTACTCGCTATAACCGACTTCCACAAAGGCTTAAAATGTGACTCAAGAAAGAGTAAAATGTGGAATTAGTCCCTATGTGCTGCAAAGCTGTAACAATACAGGATATAGCTACCTAGCCATGTTTAGTTATTCTTGCTGGGAGATAAGTAAGCCTTGTGTACTCTTTAACTCCTGTATAAATGTCTTTCATTTTTCCCTCTTGTCCTTTGTCATTTGCTGAACTGATTTAGCAATGCAAAGGGGATTCAAACCACTTGGGCATCTATTAATGCTGGGTAAATAGAAGTTGGGGCTGTTTTTTTAATGTATTTTCCAACCTTGTTTATTGTCATTATGCTAGATTTCTGGGGAAAATATTTTTATTGGCAAGAAGGTCCCCAGAAAGCGCAAGGTTTGTAAATAACAATGGGAACAAGTTTTCCTGAGAGAATTAATTCTGGGAATTCTGCCCTGACCATACTGAAAACTTCATATACATATCTGTATAATACATTTGCAGAATAATTGTGAATTTTTGCAAGTGGAACGTGATGTTATGACAGTCACAGTTCTCTGAAAAATGGTTTGTGTGCTCAAGTTCTAGTCTGTTTCTGTATATCTGAAATGTTGAGAGAGAAAGACATTATAATGAAGGGTAGTCAAATAAGTCTGAAGTAAAGTGGTGAAAAGGGAGCATTTCCAGGGTACAATTCAACTTCTTACTATTTCCTCTGATTTTGCTGATGCCTCTGCACCTGTAAGAGTAAATGAGATTAATCTTGTAACTCTTCTAAGTATCTTTGCTCTCCAGGATTTCTTTTGAGTTACACAAGTCAAAGGTAAGATAAGAAATGGAAAACTGAAAATTTGTTTACAAGTACATTGTTAGTCTAAGAGATAAAATACTCTGCCAGGTCACAAAAGCCTAAAATCCTCAGGATATGAGGCTGGATTTGGTTTACCTTTTAATAAAGATCAGCCAAATTCTGAAGATAAAGAAGAGTACTATGACTTACATTCCATTTATTTTAAGGCTTTGTAGAAACTCCTTGCACAAGGTTTTCTTTTCTTGTTTTTTTTCCTTCCTTCTGTAAATTCTGCAGACCTTTAGAATTTTGTTGTGACAGCTTATCTAGTCTTAGCAAATACAACCTAATTTACTAATTAATTTACATAGTTTCAGCGTAATGTACCAACATCTGCCTGTAAACTTATAGGTGAAACCAATTGTGAGAAAAGAAAGAAAAGTATTCAGAGGAAAAAGGAGGAAGTTGATATAATAAAATCCAGAGATTATGGTTTTGACTCTAGTTTCATGCTTTGCAGGGTAACCTATGCTGTAGTAATGTCTGGTAATAGAAATGTCAGCTATCAGAAGTAAATATAAAGAAAAAATCTCAGATAGCTAGAATCAAAATTCCTGAGAGTTAGCCTTTTATGAAAGCATATCATTAACTTCTTTGATCAAAGACCATTAATCATGCTGAATTATTTTTAGTAAAGCTTGACGTCTGTTTCCAGTAACCCTCAAGCTGGTCTTTAAGAACAATCATTTATTCAAGAGTCAACACAACATAGCATAAATATTTGGCTTCCACATTGCTTTTACATTCAAGTGTTATCATTAGGTACAAGATTAACCACTGTCTTTGAGAGAGTAGTTTAGCAAGTGTTACTCATTTCTTGTAAAGCAGCTGTTTTCCAACTCACATAATTTACTAAACAAATAATATAGAAGTCAGGCTATACATTTGTACTGAAATAATAATAATCTGTTAGTTTTTCAGAAAAGAGCTGATTTGATCTGTAGTAACATTTACTAATGCGGCCTTTCCCAAGGTCTTGAAAGCCAAGGGTTCTCTTTTAAGAGAATGGAAACCATTGTACTTTCTGGGATCCTGTTTTATATAATTAGGTGCCTGCCCAAATGGACTGGTCATTCAAAAAACCCCATAACTTGATTCTTTTTCAGTATTGTTTCTCATGGAACTGTGCAAACATGATTTCATTTAAAGTGTTACCACAAACCTCTGAATTTTCAAGTGAAAAAACTCTGCAAGTGCAGGAAGATATAAAGAATTGGTTATTCTTAGGATAACTAAGTCCTTATTTGAAAGTAAAATACCTGAAGATCTTGAGAATTTGGGAAGCAATAAAAAGTTGTTATATATGCCCAAGAATGTTTCACTGTATTTCCGAGGTTTAAGGACAGCATTTATGAGTATTACAATATATACTTTTCCTCTCTTATATTGTGTATATTTTACAGATGTATTTAACATTTCAAAACCTCCATCACCACAATGCTTGTTTATTTGGAAACCCTACTCGCCTCTGCTTGCAAACCCTGTACCTGGGATATATGTTAAAACAAGAAGTGAAGAACTAGTACTGTAATGGCTTTTCCTACTAAGGATTTGTGTTTGGGTTTGTCAGGGTTTTTTTTAACAAATTGGAAGAACAGAAAAATGGAATGGAATGGAATGGAATGGAATGGAATGGAATGGAATGGAATGGAATAGAATAGAATAGAATAGAATAGAATAGAATAGAATAGAATAGAATATTTCAGTTGGAAAGGACCTACAATGATCATGTAGTCCAACAGCCAGATCACTTCAGGGCTGACCAAAATTTAAAGCATACTATTAAGGACATTGTCCACATGTCTGTTAAATACTGAAGCTTAGGGCATTAACTGCCTATTTAGGAAGCCTGTTCCAGTGTTTGAGCACCTTTTTGGTAAAGAAATGCTTCCTTATGTCCAGTCTAAACCTCCCTTGGTGCAGCTTTGAGCTATTCCCAAGCGTCCTGTCACTGTCCTATACTGGATACCAGGGAGCAGTGCTCAGGACCTCTCTCTGCACTTCCCCTCCTCAGGAAGCTGTAGAGAGCAACGTGGTTGCCCCTCAGTTTCCTTTTATCCAGAGTAGACAAACCTAAAGTCCTTAGCTGCTTCACATAGGATATTCCTTCCAGCCCTTTCACCAGCCTTGTTGCTGTCTCCTGGCCACATTCAAGGACCTTAACCTCCTTTGTAAATTGTGGGTCCCAGAACTGCACACAGTACTCCAGGTAAGACCACACCAACACTGCATACAGAAGGATAATTACCTCTTTACACTGGCTGGTTATACTGTGTAGAATGCACCCCAGGATGCAGTTTGCCATCATGGCTGCCAATTTTTCTAGATGCCTCTGCAAGACCTACTGTCCCTCAAGAGATTCAACAACACCTCCTAGTTAGATATCATCAGCAAATTTGTTAATGGTGCATTCAAATCTTGCATCCAGATCATTGATAAAGATATTGAACAGGACTGGCCCTAGAATTGAACCCTAGGAACACTGCTGGTGACCAGTGGCCAGCCAGATGTAGCCCCACTCATTACAACCATTTGAGCTCTGCCCTTTAGCCAATTCTTCACTCAGTGCACCATGAACCTCCATCCCAGAGTTGGACAACTTGTCCAGAAGGATGCTGTGAGGGACAGTATCAAAAGCCTTAGTTAAATCCAGAAAAACTACATCCACTGCCTTTCCTTCATCTGCTACACGGGTGGTTCTATCATGGAAGGATATAAAATTAGTGAAACAGGACTTTAGTGAACCCATGTTGACTGTGCCTGTGTATTGGATTATTATTTAAATTTTAAATGTCTTTCAATACTACCCAGTATGTTCTTCTCCATAATTTTTCCAGGAACTGAGGTTAGACTAACATGTATGCAGTTCCCTCATGTCCTTTTTGTGGATTGGAATGACACTGTTTAGCTCCCACTCAGCAGGGACCTCCCAGCCTCCCAAAACATTTGAGAGATGATAGAGAGGTTTCCTGCAATAACTTCTGCTAGTTCCTTCAGTAGTAATCTTGGCTTTTGCAAGTTCTAAAGGAAGTCCTTAAATATAAAACTTCTCTGTATGGAAATAATTTTGGGGGGTTTTAAACTTTAAGATGCAGTTTTGTTGTTTTATATATCATTATATTTACATGGTACTATCACACTTTTAGACAGGTCTGAATTGTCAGTTAGCAAAATGTTGTAAAGTCAGTTCTCCTATGGCATGCTTCTCTATTAATTCATAATGTGCTTGGCTTCTGAACACTTAGGTATATAATGACTCTGAACCAGAATTCTCTTTTTGTATGAACTCCCTAACATACTGTCCGCTGACAGGTCAATTTAGGCAGATCTAAAGGAGAAAAGGCAGTCTGTGAGCACTCCCATATGCCCAGAGGAGATTCCCTATAGGTTAAGAACTTATTGTTGGAGTGGAGGGCTATGTGAAGACCTAATTCACCTTTGTTACCTCTGTTGAGTTTGGTGCTTTCAAATACTGGTCTGTGTTCACTGATAACTATAGTTCAGCAGGACAAAATAAAGCTGATTAACTCTTTGCACATAGGTCATTGAATAGTCAGTGAAGCTAAATAATTTTACTCATGAATACTATTATTGAATTAGGGCAGCAGAGCTGGGGTTGGCTGGGACAGCCTTCAAACCATCAGCGTTCACAAGAAAGGCTTTGTTTTCCCATTATCAATTTCCCTCAGCAACTGACATCTAAAGAATTCTTTGATATATTTCTTGAAATAAGTTATTAGACTCCAAATTACAGAAGGATAAAATGCCTTGACACGTATCCATTTCTAGGAAGCTTTTAGACCCAAGTCCCCAGTGAAGCAAAGAGAACATGTTCTCCTTTCTAACACTGTCAACATTCACTTCACAAGCACCCAAAATTAATAATTATTTAGCCACTGAACAATTATGACAGATGATTAATTGATCACAAGGAGCTAGTTCTTGTGGTGCTATTAATCAGGATGTCATCAAGCAGAAAGAGAAGGTAAGCAATCTATATCTGTTACAAACCATGTAAGGGACACATTACTCAGTCAGCATGGAAAGGTCATTGTGCAGCTGAAAGCAGGATGAGCAGACTCATCCAGATTGATGAGAGAGTGTTATTTTGTGTATTCATTGTCAGGGAAAAAAATACCATTCTGTCTGTACAAACACTGTATATAACTGGTTTACCAAAACAAAATGCTAAGAAAAGAGCAGGTTGCTGAACTGTCAACAACACTTTAGTCTTCTATTGCTCAAAGACTACCAAATGTGTTATGGAGTAAAGGAAGGTGCTTTCCCCTCCCACATCTCTGTGTTTTCTTGCTAGAAGACTCTTTTGCAGCTGTGACCTCTGGACATCGCAGGCCTCTATCACCTCCTCTCCCCATGATTACCATGCAACTCATTAAACACTGCTCGTTACTGTCTGCTGTAGGGGGAAGTCTATTTGGTAAAGGAGCGCAGGAAGAGGAGTAGGCTGAGGAAGAAAGAGTAAGAGCCATTATGTATGCTCCACAGAGTGCTGGAGTTGTATGCTAATGGGAGAAAACATGGATGGCATTGACTGTAGGACAGCTAGGACAGCTTCCTTTCCTCACTCTTCTGAGCTCCTTAGGTATGTTTGTGCACAGCAACTTTGAGGTTTGCCTGCACAGTTAGCCACATGCAGATGTGATCTCTTTCTGCCTGTATTTCAAGATAAGCAGAAGCTATTATGTTAATTGCATGGCAATTAACATTAACCTTGAATCAGAAGCTTATAAATATAAAGAATCTTTAAGAAACATTAGAGCAGGGATGAAGAATTCTTTGTATATCTGCCAGCCACTGATGGCTGTAATACTTTTTACCCAGTGGGATCTCCAAGGACAGGCACAGTATATATCATGTTCCTCTGTGTGCTTCCTAATACAGTGTGCTGTATATCCAGGCTTGGTAATGGTATGAGCACTGTCTGTGTTTTGTGCCAGAGGGAAATAACATTCAGAAAGCTTTTCCCTGGGGTGTGCGTGTTAAATTCCTGGAGGGTATGGATACCACTGTCTCCAGGGTAAAAACTGTCTTTGCTTTCAGACTTCTCTCACTAGGGACCAGAGGTTTAAGATGGGTGAATCCATAAATAGTTATATTTTAACCCATGCTTATCCAAGGGCCAGTTTTTCCCTGCAGATAGATCCAGTTCAGCTATGTAGACATTGTACAGATGTCTTAGTAGAGAACAGTGTTTGGGCTAAATTATCTTGCTGAGAGAGAAAGTTTATTGGCTCAAGCACAACATCACACTGCTGCAGGTGTGGTTTCTAGATTTCTGCCATGCAGCTGTCTTGGGACAATGACAGAAAGAGCCTGAGTCTGTCTGAAATGAGTTTACAAACTCTCTTAAATACTCCATAAAGACTTTTCTTAATTTCTTTTTATGCCTCAATGTGGCGTTGTGAAAAAGTATGTGCAATACATAGTTGTTATGAATTGTAGGAAAGCCTAGGTAAAGGTTTCCAGGTGTACATTCTTTACAGGTTACAAGGCTTTCTTCTAGATTTTTGGAGCCAATGTAGAAAGAGGAAAAAGGAGGCAATAGGAAAACACAGACCCAGTTGTGTCTTGACCAGACAGCTCAGCCTCAGCCCAGCAATTCATTCAAAAATATTATATGCTTTTCCCTGTTTACTCTTTAGCTATTTTAGACATTAGATTAGAAGGTTAAAAAGCATTGTCTTTACTCTACTGATTACCTCATCTTGAACTTAAAATCAGTAGACCATAATACTGGTAGATATTTATCTACTTAATATATTTACTTACTGATTCAAAAATATTTCAGTCAGTTAAATAAATAGATTCTTTCTTAACAGAAAATGCCAGTTTCACAGGCATTTTTCCACAGAAAATTATTGCATAGAAGCTGCTTTTTTCACTGATGGAGAATTTCCAAGCAGCTCTGTTATTTGCTTATTAATTTCTATTGGACAATTTGCTACTGGGCATCTTACAAATATTTAGATAGAATTGTATAAACACAATACTATAACAATTTTAATCATTCTTTTGTTATGAAAAATTTTTACTTATCTATCACTCTCCAGTTGCATAACTCTTACATAAAGAGTCATACTCTAATTCTTAGCCATTGTTGTTTATCTTGACCTTTTCTTGTGCCTGGAGTCACAGAGAGGTGTCATGCAGTTTGCAGAAATTTTCGATTGAGAAAATGCAGCCACTAGTCTCATGAAGTTTATATGTCTGCCTCCAGCCAGGAACATGCAAGTAAATTAGTGAGACCTTGGCATAAAAATACTAATGGAAATTGTGAAAATACAAAATGCAATCAATATTGCAAAATACCGGAGAGGATAGGGAAAAAAGCCCTTGAACTCTGAAGGAGAAACTAATAAGGAAGAATGTAAAGTCAGGAGATAACCAGAACTGTGTCAGCTCTGGCATGGTTGCGAAGCTACAGGAGTTGCATTGTGATCCACAGGACCCAAAAACAGCAGAAAGGAAAGATAAGCACTGAGAACATGACTTGAGATTTGACAAGCAGGGGTTTCACCAGTGTTTGTCATACTGTAAGTTTGGATGTGATTCATCATCACATGCAGACAAATTTGAAGGTGTAAATGAATTTGCACATAAATATGAGCCCTGCACTGAGCTGACCTAAAATCTGAGCAAATTATTCCGTTTAAACCATGTTTTCATGGTGTGCTCTAAAGCAGTACAGCCTCCTTGGAAAATACTGTGATAAATCACACATCAAACTGAGCTCACTGTGATGGCAATTTTACAAACTTTATTTCTTATTTCTCAGATATGAAGTATATAAAGATGCCAGTGATGGGAAATAAATATGACACTGCTTTCTCTAGTTAGATATTTTTAAACTGCTAAGAT
This sequence comes from Aegotheles bennettii, assembly GCA_013398125.1. Classification (NCBI taxonomy): domain Eukaryota; kingdom Metazoa; phylum Chordata; class Aves; order Caprimulgiformes; family Aegothelidae; genus Aegotheles; species Aegotheles bennettii. Next base: position 46,504 of record VZRW01009708.1, on the reverse strand, counting down.
GAATATATTTTCTCTTTCAGTGATTGTGTTATCAGAGGACCATGTGAACATTGCATCTGCTTTATGCTGTTGTAATGAAATGTGCAGGACCTAATTCGCCACTTGGTTACTCCAATCTAATACCACCGTAACTCCACTGATATCTGTGTAATGAAAAGACTTGTTATATTTGTTTATGAGGAAAAAATTGGTGTGTTTTTGAGCTCTTTAACTCAAACTTCCTTAAGTTTTCCCAGTCCTTTTCAGTTCATAAACAAACTTCCCAGGTAAATAAAATAGATCCAGAGTGAAACATGGTGACCACATATTCATTGTTTATAATAAATATAGAGTAACTTGAAGTGACTTCAGTGATTAATGATACCACACAAGCAATATGTAAAGGAACTGAGATACTTTTGCTAAGTATGCTGCTAAGATTTGGGAGCTAAAATATGGCTTCCAAGTCCATTTGTTTCTCTGAAATAGGTATAGGGAAAGCCATGCCAGTAAGTTTAAATTTGTATACTATTGAATAACAGGCATTTTTTAGTTCAATTGTAGTTCAGGATTTGGAATAAAGTGTTAGTATCTGTAGAAAAAAATCTGGACTTGATTCTTTCCAAAAGAAACCTTTAATAGGAAAATAACTTGATAGCTATGTAAATGTTTGGAAAACAGAAGTCTTATTTGCTGTTTATTTTCTAAAGGGTAGTAGGGCTTGTGTTCTTCCTTTCTTGCTAGGGGCAAGCTTACATAAAAATACAAACACTGCAGCTTATATTCTATCCAATATCATAGTCTTTTGAAAAATCACAAACTTAGATGTCAGGAACCCAGAGTGATGTGGCTTTAGGTAGGGTATAAACAGCAGGAGCAAATGAACTTTTAAAAAACCAAGATGCTGTTTTCCTACAGCTCAATTTGCCCCTTTCTGAGCCAGAGCATTACTTCTCCAGAATTGTGTTGTTTTGCATTTTCTTTTTTTTTTTTTTTCCATAAGCACCTAAGGGAGGCATTTAAATTTAATCACATTCAGGTTCAGCACTCATCTTGGTGATAGTAAAACAGGTGTGGATTGGGGGGGAAGACAGGTTTTGCTGATTTGTGAGATCCTATCATTCAGCATCTGCTGACCAAATTGCCAGCTAATCATCTGTGAAAAAAAATGTCTTGTTTTGACAAGGAGAGCATTTCATCACCTGTGGAAATTGCCTTCTGAATCCATAGCCTGGAGCCCAAATCTCTGCAGGAACTGAAAGGAGAAATTTCCATCTGTATTTCTAGTCCCTTCTGTTCAAAATTTAGGTGATTGAGTGGATACCCTCGTTGAAAATTTCCCTGGGTTTTATTAGCTAGCTTTGATTTCTGCCCTGAAGGTGACATTTCCTAGCACCCATGAAAGAAAATGTCCACTCCACAGGGAAAAACACAGGAAATTTTAACTGTTGTTTTGGTCAAATTAAGACACTCTGTTCTGTCCATCCTGCAGCCTGACCACGCACAAAGCCATTCTGGTCCAGCAGCCAGGCTGTACCGATGCTAATGTGCCCAGCAGCTAATGACCAGAAAGCAAGGTCATTAAGCATGTTTGAAAGGTCTCTGGGTTGGATCTGGCTCATACATCTCTGGCAAGGAGCATGGGTTAACCTGGGAAGCAGCTGTCTGTCTGTGCCTGACTTTAGGAAAATGTCCAGAGTCCTGAGGAGTTTAACAGGATACTATAAAGATTTTGACATTTTTATGGGAAGCTAAAACAAGGACTTAAAAACAAAGAAACAAACAAAAAAAACCCCAAGAAAATCTGAAACTTAACACAGACTCTTCCTTATGGGACAGGTTTCATAATTTCATACCATACTAGTATTTTCCCCTGAAGCATCTGCTATTATCTACTGCCAAAGTGGAAATAATTGAGTAGGTGGTTTATATATTGCTGTGTCCCCTTCTCTGTTAGTTGTAAGCTCTTTCATCTTCACAGGTACCAGTGTGTGTGAAGAACAAGATAAATAGAAAGGGAATTTCACATCTTATTAAGAGAGAGCGATAACAAATTCTTCCTTAGCAGCTTGTTCTGTTGTGTGCTTTTCTTCCTCTCTGCCTCTGTGTTGACACTGAGCAAGCGGTCCAGGTTGCTGGTCACCATAGTGCTTGTACTGAATGAGATGTACAAGAAGATTTGCAGTTCCTCACAACTGCAAAGGAAAGCAGAAGATGGGTTTCAAGAGTGTTGTTGTGGTGAAGTGCACAATCCCTGCACTTTAGACAGGTAGAAGTCTGAAAACACAGAATGCAGGGGAAAAGGACTACCTGTGAAAGGTGTTCTGCCCCCAGGTAGATACTGATCAAACTACCCGTGACCCGAACACTGTGAACAGGGCAGTACAAACAGAACAACACAAACAGGGATTGTCAAAGGCAAGACAGTTTGCTCGGGCAGTTTGCGTGGGGCAGGATGAGTGGGTAGGATGGTTAATAAAAAATATTATACAAGCTTGGTCAAAGGAAAATGGTTTCCACACAGCAGAAGAAAATCTTACACCAAACACCAATGGCAATAGATGTGGGAACCCAGACCAAGCCCTTACAGAAGGATGCAGTGGTGCAGGTCCCAGGCTGCAGGGAGTGCCACAGCCTCTGTGGGCATGGCTGTGTGTGGGGTGAGCAGGGAGAGAGGCTGCTCAGGCGAGCGGCACGGCTGCAAGATGAAGTATACAGGCTGCAGGACGAACTAAAAAGGCTTAGAAGTATTAGGGAGGCTGAAATGGAGAGAGGGTGGTGGAATCAGGCTCTGCCTGACCTGCAGCAGAGATGTAAACAGCAACCAGGTAGTGCCCAGGATCAAGGGGCCCCTGTATCTGGCCCCCGTCAGCCACAAGATGGAAGCCTAAATGGAAGGGGTGAGTGGAGGCAAGTTCGTGACTGTGGCAGAAGGCAAGTGTCCTCCTTGCCTGGCTCACCTCCCCAGGTACCCCTGAGAAATAGGTATGAAGTCGTACTGGAAAGGGTCCTGTCTAATGGGGATGCAGATGATAGGCAACCTATGCCAGAGGGCTCACCACAGTCAGGGAGGCCTTCCAGGCATATAACAACATCTTCCACAAGAAATAAAATTCATAGTTGTTGGTGACTCCCTCCTGAAGGGAACAGAGGGTCCAATATGCTGGGTTGACCCTCACCAAAGGGAATTCTGTAGCCTTTCTCGTGTCTGGATCAGAGACATCACCAGGAAACTCCCCAGCCTGGTGAGGTTGTCAGACTATTACCATTTATTGATCTTCCAGACAGGTGGGGAGGAAGCTACATCCTGTAGTCTGAGAGGATTGAAGAGGGACTTCAAAGCCCTGGGATGGTTGGCGAGTCTGGGGTGCAAGTTATCTTCTCGTCCCTCCTTTCACTTGTAGGTGATGATGTGGGGTAGGATAGAATGCCCAACCACCCTCTCAGTAAAGAACTTCTTCCTAATATCCAACCTAAACCTGGATATTTAGCTTAGAGAAGAGGAGACTGAGGGGGGACCTCATGAATGTTCATAAATATGCAAAGGGTGAGGGTCAGGAGGATGGAGACAGGCTCTTCTCAGTGATGTCCAGTGATAGGACAAGGGGGAACGGGTGCAAGGGGGAACATAGGAGGTTCCTGGTGAACATAAGGAAGAACTTTTTCACTGTGAGAGTGACAGAGCACTGGGCCAGGCTGCCCAGAGAGGTTGTGGAATCTCCTTCTCTGGAGACATTCAAAAACCGACTGGATGCGTTCCTGTGTGAGCTGCTCTAGGTTGTTGTTCTCAGTCAGGGGGGTTGGACTAGATCATCTTTTGAGGCCCCTTTCAATTCCTAACATTCTGTGATTCTGTGATACCTATGTGAATAAGAGCAATATGTATATCCCTTAGCTGGTCTTCTGAGAGCCACCTTCTTCAGACCTACCTTGGTAGACTGGTACAGAAATCAGCTCACTATAAACATATTCCTTCTGAAAAGAGATATATCTTTCAAGAATTAGGGATCAGGCAAGGTAGCATGGCAGGTATTGGGGTATTTCCTCACTGGTCTGACAGATAATATTTTGCCTCTTATTCAAATCATTAATAGTACAACCAGATGAAAAAGTCCTTGTTTACAATGATGGGCTGTCTGCAGTCCTCAGAGAATGATTTATAATCAGGCACCACTGTGTGGGAGTCAGCACTCTCAAGCTCAGCAGGTTACTTAGGGACCACAAGCTGCTCTTATGTCTCATGCCTCCAACCCTCACTTAAAACAGGTAGGGCTGCAAACAGCAGCAGAGTGGAACAGGCACATCTATGAAATTCCAGTCAAAATCTGTCATGAATTCTACAGCCACAGATTGGGGTCACATGTGGAGAAGGTTGCTGCTCAGGTCATCTGAGCTGGTTTTCATGCTGCACACCCTATATGAGACTTTGACGATTTGGTCACTTATTCGAGTTTCTGCCAGTGAACTGTGTTCACTTCAATAACAGATTTTTATGTTTCTGATTATAACAAAAGACATTTGAAAATAGTGAAGAAAGAAAACGGGCCTAATTCACTAATGCAGAGCAGCTTTGCAATAGAAGGTGATGTAAGTAAAGAGATTGATTCAATTTAGTGGCCGAGAGGAGCAGCTTACTTTGGGTTTAGCAAAGAATTTTCCTGACAAGCATGAATGCAATATATACAAACATATTTATTTGATTGTTTCAAATATTTCTCACTTCAGATTAATTATTTATTTTACACTGTAGGCATCCTTCCCTGAGAAAGCCTCTAATGTGAACAGAATTAAACTTGTTTACATAGTTGGTAAAATTGTGACTCAAGAAGTCTTCTGATAGATAATAGACCCTTTATTTCTCCATCTGAAATATCTCATTTTTAGTATAGGAATAAAAAAGTTTTCCAGACTCACCAGGAATTTTTTCAGGAAGTTGATGGATGAAAGTATACATAAATATTGTAGTTATAGGCAATGATAGAGATAAAATGTCCTGTTTCAAAACATGTAACCAGCAATAAAACTATATTGCAACAAGTATGTTTTAGCACCATCTAGCTATCTTGTTAGGTAAGTCACTAGCTGTATAACATTCATGAAATATGATCCTATTCTAAAAAAACCCACAACACAATTCTGTATATTTTTTTCCCAAATTAGTTGCAGAAATTGATATTGAAATATCTGTAAATTTTTATACATGTTCAAATGACAAGTGTTAAAATGTATTAGTCCTCAAACTGGAGTGTGTGTCTTGGTTTAAGATAAAGAATGGCAGTGCTAATAGTGTGGCTCTCATAGTTGTAATGATTTAGTAGATATGAGTGAAGTAAAATAGTTCTCACCATAAAACACTGCCACAGCTCAAGGCACAACATGGTTTCAACAAGCCAAGTCTGTGTGTGCTTTTGGAGCCTGATCTCTGAACTGTACAAGCTCTTTGAATTTGCTCACTCCTTTGTTATTACTTTATTTAGATTGAAATTCCCCCAAAGGGTGTGGTGGGGAGGAGGAGGGAAGCATTACCACTGTGTTACAATAAGGTGTGTGGGGATTGGTTTTCCTAGTAATTCCCTGTTTGTAAGTGTAAACTCTATAACCTACGGAGTTTAAAAAATTGTCAATAAGTAAATGCAACATCTCAGATCAGTGCCTGTGAGTTTAGTCCATCTGTGAAGATCAAAGTACACTTTCATAAAAAATCATGAGATGAACAGCAATTATCCACACTGAAGACAGTGGCACCAGGCTCCATAGAGGTGCCCTATTCAGGAATAGAAAAGTCATCCATCTTTGCTTATTGCTGGCACTGGGATAGCTAGTAGGATACTTATGATGTTCTTTGTGTGAAGCGCAAGGTTTTTTTGGGGAAAGAGAGAATTTAAGGTGAAAATAGACCAAGTTGATTAGTTTCCAATGATGTGACTTTAAGAATAACACATAAAATAGTAGATTTAAGAAGAGTCAGCACGTGAATAAAGATAACTGACACAAATATTATCTGCTGTGCATCTTATTCTGTGAAGTTTCTATGCAGATTTGGAAGTTGTGATGTTAATTATTTTGGGTCCTGATCAAACACCCACTGTGTACAGCAAGAGATTCCAGAGACTCAGATATTCTGGGCCTTCTATCATTTTTTCACTTGTTTCCTAAGCATTTATTCTAATTTAATAATTGAAATTGCATGGTTAGTACTGGGACCTAAAATCTCTTCAGGCATCTGAAACATAACACTGAATTTGTGAACTGTTGCAAAATGGGTCACTCAGTTCAAACACACGACATTTAAGCATTTGTTAACACTGGTTAAATATACAATTAAAATTTTTAACTATTTTTTTTTCAAACAATGGTTCTATGAAATAGCAGTTAAAAATAGTCCTTATTTATTACACTTTTTAGCAGTATGTGGGGGCAAAACAACAATAAAAAAGGTGCAATAGAGCCTTCAGTACTGAAAGAGGACTTAATTTGAAGCTGTTTTCCTGCTGTATTGCTCAGCACAGAAGTGGTTTATACAGCTCTGAGACCCATCTGTGCAAGTGAATCAACAGGCAAAAACAACCAAGAACATGTAAGTGGAAGAGTTACCATCGCCTTCCTTCATGAGTAAAAATAGGAGACTCAACAATAACAATAAAATGACCTTGGTCCAGTGATCTTTCTTTCTACTGGTATTTCTTTATGTTCCTGTATTTTCTTTCAAGTGAAATGTTTCTGTTACTATTATTTGATAGTATTCTTCTATTTTGTTTTTTTATTTGGATGTGATTTTAGTAGCCCTTTCTTCTCATTTCTCATATAATCCACCCCGTATCTGTAGTTATGTTGAGTGTCTATTCATAGAGAAGGTGAGAAGGACCAATTCCTATTATGTAGTTGTTGTTTTTTACCTGGAGCTGCCACAAGTAATTTATTTTTTTAGTTCTGTATTTTATCCTGGGTGGAAATGATGCTGGAATTCTTGTTTTGTGCATTAATTGCATTGTATCTGATATTTGTTATCTTTCATTTCATTTTCACATTTTTTTCTATATATGACATCTTCCAACAACCAGTGACAAAGCACAATGAAAGAGGGCATAAATCACTATTACACCAGCAGGGACACCCCTGAGTCTGGACTGCCCTCATTTTTAGTCTTGGCATAGTCCACTTAGCCAAGCTCTGTTTTAGGAAGAAGCAGAATATGCAGAATTAATTTTATTTGGGGAACTAAACTGTTATGTTGAGGTGTCCCTATTAAGGTACTGTTAGGCAAAGAGGTGTGTTTTTAGCATATGTGGAAAGCTAAAACGTATCTAAACACACTTTTGCTTGCCATATGCTTTGTTTTAGCTCTTTACAGTACATATGATAAAGAAAATTTTTGCTAAGAATGGAAAAGAGGCAGATCATACAACTTCGAGGGCAGATGCTCTTTCTTCTCCCTTTTCTATTCACCAAAACTTAACCTAAGGGAAGCCTCTTACCAATTCTAGATGTTGTCATCATTAGATGATTAGATGATGTCATGATTAGATGACAACTACATAGCACATTTCTGATCTCAGATTTTGACCTTTGAAGTCCACATCTGCCTAACTTCCATTCTAAGAGCCAAGAGCTCTGAAGATGAAAACACCATTAGCTGCAAAAAATGAGATACCTCATATGGCATGCAGTCATTGTAGACTACTGCTGCAATGGGCATTGAGAACAGAGAGGCTGAATCCTCCTTTAATTGTGACTGACTCTCTACTCTGATGGAGGCTTGATACAGCTAGAGCGTCACCTCGGGTACGTCCGACTGTTCCTTGAATTTAGCTGGGATTTGGGTATTAAACTCCAAATACAAACACCAGGTATGGGCACAAATGTGTTTCATTACTCCATGCTTACTCTGATTGTATAAATGTTAATAATTCCAACTGTGCCTTGGTCATCTTTCGAGGTGGAAAATTCTGTTTTGTCCTTAAATGCAAAATTCACATCAATTGAATAGTATTGCCCAGAGAAACTGTGGGCTGAAGTTATTTCATGGGAGAATGGGTAAGAGCTGAGCTTTGTATTGGTTACAGAACTGATGGAAATTTCCCAGTTGTCCTTTAGACAAAATAATTTCCATTCTTCATGTAATTTAATTGCCTCATGGTGGTGTCATTTATGGCAGCTCCAACTCCAGTGTCTTCAGTGTACCTGTTCCTCCCAGGAATCTTCATATCTGAAAGAAAAAACAATCTCATGGCGTCCTCATTTCTTGAAGAGCTGAGATACTTAAATATGAAAGTTGTTGAGGGTCTTAGCAGTAAAATAGAGAATAAATGGGTTACCTAGAAACTGATTCTATCAGTTACATGTTACAGGTATGTAATAGAGAGTTTCAGTTGTGAAGCTTACTTTTCTTGCTGTATATGTGCAATGTATTTTAATAATTTCCTCTGTGTAGATACTGTTGTTGAGCAAGGGTTTTCTGCTGTCAGGATAACTATAGGATTATAGATACTCAAAATGCATGTAACGTCAAATTCTTCAGCCACTAAAATGTTATGCCTGAGGCATTACAAGGCTCATTCATTTCAGATTTGGTGATTCACATTGTTGCACTGCAGTTAACAGAATTTTGCCACATCACATTGGAATTTTCTGTTACAGCAGCAGGTTTCTGAGAGCCAAACTTACATTGTAAATTATCATGATTTACTGAAGGTTACTGTGTGATGAAAGAGGGCATTGTGCTTAAAAGAGCACCTGTTAAGCAGATCAGAGAGCTACAGGGGATAATTTTTCTGGGCACTGAACCAAGGAATTACCAATATTTGTATAGGAAAATGCTATTTATATGATGGAAAGAGTCACCCAACATTTTAAGAAAGACAGATAAATCCCATATCTAAATACGAGACAGTGTTCTTCTTTAGGGAATGGGGGAAAGGGCAAGTCTGTAAGTGACAGATTGTCAAGCCTGTGTTAACTTTGAAGTTCATGGCTTTTATAGGTTGAAGAGATTAATCTTTTAAAATAACATTCATATTTATCATTCTCATGCAGTTATCTGGTTCTCTAAAAAGCACTAAGGTAAACATAAATCTGGTTGACAGCAGAGAAAATATTTCACATGAGAGATCTCAAATGACCCAAACCACACTTTTTGAGCTTGTGTATATGATTGTTCATTCATGTGGCAGCAATAGTTTAATTCAGTATTATCTGTTTTATTAGTTTTCATTTGTTCTGCATTCTGACAGTGCATAAAGGCCCTGATTGCATTTGAGGAGTTGTGGGTTTTTTACATTGTTTGAGAATATTGCTTGCATGACAGCATCTTATTACAATTGATGCTTTGGGGGCAAGATTCTTAGTGAGGATCAAATAAAGTGTAAATGAGTATTTCTCCGGTTTTGGGGTGAGTTCTCCTTCCTAATGAGAAATACAAATCCCTACACAGTCATGCACTAAAATGACCAGAGGTCTGTCTTGTTCTCATACGGTATCTTGGCAGTGAACAAGATGACTGGAAACTGTATCCAGACCATCATGTTTAATAATTGCTGGTAGACTTTTCTGTCACTAAAGCATTTAATAACTTTCTGAGTTTAAAAAATGGATTAAAACTTCCCATTAGCAGGAAGCACGTGATGCTACTCAGAGCTGTCTGCAGAAGACGTGGTCTCAGACAATGTTGACTTTTTAAGTCTTGCCTTTTTGCTTTTCCCTCCTTCTGTGTCCAATTTTCTCACCTGATAAACACAGATTTCCCTTTTGCACTATAGACCAGTGTCTAATTGGTCCAAGTCATAGAATCATAGAATGGTTTAGGTTGGAAGGGACCTGAAAGTTCGTCTAGTTTCAATCCCTCTGACATGGGCATGGACACATTTATTAGACCAGGTTGCTCAAAGAAAAAAAATGTATCAAGGGAGAGTTGTGGCATTAGCATTTAGTCAAGAAACTTTCCATCAAATGACACCCTTGCTAACTAAATATGTTGTGTTACAGAAACAATGTTGTGTTATAGAAGCACAGCAGTAAGAGAAAAGCCATTGTACTGGGCTATAAATACAGTATAAGATACAGGTTTAGTATATTTAGTAAACATGTATATTAGTAAATTTAGCATATTTTTATATTTAGTAAATATGTATAAGAGATGAGTTCAGTTTTGGGAGGAGAATTTGTGGCTCAAAAGAGGATCTCGTCTGAGACAGATACAGGAGATAAGGGATGCATTAACCTACGAAGACTCAGAAAAAGTCCCATGAGTATATTGGGGGATTCCTTCATTTTTAGGGCAAGTTGCATTAGCCTTTTTCTGCAACACTGATTCTGTCCTGTGGCAGACAAACTCTAGGGGATGTTGTGGAGTGACAATGCCTTGAGCCTGGCAGGTGAGTTCTGCAGAACAGAAAAGAAAATCCTACTTAATCTTCAAATCACACAATCACTCCGACTAGTCTCTTCTTAAAAATCCTCATGCCATGAGCAGAAAGGGAAGACTTCAGTAGACAAGATGGCCTTTGAACATCTGAAAAGGGCTTAAATTAGGAGGGAGGATGTATATGTACACACACTATATGTGTGTATTTTTACTTTTGTAAGTATATTGTTTCCTAAAAAAATAAATAATGGGCTTAAAAGCAGTATTTAAAAAGTATTTGCCTCTTCTACATAAAACTACTTTTAGTGGAAAGTGTATTTTATGCAAATAGCATTTCAACCACTTGTTACTATTAATCAAATTGAGCTGTCAATGTAAAGGAGTCACATGCCATGTAAATATATGACTGGTACTCCAACAGTTGCCAGTTGCTGATGTCTGCTGAAGCACAGCATGAGCTGTGCAGGCTTACAGCTATCAATGCTTTCATGGCACTTCACAGTGACCCCATGCTCAGACATCCCTGACTTTCAGGGTTGTAAAGTCAGCTTCACCTCCAAACTGCTCTGTGGGTAGGAGAGGTCCTGGGTCTTTCAGGAAAAGAGCAGGCATCATTTTAACAACATTAAAGGAAATAAAAATTGTTTCCTTTGAGCAACAAATTATACCAGCATTAAGCAACAATTACTGTAATGAAAATTATTGAAACAGCAAGGTATCAGACAAACTGTGTACATCTGCTCTGTTCATCTGCTTCTTTAGAGAGTGCTTCATACACAGAGATTAACACAGTGGTTTTTGTCATATTTTACTAGAAGGAAAGCAGAGGATGCTGTTGTGCCTCATGAGGTTCTACTTTAGCTTCCTGAAGGAAAAAACTCACAAAGTGTAAACACATCTTTGTTTTTCTGTAAGTACAGGCTAAACATTCCCATGTTGTAATTGCAGCAGATATAAATAAAGTTAGATTGAGAAAATCTAAGTACTGCAAGAATAAGTCTTTAATCATTTAATAGTTGAGAGTGCTTTAGGAACTCCCATGCTGCTAAAAGATGACATCTTGTAAATGAGATGTAAATTGGAGGTCCTGACTGTTTGTGATCATTAAAGATTATATGAAGAATAGTAGTGATTAACTCTAATGTCCTGCCAAATTCTGGTGTGAATAATTATTTTTTTTCCAAATGGAGAAATTCCCCTTAGAACTTCAATCAGATTATTCATTATCCCTGTTCTAATGTTTGCTAGTCTAAATCACTAGTTTTCATTCCTTAAATTAATGTAAGTTAGTGGTTTTCAAATCATATGAAAGCTTTGTTTCCACATTCAGTTGACTAAATGGACATTTTATTTCTTCTTTGTGCATTTGGCTGAAGGAGTTTAATACCTCACAGTCTTTCCTGCCAAACCACAATGCTGGACAACCAAAAACTCTTAGTCTGCTTCTATGTTATAGTTTCCACCACTGCTGACGGTATTTGGCAGTAATTGGATTCAGATCAGGGCAGATTACTACGTGAACCCATGCATGCAGTTTGGCTGTGGGAGCAGGAATCTATGTTTAATAGACACTGATGAGCAGCATGTCTTGGTGACATCTTGTATCATCCATCCAAATGGTTATGTGATAATGCCTTACAGAAACCTTCAAGGGTAATACTTGACTGAAAAATACAGAAGAGGGGAAATAATAATAACAAAAAAAAAAAAAAAGACCAAACACTACTAATATATTTAGTTGATTAATTAACAGACTGCAGATAGCTTTTTTGTTTCACATCTTAGATTAGGGAAGAAGTATTAACAGTTTAGCCCAGACATGACTGGATTTTTTTTATTTGTTTGAAATTGTTTCTGATGAAAAAGATAGAGACTTACTTATTTTCCTTTAAGATTTCTTTTGCTTTTCAACTCCTAATGATTTTTCCTGTCATCCTGTCACTGTCAATGTCACTCTTTGAGCCAACAACCTGACTAATTCTGACTATTTCTGAATTTTCTAACATTACCTCCAGACTAATTTTGAACTCCTAAACATATGCTTGAAGATAGTCCTTTGATTAAATACTCTTCTAAAGATCCACTATTTAGGAATTTTAAGGTTCAGATGTAATTCATATTCAGCTTCCTCTAATTTAAACTACATGTAGTACAATAACTAGGGGCAGAAAAAAACATTCCTGTCTACCACGGTCTAAATTGTTGTGAATGTCTTGTAGAAAACTGGAACAAAAAGTGATGATGTGAAACAAATGCACAAGACTCTTATGACTAATTTATTCAAGATTAGGTATGACCCTCGGCCAAGTTATCATCTGTCTGTCATTTACACCTAGTCTGTATGTTTTGAATCAGTTCCTATAATCTCTGTCTTCCCTTTAGGAACATAAAGCCATAATTTTCCTAATAACTTGATTTAATTATTTTAACTGCTAGAAAAATTGCATCTTTAACTATTGACTCTTGTTACAGTTTTGTCAGCAAGACTGAAAGACCTGTCACCATTATCAGGTATCTTTTTTAACTCTAATACTATGCAATGACTGATTCACTTCCTAGCTTAAGAAGACATTCTCCTGATATTTCACTAAGTGGCTGTTTTCCAATTCATGAGACAGTTTTTGTGGCTTTCCTTCGACTTCTTCATAACATTGATGCATCCTTCATTCAGGAAGGATGCTGGTTCTGGATTCATTATTTTTGTAATAGTCCTATGATTGCTTTTCAGAGGCAAAATTTAAATTCCTAAGTTTTATATGATCATCTTATTTTCATACATCTAAGAACTAATTTTTTTCTCCATTATTTTGTACCAAAATTTGACACTGAAGTTAGTGTTTGTGGTGAGTTCTACAGGAAGGTTGTTCAGAATTGACTTTCAAGCTGAAGTCCCCTGCTTACTCATCCTGCTCAGTGAACTATATGTGGACTTTCTCCTCCATTTGCCCTAGTACCATGTTTGTTTTTTTCATCACGCAACTCTAGATTGCAGAGAAAGGTGCTACAGACAACAATGAGCAGCTCACGAACAGAAACTTCAATCCCAACATTGGAGTAGGTGGCATTTCAAGAGCTAGTCCTTGTAGATTTGTCTAGAGAAAAGTCAAATATCAATAAATCAAAGGGGCACCTGGTAGAAGTTAGCCACGGATGTACTCACAGTGCTGACTACACTGTTGCAAATGGATTGTTTGGTGAATGACTGTAAACTCCTAGAAAAATTATTCCTGTCTTAAGAAAAATAAGAATTCAGGTCAGAAGTGTGTTGTTAAGGTTTTGCTAAGATGGTATGAAATGGCCAGCTCACAAAATAATGTGTTGCCACAGTTCTCCATAAAAACTGTGCTAGTAGTAGCTTGTGTGTATCTCCATCCCACGGAGTATCCAGCAGTTCATTGTTCCACCTCTGCCAACTGCTTGTGAGCTGAAACTTGAGCAACCAACAGGTACCAAAGTTTTCTGCTTTTTTTTCTGAAGAAAATATTAATGTTTTTTACTTGCACCGAGTTATTTTAAGATTCCTTCTCAAAGGTGGAAAGGAAATGTTTATGAATGACTGGGATGGTGCCTACCTCCTGTGAGGGAGAGTTGTCATTAACATGTGAACCTGCTGTTGTTGAAGACAGGAGTTTTGTCTCTGACTGCAGTGAAAACTGTGATCTAAACCAAGTTTATGCAGGAGAAAACATCCCCTTTTTAGGCTGAAAATATTTTCTTCTGCTTTAAAGTATAAATCAGACTCTCCATCTCTTGATGACATTTATGAGGTACTGAGCAGGGTGGGTTGATGTGCCTGATATTTATAGAGGGGGGTAGGGGAGTGTAAATATGCTACAGACCTATGGAAGGCAGTCTTTGGCACATTTTATTTTCTATTTTTCAGTGGGCAGATTTTTAAAGCCCTTTGTGGACATGGAAAAATTGCATGGACATGAATAAAAGAGCATTCAAAGAAATGTCTTACCTTCTGTAATATCCCTTCCTGCAAAATGTAACTTTCAGTGTACAGACTGAACACTTTGACTGATGATAATTTAATGTCCTTCAAGCTGCAATTCAAGAAATGAACCTTGAATCTCTCTGAATGGAGGGCAAAAGAAAAAGAAGAGCTTTGTCTCCTTGGATAAAAAAGTTATTTATGACTAAGCTTGGGAGCTGTAATGCAGCATCTTTTGAATTATAACATTAACATCTGGCTCTTCACGTAAAGCTTTCTAAAAATGTGTGATGGTCTAACATGGTCTTATTTATCCAGTCCCATAATATTTCATTTCACACTTACACTGTTCCTCCTTTTGTCTCAGAGGTATTGTCTCACCTTTGGAGACAGATGTGCTGCCCTGAAGCAGTGCTGCACTAGGTATGCAACTGCAGGGTCAATTACACTGATTGTTACCAGATTGGATCAAATAGAAAATACATAGTACTTCAGTTATCCTCAATTAAAATAAGCCGTATGTGTGCTCTGTTTCACACAAGACAACCTGATGAAAAAAAAACAGCAGGTAATCATTATAAAGCAGGTAAACAAGGCACTACTAGAGCTGCTAAGAAAATAGCGGAAACTCTTAGGGATAATACATTGGCATTAGGGAGTGGGAAAGAGAAAAGTGCAAAGTGGTGTTTGTTCTCTAATTTATCTTCAGGAGCCAATTAGTAAGATGGAACTTTTTTTTTTTTTTTTCTACCTTTCACATAGACATAAATGTTTAATTATGTGTCAGGAATTTAAAACTCAAGTTAAAAATCAGAATTATGACCCAGACAAATAACAATCCAGACACAAAGCAAGGAAGCTCAACATAGTGACCATCAAAAAAGGGGGCTTAGAGGAAATCCGGATAAGGACTTTTTATGGGGGCATGTAGTAATAGACAAGGATAAATGGGTTCAGACTAAAGGAAGGTAGATTTATATTGGATATTGGGAAGATGTTCTTTACTGTGAGGGTGGTGAGACACTGGCACAGGTTTCCCAGAGAGGTTGTGGATGCCCCCTCCCTGAAAAGGTTGGATGGGGCTTTGAGCAACCTGGTCTAGTGGGAGGTGTCCCTGTCCATGGCAGAGGGGTTGGAACTAGATGATCTTTAAGGTCTCTTCTAACCCAAAACATTCTATTATTCTATACATTGTAGCAATTCAGAGCCATTTTGCATGTATGTCCTCTTGAACAAGTGACCAAGCATTGAAGAGCTGGTTAGATAGAAGATAGTGATTAGGACTTCAAAGTCTTACTGGTGGCCAGTTAGAAGTGGCAGTCCTCAGGGGCTGATACTGTTCTGTCACTCACCGTCTGTTACCTGGACCATAGGACAGAAACCAGTCTCAGCAAGCTCATGGCCAACATCAGACTGGGGAGAATAGTTAGCACACAGGAGGTCAAGGCTGCTTTTCAGAGGGGTCTTGGCAAGATTTAGGAATGGGCTGACAGAACCCTTGTGAAGTTTAACAGAAGTAAATGTTAAATTCTATATCTAAGGTGAAGTTGACCCCATATAACAATACAGACTGAAGGACAACTGGCTAGATAGTAGTTCCATTAAATGGTTCTGGGAATTCTGGTGAACAACAAACTGAATGCAAGTCACATTGGGCCCTTGGTGATGAAGGGTAACTCCATAGTGGTCTGTATTAACAAAAGTATAGCCAGCTGGTTGCAGGAAAATACTATTTTTCTCTGTTTGATACTTGTGAGGCTGCATCTGGAGTACTGTCCATGTTGGGGCTTCCCAGCATAAGAGACAGATTGACAAACTGGTGCAAGTCCAGTTGGCTGGAGGGCTGGAGTACATGATGTACAAGGAGTGGTTGAGGGAGCTGGATTTGTTCTGTCTGAAAAACAGATGGTAAAGGGGGAGTTTTATCACTGTCTTCAAATACCTAGTGGGGACCCAGAGATAAAACAGAGGCAGGCTCTGACAGAAGCTCAGTGAATAGATAAGAAACAATAGGCACAAAACACAGTAAAGGGCAAAAGGACAGAAGAATTGCCTGCAGAAGTTGTGCATCTCCAGCTGTGGAAATAATTCAAAAGTGGAAAAGGCCCTGAGCAATTCCATCTAATGTTGAAATTAACACTGCTTTGAGCAAAGGTTGGTATAGTTAGCATCATAGTTACCTACCAATCTAAATTATACTCTTATTCTACCTAATTCAGATACACCTTGTTCAAATGCTCAAAGTTCTGAATGAAAGATTTTATTGCTGATTTTGTCATTAGTATTAAATTAAGTTGTGGAAATACTGCTGCAAACTAAGAAATCAGTACGTATCTGCTGTCAGTAGTAAAATAACCAGTCCTGTCCTGACATTTTAGAAACCTCAGTATTCATATTTGAGCAAGTCAATATGAGAAGACATGATTCTCTAGATAGTGATAACTGAAGAGCAAAGCGATGAAGTGTGTCTTGAGTGGGAGAAATATTCTGTAAACTTCCCGTCTCTGATACTTGTTTAATCTGTTTTCTGAAAACCTCGGGAGATAGGGAATGTATAAATCAGCAGACTATTTATACCTACTATTAGGTAATGACAATGATCTTGGACTAATTGTCAATAGCTGTTGTTTTAGTATGATCTAAAAGATTAATAGAATCAAAGCATGCAAGGACAGCAAAATGTGGGACATGAGGGTATAGAGCAGCAGCTAGAGAGAAAGGCAGCAAGAAGGAAGAACGTACCATTTGGCAAGCATAAAGAAGGAGACTGATGAATCTAATGGTGTGTCACATAAAAAATTGCTTTCATCACTGCACGCTACAGAATGCATGGAGGGTTTAGGTGGGAAATAAATTGCAGGAGTTGCACTTTTGATCTAGGTGGTGTAACTTTAGCCAGAGGGTCTGGAATGGAAGTCACAGAAATGGAATTGTTATTTTGCAGCTGGTTTTGTTTTTTGTTTTGGTTTTGGTTTTGGTTTTTTTTAAGAAAAAAACCTCCAAAATCCCAACACAAAATCAAGAAAGCCCCCAACCCCCAGAAAAAACCCAGACCACCAGTGCTTTTCCAGTGATTCAGGTGTGTAATTGGAGTCAGTGCATAAAACATGTCTGTATTTGTCTTCATTAGGATTCTGTTACAAAGCACAGATGGCTCCAAATATTGGTGGATGTCTTCTCATGAATTAGACTGGCATGTGTTAAGATCTTTTTTTTTCTAATGTATAGCCCATGCTGCTAGACAGAAAAGAATTGGGTCTCTGCAGCACATTTCTCTCTCTGACCTCATCTGTGTCAATGCCTATGTCCTTTGATACTGACTTGACCCTGACTAGCTCAAATGACTGTCAACATATTGTGGTGCCTCCTGTTTCTTCCATGTGCTTCTCTCTAAATGTACAACTGATATATATATATCAAATCCCAGCTCCTCTTGGTTGCATTCAAGATTGTAAATTATATATATTCTCCCTACATATCTATCACAATCAAGTCTTCATGTTTGTTTTTTTTTCAGTGCCAATTACACAGAATCACAGAATCACAGAATCTAAGGGGTTGGAAGGGACCTCGAAAGATCATCTAGTCCAACCCCCCTGCCAGAGCAGGGTCATCTAGAGTACATCACACAGGAACGCATCCAGGCGGGTTTTGAATGTCTCCAGTGAAGGAGACTCCACCACCTCTCTGGGCAGCCTGTTCCAGTGCTCTGGCACTCTCACAGTGAAAAAGTTTTTCCTGATATTTACATGGAACCTCCTATGCTCCACTTTGCAACCATTGCCCCTTGTCCTATCATTAGTCATTACTGACAAAAGCTTGGCTCCATCATCCTGACACTCACCCTTTACATATTTGTAAACATGGATGAGGTCACCCCTCAGCCTCCTTTTCTCCAAGCTAAAGAGACCCAGCTCCCTCAGCCTCTCCTCATAAGGGAGATGTTCCACTCCCTTAATCATCTTAGTGGCTCTGCGCTGGACTCTCTCAAGCAGTTCCATGTCCTTCTTGAA